>CAMZMU010000072.1:28738279-29046393 GCA_947311845.1 Poa pratensis
ACTTGGCCATCAAATCACTGCCCTTGGCGGCGCGCGCGAGCACCTTCGCCCGTGATTGCAAGGCGTGCCTCTAAGATTACCAGTGGCGACGAATCTCGCCCGACGGGATGGACGTGGCCATTAGGTCGCTTCCCTTGACGTGCGCACGCGAGCACCATCGGCTGTGATTGCAAGGCGTGCGTCCTGGAGTTCACCGACGGATGGCTTGATGTCTGCGCGCACGCCTTCCACGCCAACTGAATTGATGTCTGGCGTCGTACGCACGCTTCCTTCCCGTTCTGGTTGCTGGCTGTCGTCGTCGCGCTCCCGGCCGCCGTTGCCTCCCAGGCTCCCAGCTTTGCCCCTCGCGTCGCGTGTCGCCCATCCTCGATGCGGTCTCGGGATATTAGAACCGGTGGATGTATTTTTGTGTTGAAACATTATTTGACTTAAGGATGGCACAAGTGGGTAATTATTTACAACTTTAGGGGCAAATTCGATGACCTACCAAACCAAACGGCGGAAACCTTAGGGCCTTTATTATTAGGTAAAGATAGACGACATAGCACATAAGTTTGTATTTACTCCACATTACACTTTTCAGCGTTACCACCTTCAAATGGTTTCCTCGTAGTTGAGGCAAATGGAGGTCTGAATCAGCAACGTATTTCTGTAAGTTGTATGATCAAGTTCTTAATAAACATAAAGTGTACAGACTAGATATATTTGCTTACAGTAATCTTCAGCACTCATACACTACTAGTACTAAAAACTATCTGTCATCGGTATCAAAAGAATGTCTATCATGAAAAACGTACAATTCAAGGTTCCATGTTTCTGTCTGAACTCCGAATTCCTGATTGTTCCGAGATACCGAGTATGTGTTTTGAACTTAATTTCTTGCAGATATTTAATATTTTGTTGCATGTTACTCTTTATGTACCACAGAATTCTTAAACGTTCCAAAGTTGTATGCTATTGCACTACTCTTCATCTGTAGAGTTCCTTGCATTTTTCAAGCATCTCAAGTGACAACTTAGATTTCCACGTTACAGCATGTTTGGTCGTTGATGTTTATCCGAGTCTAACAGGGATGTCTTAATACAGATTTGTGATGCTGTTGCTGTGGCCAGTATACTTAATGCAACTCTTGTCACCCCATCTTTTCATTTGAATAGTGTTTGGCGTGATTCTAGGTAACAGTTTTGTTTAATGTAAGAATACCAATAGATGTGTGTGGACAAAAAAATAAATAATATGCTTCCCTCAATCACTTCTTGAGAACTACTCCCTCCAACCTTAAGAAAGATGACGTTTTAGACATTCACATGGTGTCCAACGGAACTTTCACCATTAAGTTTGTAGTACAGTGTTACTATAAACCTAACAAATTTGTACTTTATGAATGTTTGGCATAATCTATACATGTTATTTTCACACATCCAGTAAAATATTTCAAATAATATAGGTGGTCGAAGTTTACAAAATATAATTTGGTTGCTAAAAAATTATTGGTGGACTAACCGTTAATTTAAATACTTATTTGGTCAATCTTTTATCTTATTTACATAAGTGGAATATATCAATCATTTTCTAAGGTGGAAAACAGAAACTTAACTATTTTCTTCAATCATTTGTTACAGTGTTTTCAGTGTATTCCCTTACGTTGTATCGTATTCGTAGGTTAATTTTTCATGTGTCGTCACTTTTATAAGAAGGATAATATTTTTTTGCTTCTGTATAATTTCTTTCAGCAAATTTGGTGATATCTTTGATGAAGACCATTTTATTAAGACACTCCGAAAACATGTAAGGATTGTTACAGAACTTCCTGAAGATGTTTCTGCGCAGTTTGACCATAATACAGCAATATACCGAATATGAGAACTAAAGCCTTCTCATCTCACAGTTACTACCTAGAGAAGGTGCTTCCGAATTTATTGGAGCTAGGGTATGCGTTCCCTTCGCTCCTTCCTTTGTTCTGATGGCAGAGTTCTGCAACCAAAGACGTAATGTATTGTCGTGTCTTTGCTCATTTTCTTTTTTATGACACAGAGCTGTGCGTATTGCTCCTTTCTCAAATAGATTGGCTAATTCAGTTCCATCAAATATCCAAGCGTTGAGATGTTTGGCAAACTATGAGGCATTGAGATTTTCTGTACCCATAAGAATTCTTGCAGATAATATGGTCGACCGAATGATCAAGAAGAGTTATTTGACTGGTGGGAAGTACATGTCTGTGCATCTTCGCTTTGAAGAGGTTCTAACACAATATGTCGTACCATTCAATGACTATTACTATATATTCTTCATTACTGAGTTCTATGATGGTGTGCCTGTATTTCAGGATATGGTAACTTTCTCGTGCTGTATATATGATATATGGTGACTGGAAGGAGAATATAGCAATGGAGAATGCTCGTGAAAGGAGCTGGAGAGGGAAGTTTCGTCGGCCTGGTCGAGTGATAAATCCTGAGGCTAACCGGAGAATGGGAGATGTCCTTTAACTCCTCTAGAGGTTGAGATGTTAGTTCCCTGAAATTGTTTTTGTGTATGTCCCTGTTGCAACACTTGTTAGAGCCAGATATGGGGATATTTATTTATTTTAGTAAGATTCTGTTGTTACACCTCTGAAAAGATGCTCTTAACTAACTATTACATCAAAGACTAAGATTAAATAAATGCACAGTGCCGAACGGAGCTTCAGTTCCTAAGGTTATCTACCTCTAAGGAATACAGTTGGACACTACAAATAGCATCTATTGTGTTGTGCAATTTCTAGAATCTTATTTATTTTTTAGTGGACCAATTAGTTAAACTGGCACATAAAGCTTCGAGATGTATCCTGCCACCACAAGTTTCAGATGCATTCCAATAAGTTGCATTGCTACAAGTCGCCAAAAAAGGAAATTTTGTCTACGTGATATCATACAAATTCATTTTGCTCATCAGTTTAGTTGATGCATGTTGGAATGATGCTGCGGGGCATGGGATTTGAGAATACTACCTCCCTCTATATTGCCTCCGGTAAAATTACAATGCTGAAAAGTATATGACTCCTCTGCGACAGTTGTTTCCACTTCTACAAACAAAGGAAACACTCGCTTCACCTGAGGAGCTTGTACAGATCAAGGTAATTCCCCTCCTTTAGTTACTTCATCAGTGTTAGGAATGAGGCATTCTTTGAATATCTAACAGCAAGCATCAGGAACCCTTGTTCAGGTAGAGGGTAAAAAATGCATAAGATTCGTTTTCTTATCTCCGTGATGTACTACCTTCTACTCACTTTCCTACGCTATCCAGGGGCATTCATCTAGACTGGCAGCATTGGACTACACTGTCTGTCTACAGAGCGAAGCCTTTGTAACAACTAAGGAAGCAATTTCCCTCATTTCCTGACGGGGCACAGGCGTTATCGGTACGGAGGGCATGCAAAGACAATAAAGCCGGATAAACGGAAAATGGTTCTATTATTTGACAATCCGGATATCAGGTCAGACTTGAGTTACCCTTGTCCACTTTGTTTAAGTGCATGATGGAGCTCGATCAGAATGAATTTGCTACGTCAAATATTGATATCTCAATTTATCTTGTTTCCAAGATGTTCCCTGTCGCGGATAACTATTTATAGAAAATACTAGTGAATTTTAACTAGTGTTCATATTATTTTATATTTACATACTGAAATACGCAGACATGTACTTCCCACCAGTCATGTAAGGCTGTAACCAAACACGCAGGTCTCTCTGATCTTTCTCTTTATAGTCATGAGTGATGACTATATCAAACTTGTTTGCTTTGACTGTAGATGGGATCGGTTCAGGCACCTCATGAAGGACATCCGTCGCCACAGCGAATCGAAAGGTTTCGGGTTCAGGAAACAGGATGGTTCGATATACAACCTCCCGATGCCCAAATGCATGTGTCAGCAAGCTGAATCATGATCTAGAATAGCAATTTATGTACTTATAACTTGCAAGTAGCAGTTATGCATAGAAATTTGCTACACCCTCCGATCCATAGTAACTGTGGCGGTTCAGAACTGCGACACATATTTTGGATCGGATGGTGTACATTTTTTGTCTGTAGGTAGAGAGTATAGTACACCAGAGAGATGCGAAATCCTGTGGTTGTTGATTGGAAAATCCACCCCGAATGCAGTTATGCCGTCTGAAACCAAAGAGAGTCTAGTTCAGAATATTTCACAGCGTATATTGACTCTACTATCCGAACTGATATTTGTGTTGACAATTGTTTGCCTGGTGCTAATGGAGATAAAAATATCGTGGTGTCTACAGCCTGAATTATAAGTAAATATCAGATCACAAGCAAAGTGTTAGTGTGATGTTGAAAAACAGTATCCTGGAATGGATGAAGCAGAGGTGTACGGAGTAGACGATCGAGTGAATCCTAGAAACTGGTATGACTGGTGTGTCAAAATAGTTTTCATTGTTCATCATTTCATATTCTCAAGTCTCTCCAATGGTGTTTGTTGTAGCAAAGACATCACATTAAAACACACCTAAACATGATATGATCACGTCTACAACTTAGAGCCAAACCGCCATGCAAGGAGGCTAGAGATTTATCACTGTATATTCCGTACACCAATATTGACCATCTGTGACCTTTGTAAAAATCACAAATGAATTTGTGAGGAAAAAGCTCTAATTTGTAATGTAACTTTTTTGTGTGTAGCCTTTTTTTTTTCTAGTTTCCACTCAGGTCACAAATAGTCATAAATTTGCCATGTAAGTTCTATCATGAGCAAATTTTCTCATAATTTTTCATAACTTAAGTATGGTAACAACTGCATTTGTTTGGTAGCATATCTCTGTGGAGACATGCTCAGCTGAGAGTGCTCTCACGACATCTCCTAATAATGCCTTGGAGCTCCACGGGTGCCCGGTGGTCCGGTTTTTTCGGAGGCTCTGACGCTAAGGGCCATGGGCAGAGACAGTACCCGGCGATCCGGGGCAGCTGCCTCGCTGGTTCGCTACTTTGGGCCTATGTACGTCAGGTATGTATTATTTCAGCTCGTTACAGCGTGATTTGTCCGGGCATATCGCCAGAAGGGAATAATGGTTGTATTTTGAGGGACCTTATACACTCCCTTGTTCCACAATGAACCGTAACTTTTGGATTTGAGCTTCTTCACAACTTTTGACCGTTGAGTGCTTGAATAATCCCCCTCCCAAAGTGCCAATCTTATATCCAAGTAGGGGGAAAAGAAAGATAAGACCTCAATCTAAGATTCCACCGCAAGTCGTGATGCCTCTCCAAGTTCTTCTCCGAGCTTATTATACTTGCTGTTATGGAGACTTTGAAACGGTTGAAGTTTCTCGAAAGAATCAAAGTTCGTTGATTTTCCCCGAGAAGTTCATAAAGACCGGAGACCGCTTCAAGATATACTCATAGTGGTCGATCCTAGTAGGGCATTCCCTCCTAAATGATTTTGGTGTTAATGATAACATGATTAGTTCACAAAGCATGTGCTTCTGCTATACGACAGTGCCTATGCACATGTGGAGAAAGCATAAGATAGTGGGAGACCACTCAATGTGAAAAGAAAAAGAGACATCTTATTGATTTTTGTTTATTTGAGTCGCTAGGAAATCAGTATTATCAAGAGGGGCTGGTTCAGAAGGTACGGGTGAAATCAAATCACGAACGTACACAAGATTATATTTCCACTCACTAGCCTCCCCCATGGATTAGAGATTCTACCCCTTAAATCTTATATGTGAAAGCTGGTATTCGAGGCGCAAAACTTCTTGGGTTTGACCTCGGAACCTCCGGCGGTCCAGAAATTCTCGGCATAAGTTTCAGGCTATATGCAGGGCTATCAAGTGTGATGTGCACATCGCACTGACTAGCCCAGTAGATGGTCGGAATATCCGGGTCCAAATATTTCTGGCCCTCATGGAAACCTCTGGACAGTCAATGGGTGTGTGCATTTGATGCAGATCTCCTTGATATGTCCGCAAGTTGGCCCACCCCCCACCCCCCAAACTTCTGGACTTCGCATGAAAACGGTTGTAACGGTCGCATTTGAGGGAGCTCATATATAAGGAACCTTCTTCCGCAGAAAGAAGGGGACGACTCCCCCCCCTCTCTCCTCCATTGTTCTTAGTTTCATTTTAGGACATCTTTTATACCAACACTACCTACAATAAACAAAAAATTAATCCCAATTCACCCTGACTTAGTCGACAACTTTGATTCTTCACTTTTACACAATGAATGTACAGTCGAAAGAAAGAAAAAACTGCAAATAAAGTATGACGTGAGGTTACCACGGCAAATCCCATCGGTAAGATACCTAAAGATTTCGTATAGGGAGAGAATTTGGCGTGCTGGTAGTTCCGGACGGCTGTCAAGCCAGGATTTACCCAGGTTCGGACCCTCATTGTGAGGTAAAGACCTACTTCCTGCTTGTCTGGTCTGTATTGATTGGATGATTACATGGTGGCCGTAATAGCAATGGGGGTGAGATGTGATCTCGCTAGGGTTGCTATGCGTGTATGTTGTCCCTTCCCCCTAAAGGATGCCCATGCCTGGCTTTATATATGCAGCCAAGTAGGCTTTACATGATTTCTTGTCTTGTACTCCAAGTCGTGGCTTCTTGGGCTTCGTTGGGACGCCAGGTGGGCCGTAGACTGGATCCCATCGGGTACGCCAATGGTGGGGTGCCCAGAGGGTATGCCCACGTCAGTAGCCCCCGAGTGTCTGGTCGATTTGAAGAATCGGGCAGAGACTAAGAGCAGCATGTCGAGTAGTCGTAGTCGATGCGTCGGGTACGTTGATGACCATGTGATAACAGCATTAACCATGCTTTGAGAGTTGAATCATTTATGAGAATCAGCACAGGTGTAAGAAACCCGATATTAATAAATTGAATGCGGCCGTAAGGAACCCGGCTTTAAGAAATCCGGTGCGGGCTGTAGAGAACCCAACTTGAGAATACCGATGCGGGCCATAGAGAACCCGACTTTGAGAAATCCGTCGCGGGCTATAGAGAACCCGATTTTGCGAAATCCGGTGCAGGCTATAGAGAACCCAACTTTGAGAAATCCGTTGCGGGCTATATAGAACCCGACTTTGAGAAATCCGTTGCGGGCTATAGAGAATCCGATTTTGAGAAATCCAGTACGGGCTATAGAGAATCCGACTTTGAGAAATCCGTTGCGGGCTATAGAGAACCTGACTTTGAGAATACCGATGTGGGTTATAGAAAACCCGACTTTGAGAATACCGATGCGGGCTATAGAGAACCTGACTTTGAGAATTGCGTAGCACTCGAGTCGGCGGCGAGTGCACTCCCGATCGGAGTAGTCAATGAAATTTGAGCTGTCCAAGGAGGTGCTCAACTTGGGCTCAGTCTTCGCGTCCTTACTACGTTGTCTGGTGCTTTTGACTTGGTAGTACGTCGGTGCGCGCCTAGCACTCCCGATGGGAGTAGCCCCCAAGTGTCTGGTTGATTCGAAGAATCAGACAGAGACTCAAAGTCGAAAGTTTGCCTGGCGCGTGCTGTTAGCTAGCTTTGATAGTGGGAGCTTGTCATTGGTCAAAAGTACATCGACTTATGCTCGATTTGTGATAGTTGTTGACCTAGCTGTGGATGGTGGCGTAGTAGACCTGGTACACTCGACGGATTGGGACAAGTTAACTGCTCTTGGGCAAAACCTTACTAGCCTACATCAAGCTCGAGTCCCCTGACTCAAACCCGGAAAAATCTGGGGAAGCTCAACTTAGGCCGTGGAGGTCTTACAGAAGTCGAACTCTAGCATCAGAGAGGGTACCCAATGCGTCTGTCGTGGGTTTGTCACGTCAGTGTCATAGATGACTTCGTAGGTGTGGGATTACGCGAGTCAAGCATCTCCGAGCTTGGGATCGCAGGAACAAAGATCAACACAGATTTACCCAGGTTCGGCCCCCTCAATGTGAGGTAAAAGACCTACTTCCTGCCTACCATAGATTGGTATTGATATGATAATCGAGGTGTTACAATGGAGGCGATCCGATCTGGTATTCGCCGTATGAGCTAGGGTTTAGGGCTTGATAGCTTGACCCTCTCTAAGTTCTGCGAGTCCTCTTATATACACAGAGGCTCGCCAGGTTACAAGAGTTCTACACGAAGCCTGATTATCTTTCTTGTCTTCCAAGGCAAGTTTGCACCGACCTTCTGGAACTTTCCTTTATGGAGTCGCGATGCGGGATTGGCCCATCATTCACGTGGCTCATCAATGATAGCGCAGCCTTAAGTCGCGGGTTAATCATTCCCCCGACATTAGCCCCCAAGCGTGACCTGAACTTCATAGTATTTCTTGATCTTGAATGTTTAGGCCGCGCTTTTCCTTATTTCGCGACTTATAATTGTGCAGGATTGGCCTTGACTCGCACCTGGAAGATCATCTGACTTCGTGAGCTTCTTTGCTAGAGTAGCCTGATAGCTTCAGAACTTGATGACGATCCATTTCAAATTTTTGATATAATATGATAGCCCCCAAGGATTGAGAGGATGTAATGTGGTAATCATCTCAATTCTTCTCAGAGAATTCTGAAGGTCATCACCTGTAACTTGATATCATAATAAAACAATTGTTAAGATACAAGTAATTGTAATTGGTGTTGCCGTACTATAAGCAGTACATCGACCTCTAGTTAGGCCATCTGAATCCTTAAGTGGGCACTCGCGCGACTCAGTATTTCCTAGGAACATGTGTGTTCAGGGTCGAGAGCGGCCATGATAGGCAATCAAGCTCGATTGACGCCACACCCCAGTACTTTGGCCACATAATGCGAGTAGCAATCCAACTTAAGGTAAATTTGATAATTGCCAATAAATTGGCTGTTTCAGGGTAACAAAGACCCCAAGAAACATAATGATATTGCCATGATAGGCTAAGCTATGATAAGCTTTGATTATGATGACACATAAGGTCGCGCCTTGGTGGCAACCGAGTGTTATACATAGGGTTGGATCACGCGTAGGTGGCGATCCATGGTGATACATGGGGTCGGTCGCGCCTAGGTGGCGACCAGAATGATACAAAGTTTACGGCCGCGCCTAGGTGGCAGCCGGTTTCTGATACAAGGGTCGATCGCGCCTGGGTGGCGATCAGATGTTGCATAGGTCGCGCCTAGGTGGCGACCAAAGTTGAAGTTCTAGCCCTGAGTGGCTGTGATGATACTCAGCTATAAAGCTGGAAAGGATGATGCTTGGCTCTATTAGCCTTTTCTTATGTATAGTACGGTCGCAGGTGCGCGACGTTCCAAGGGCGAGGTGCCTCGAGACGATCCTCGAAATCATGGCGTTCGCTGCTTTCTTCCCTTACATCCAGCAGATAGTAGACCCATTGTTAGCTTCTTGCTGATGATGTAGGGTCCTTCCCATGGAGAGGACAGCTTATGCATTCCCTTGTGATCTTGTTTAAGTCGCAGTACTAGGTCGCCTTCTTGAAAGGTGCGGGTTTTGATGCGTCTGGCATGATAGCGTCGCAAGTCTTGTTGATATACCGCTGACCTTGATGCTGCCAAGTCTCTAACCTCTTCTAATGTGTCCACCGAGTCTTGCCGAGCTATCTCATTATCTGTCTCGATGTAAGCCGCAACTCTTGGTGAATCATGTATGATGTCGCTGGGCATGACTGCTTCTGCTCCATAGACCATGAAATATGGTGTAAATCCTGTGGATCTGTTAGGGGTTGTTCTTAAGCTCCACAGTACTGCTGGCAATTCTTCCACCCAACATCCTGGAGATGCTTCGACCTTTTCAATAAGGCGCGGCTTAATTCCATGGAGAATTTCCTGGTTAGCTCGCTCAGCTTGTCCATTGCTCTGCGGGTGTGCTACTGACGTGAGGTCCAATCTTATCCCATTGTCTGCGCAAAATATCTGTGTAGCCCCTTCAGAGGTGTTGCTCCCATTGTCTGTAATGATACTATGGGGGTACCCGAAGCGGAATATGACCTTCTTCAAGAACTTGACTGCTGTTTCAGCCTCGCAATCTCCCACAGGTTCTGCTTCTATCCACTTTGTGAATTTGTCCACCATGACCAGGAGGTGAGTTTTTCCGTTTGAAGACCGTCTGAAGGGCCCTACCATGTCAAAACCCCATACGGCAAAAGGCCATGTGATGGGTATTGTGCGAAGTGCTTGAGCTGGCATATGATCTTGCCTAGCGTATCTTTGACATCCGTCGCACACTCTGACAATTTGCTCTGCATCTGCTAATGCTGTTAACCAGAAGAATCCATGTCGGAACGCCTTTGCCACCAAAGATCTTGACGAAGCATGATGGCCACAATCGCCTGAATGAATTTCGTGCAAGATTTTTCGTCCCTCTTCTGGTGAGACACATCTTTGGAATGCTCCTGACACGCTGCGCTTGTATAATTCGTTGTTGATGATTGTATAGGCCTTTGATCGTCGTATGATTTTGCGCGCCTCAATCTCATCGTCTGGCAGCACTCCGCGACTTAAATATGCCATGTATGGCTCTGTCCATCCTGGCTGTTCATGCAGGGCTGCGACTAAAGTTGAATCATCCTCTGGCTCTGCAATGTCAATCTCTGCTGGAGGTTTGACTGATGGATTGTGCAGTTCATCCAGGAAAACATTGGGTGGGACTGACTGTCTGTTGGATCCAAGCCGAGACAGGGCATCTGCAGCTTCGTTTTGTCTCCGATCAATATGTTCAACTTGGTATCCAGTGAAATGTCCAGCAATTCTGTCCACCTCTCTTCTATATGCAGCCATGTTCGCATCCTTGCTGTCCCACGTTCCAGAGACCTGCTGTGCCACCAAGTCTGAATCGCCAAAACAGCGTATGCGACTGATGTTCATCTCCTTTGCTATACGTAGACCATGAAGCAGTGCCTCGTACTCCGCCACGTTATTTGTGCAGTTGAAGTGTATCTGTAGCACATACCGCAGCTTGTCTCCCTTGGGAGATGTTAGAACAACTCCAGCCCCCGAGCCTTGCAACTGTCTTGACCCATCAAAATGCATGGTCCAGTATTTGGTTTCTGCCATGCTAGGAGCGACTTGGATTTCTGTCCAATCGTTAATAAAATCTGCAAGGCTTGCGACTTAATTGATGTGCGCGGCTCGTAGCTGATGTGATGTGGTCCCAACTCGATCGCCCACTTAGCGACTCTTCCAGTAGCTTCTCGATTACGGATGATATCTGCCAACGGTGCTGAACTAACCACAGTTATTGGATGTTCTTGGAAGTAGTGCTTCAGCTTGCGACTCGCCATGAACACTCCAAACACCAACTTCTGCCACTGTGGGTAACGCTGTTTGGAAGCTGTGAGGACTTCGCACGTACTATATACTGGTCTCTGGACAGGGTATTCCTTTCCGGGTTCTTGTCTCTCCACAACCATGACAGCGCTCACAGCACGGGAATTTGCCGCTATGTATAGTAGCATGGGTCTTTATCCTTTGGAGCCGCCAGAACTGGAGCATTTGTCAATTGATGTTTCAAGCTGTCAGAGCTTCGTCGGCCTCTGCGTCCCAAACGAAGGTGTCTGATTTTTTCAACAGTCTGTACAAAGGT
This sequence comes from Poa pratensis, assembly GCA_947311845.1. Classification (NCBI taxonomy): domain Eukaryota; kingdom Viridiplantae; phylum Streptophyta; class Magnoliopsida; order Poales; family Poaceae; genus Poa; species Poa pratensis. Next base: position 28,749,825 of record CAMZMU010000072.1, read on the forward strand.
AGTGCTTTCTCTCCCAATCTTGATATAAAGCGACTCAAAGCTGCTACGCATCCGGTAAGTCGCTGCACATCTTTTATCTTTTCTGGTTTTTGGAGATCCATCACTGCCTTTATCTTATCAGGGTTGGCCTCAATGCCTCTTTCTGATACTATGAATCCTAATAGCTTTCCTGCTGGTACTCCAAGACGCACTTTGTGGGGTTGAGCTTCATGTTGTATTTTCTGAGATTTGTGAATGTCTCTGCCAGATCACTAATAAGATCCTGGCTAACTTGCGACTTAACCACAATATCATCCACGTAGGCGTGAACGTTGCGACCTATTTGCTCATGTAGACAATTCTGAATGCATCTTTGGTAAGTCGCACCTGCGTTCTTCAACCCAAAGGGCATGCTGACATAACAAAAAGCTCCAAAGGGTGTGATGAAGGACGTCTTTTCTTGGTCCTCCCTCTTCATCTTGATTTGATGGTAGCCTGAATAGGCGTCCAAAAAGCATAACAGCTCGCACCCAGCAGTTGAATCAATCACTTGGTCGATTCGCGGCAAAGCAAATGGATCCTTTGGACAAGCTTTGTTAAGACTGGTGTAATCAACGCACATTCGCCACGTACCGTTCTTTTTCATAACCAACACTGGGTTTGCCACCCATTCCGGATGGTATACCTCCGTGATGAATCCTGCAGCCAGCAAGCGAGCTATTTCCTCTCCTATTGCCTTTCTCCTATCATCGTGGAAACGCCGTAGTGGCTGCTTCACTGGTTTAGCCGCAGGGTTCACTTTGAGGCTATGTTCTGCTAATTCTCTTGGTACCCCTGGCATATCTGACGGCTTCCATGCGAAGATGTCCTTATTTTCCTGAGAAAAGCGACGAGGGCCTTCTCCTGCTCTTCTTCCATGTGTGCTCCAATGCTGGTTTGCTTGGATGAGTCGCCAGGAACAAGATTTATCTGCTTAGTGTCCTGGGCCGCTTTGAATTTCATTGGTGGCTCGGCAGATGGCGTGGTAACTACACTCATGTCGTTTGGGTCCACCTGCGACTTATAACCTTTTAGCTCTTCCGCGGCACAGGCGGATTCTGCGAAGGCCGCATCTCCCTTTTCACATTCTATCGCTTTTTCTCTATCTCCGTACACTGTGATGACCCCTTTTGGTCCTGGTATCTTCAACTGTAGGTACACGTAGCATGGCCTGGCCATAAACTTAGCAAAGGCCGTTCTTCCAAACAAGGCGTGATATGGGCTTTGGAATTTTACCACTTCGAAGCATAGGAATTCGCTTCTAAAGTTCTCTTCTGTCCCAAAAGTTACCCCTAGGGTTATTTTCCCCCTGGCCGTGCGGACCTTCCTGGGACAATGCCGTGAAATACTGTTGACGTGGGCTGCAGGCTGGAATCCTTGAGTCCTAGACGCTGGAACGTATCGTAGTACAAGATATTAATGCTGCTTCCTCCATCCATAAGCACTTTGGTCAGCTTGTATCCTGCAACGTACGGTGCCACAACCAGCCAACTTGCCAGGTTCCCGTACTTGTGGCGGGTGATCGTCGCGACTCCAGGTTACTGCGTATTCTGACCACCTTAACCAATTGGGTGTTGCTGGTATCACGGCGTTCACCTGCTGACTTCTGCGGCTCAATTTCTCTTCCCTTTTGGAGGTATCGATAACTATTGTGTGATACTGCCCCGTTTGCCTGGGTTACTCGGCCGTGCTGCCCAATATTTGTGTTATGAGCCGCACTAGGGTTTCCTTCATGGAATTCCCCCCGTTGTGTTGGCTCTCTTCTTTCCACTTCTTGTAATAGTGGCATTGTGCCTTGGTATGATCCGCTGGCCGTCCATCACCTGTCGCATGAAGGTCGCATGGCCGGTTAAAAACTTCTTGCATATTGATTGGACGGGAGCCGTATCCTCGACCCCTTCCACGCTGGCCTCTGAATCCTCCACGCGCATTGGCGACGAGCCCTGAGTGACCATCTTCGTTTTTGCGTTTGTTTTGATTCGCGTTGTTGTGGCTTGTTTGCTGCTGCTGGGGCTTGTTGGAGTTTTTCTTTCCTTTGGCAGCAACCTCCTCTTCTTCTCCGTCTGACGCGTCTCTGGTTTTATCTGAGCCGGCATATTTGTTAGCCGCAGCCATCACTTCGCTGAGGCTCTTGACTTTATCCTTCATGCGACCCAGCTTATGAATCAGCGGCTCGAACTTGCAGTTTTTCTCCATTACCAGGACGGCTGAGCTTGGTGGTATATTATCTGAGGAGTGTATTATTTCTGCCACCCTTTTCATCCAATGGCGACTTGACTCGCCTTCCTTCTGGACACAACGCTCGAGATCTTCTATATTGCAGAGTCGTTTGCAAGTTCCTTGGAAGTTTTTAACGAAGGCATCCTTCAGTTCCTCCCAAGTATTTATAGAGTTGGGAGGCAAATTTTGCAGCCATATGTGCGCTGCACCTTCTAGCATCATGTTGAGGTACCTTGCACATATTTCCTCTGAGGCGTTCAAAATGCTCATCCCCATCTCGTAATTGTTCAGCCAGGTGGTTGGATCCATGCTGGCGTTGTAGTTTGCCACCTTGCGTGGCCCTTTGAAATCTTCAGGAAAAGGTCCGATCTAATCCTTTCAGTAAAACACGCCGTCCCTTGAGTCGCGAGGACAGGGCTGTGGGCGCGCCCGCGGGGTTATCTGCGGGCCGCGTTTGCACCACTGGCATATTCGCCTGTGCTTCTGCGACTCGCTCCTGCTACCTCTGTGCGACTCCTGATACGTTCTCTGGTGGCCTGCTTTGGACGCTTCTTTCTGCTGCAATCCTGTGATTGGCTGGTACGAGGGGCAGCTGTGCTTCGGCTTCCGCCCTATTGGCTTGTTGCAGGACTGCCGTACTTAGCATCTGAATCGCGCGCCGCGCCTCAGCATTGACCGGGTCATCGCCTGTTGGTACCATCTGAGTCAAGATATTAGCCGTAGCATACATATTATCGACAGGGTTCTGGTAATGGCCCTGCGGGGTGTGAAACCTCCTTGGTTGTTGCTGGGTCTCTTGATTTGGTGGTACCCTTCCTTCCGCAGTCGTCTGGATTCCCGTTCCCGCGGCTGGAGTGAGCGGGATTTCCACTGTTGGTTGAGTCGCACAGTTGTATTTGCGGGTCAACCTGTCGTTATCGCAGCCAGCGCGGCTACTCTCTGCCGCTCCTGTTGGATTCCTTGGTTTATCTGATCGAGCCTGCGGCGCTCTTCTTCCATCCTTCGAACCTCATACAAGAGCTCGGCCCTGGCGGCCTGAATTTCTGTCGCACGGAGGGCGGCGTTCGTGGCTGACACGGGGACAAGAAGTGGGTTACTTGGGGTGCCGATGCCTCGGTTTGTCCAGTTCCTGATGCGCTTGCTCCTCCGTCGTGTAAACCGCGACTCGCGCCGTCTCTCGTTCATGATAATGCGATTTCTGGTGGGTAACCCCAGCGACTTTCTTCAAAGGCAGGTATAATGGACCCAAACTCTCGCGAGTCCATGCTTTCGACGGATTCTTCCCCATCATCGGCGACTTCTTCTACTGAATCGCCTTCTTGGACCGAGCTAATGGACATGCCACCGATGAAGTCAACGAAGACATTGATGGATCCAAGCGCGATGACGTGGCCGGTCTCCAAGTAATCTGCTTCCGGCCCCCAGCTTGAATCGTCGATGAGGGTGTGCCATTGACCATGATGATACGGCCAACAACAAGATCTTCAGCTCCCTTCATGGATCCTGCACGGAACGTGAAGCTCTTGACCGCAGGCCCCACGGTGGGCGCCAACTGTCATGGGTTTGTCACGTCAGGTGTCATAGATGACTTTGTAGGTGTGGGATTACGCGAGTCAAGCATCTCCGAGCTTGCGATCACAGGAACAAAGATCAACATAGATTTACCCAGGTTCAGCCCCCTCAATGGAGTAAAAGACCTACTTCCTGCCTACCCTAGATTAGTATTGATATGATAAGAGGTGTTAAAATGGAGGCAATCCGATCTGGTATTCGCCGTATGAGCTAGGTTTTGGGCTTGATAGCTTGACGCTCTCTAAGTCCTGCGAGTCCTCTTTTATACACAGAGGCTCGCCAGGTTACAAAGTTCTACACGAAGCCTAATTATCTTTCTTGTCTTCCAAGGCAAGTTTGCACCGACCTTTTGGAACTTTCCTTTATGGAGTCACGATACGGGATTGGCCCATCTTTCACGTGGCCCATCAATGATAGCGTAGCTTAAGTCGCGGGTTAATCATTCCCCGACAGTGTCCGTCGGATTTTTCTTCATGCTTGCTGGCATGGGAATACACAGGGTAGGCACAGCAGGTGCGGGCCCTGGCAGGCTCGACTTGGTCGGTGGGTCTTATCTTTACACCGAAGTGCTGCATCCGAGGGTAGTTTGCGCGGACGGAACTCGGGTAGTATTTACCTGCGACTGTAGTAGCCGTGAATTTTGTAATGATCTGAGTAGCTGACTTGCGACTGTAGTAGCCGTGTTTCTTGCGAATTGATGGACATTGGACCTTGTCCGAGGCTATGGGCAACTATGTCTAGTTGGGCATAGACTCAAATTGCCTTCCTTTTGTTGTTGTCGAGTATATATCTTGCCAGTCTCCAGTCTTCGCGCCTGCTGGCGTAGATATTTGTTGCGCAACACTCGAGCCGACGGCAAGTGCGCTCCCGATGTGATTTGATGCGGCGGATGGATCCGAGCACGCGGGTGCGGCCGAGGTAAATTGTGTAGCATGTACGGCATAGCCCTCGAGTGTCGGGTGCGGCCGAGGCAAACTGTGCGGCATGTGCGGCGTTGCCCCGAGTGTTGGGCGGGGAATCACACGACATTTAGCAGGAAGGAGCCTGTTGGGGGAATACTTTCTGGATTAACCCGTGGCCCAATGCGACTTACTTTACTCGCACGGACAAAGGCCCAATTGGGAGCAAGCCCGGTATTGAACCGCCATAAGGAGAAAGATCTAGAAGACATATCCGAGGACGTGAAGACCAAGTAGTCTCCGAGTAGGCCTCTGAGGACGTATTCCTTGTGGGGAAAGTTTCCTTTGTAACCTGGCGAGCCTCTGTATATAAAGAGGACTCGAAGGACTTAGACGGGTCAAGCTATCAAGCCGTAAACCCTAGTTCATACGACGAGTACCAGATCGGATCGCCTCCATTGTAACACCTTGATTATCATATCAATAGCAATCTAGGATAGGCAGGAAGTAGGTCTTTTACCTCACATTGAGGGGGCCGAACCTGGGTAAATCTGTGTTGATCTTTGTTCCTGCGATCCCAAGCTCGGAGATGCTTGACTCGCGTAATCCCACACCTACGAAATCATCTATGACACCTGACATGACAAACCCATGACAGTTGGCGCCCACCGTGGGGGCCTGCGGTCAAGAGCGTCACGTTCCGCGCAGGATCGAAAGCAGGCTTCAAGGACATCACCATCGGCAGGTTGAAGACATCAATGGAGTCCCCTTCATCGACGACACAGAGTGGAGACCGAGGCGATCGCATCGAGTTTGGATACATTGTTCCCATCGAATCAGTAAAAGTTTCGTCGGATCTGCCAGTCGCAGATCTATAGATGCGACTCAAGGAAGCGGGTCAGTGTTGGAACTACGGCCGATCAGGGTTCGCATGTTGGAGAGCTACAATAAGCTACAGCAAGACTACCCATCCCCGTCCCGTCAAGACCTGTTTGGGGATCTCTACCAAATCAGGAAGGAGACCTCAAGATTGAAGAAATTGAAGCTATCAGGACTGAACTCTGTGAAGAGGCACAAAGACTCGCGGCTGAGCACAAAAAACTACAAGAAGAAGGTCGACGACTCCGTCGCTAGCAGCCAAAGCACCAGGCGGTCCGAACCAAGGCGACATCTGAGCGCAAGAAATTCCAAGAAGAAGATTGGCGACTCCGTCGTTGGCAGCAAAAGCATCAGATCAAGATGGACAGAGGAGAGATGAAATCATAGTTCCACGGCGACCCAGAGCAACGTATATGCCGCGATAGGAATATTGACGAAGATAGCACCGGTTGGAGACACACGGGCTGATAAGGAAGCTCGCCATGCGATCGACCTACTGCAAACCGCTGCCTTACAACAAGCAAATATGTATGGAGTCACGCCCAATGAGCCGCAAAACGAGGTATCATGGGAGGAGAATAGTTGCAGCGTCGAAGAAGTGGTTAACCAGCTAGCAGGTTTGCAGGTATCATTGGAAAGAAAAGAGAAATAGAAGGCGAGTCACGGACGTCCGAGCGACTCAGCCATCCCAGATTGAAACCGATTCAGATGAAGATTCAGCACCAGTAAACTCCTATTCATTATTGAAAGGACCAACATGTTTTGGAGAGGAAATACGCTCACTCGTTTCCCCCCGAACTTCGGCGAGTCGTAGCAAGTCACCACCTATCGCAGCGACCAAGACCCTGCCTGATGGATAGAGATTATGAGGCAACCATGACAGGGACTGACATAACTCAGGAAGTGCGCGCGAAATATTTCCACTTGGCAATACAGGGAAAGCCAGGATTGGCTGTTAAGGTTGCCATCGAATCAATAAGCACATGGGAAGACCTGAAGGACAAGTTCATCAACAGATTCCAAACGGAAGACATGAAAAGCCTTAGACAATGCATTCAAAAGGAGGATGAATCAAGCGGTGACTGGATCAAGAGAATCGCATGGATCCTTGGCTCACCAAGAACTTAACAGTACAGCTGCAATACAAGCTATGAGAAAGAACTGTAGATTCGAGCCGCTGGTGCACAAATTAAGTCGCGCTGAGCACACGAGTGATAGTTTCGACCAGCTTCTGGCAACAACTGACAAGTACGCAAAGACAGATAAGGGGACAGGTGACTTCACAGAACCCAACAGGGAAATTACAAGTCGCGCAAGCTAAACAATCGCGCACACCAGATAAGGAGCAAGGGAGTGATAAGGCCTTACACCCTAATAACTGTAAGGGATCTTCGACGTTCCTTGCGACTTACATCGTAAGAGATGGTAGGCCACGAGTCACACAAAGGCGCAATGTCATTATTACCGAAGGTGGAAGGAAGGCGACACGCCAGATGCGGCTCGCAGCGGATCAATGCAGCACAAGAATAATCTAGCTTCCATCCAGGGCCTGACGTTTTACTAGAAGAAACATAGGACAGTTCCATACAGTGGAAGTGCAAACAACGGATGGAAGCCGAAGAGTGGTCAGATTTCAACACTAGGAAGGTACCGACGCTGGACAGAGCAATCATTATTTGGAGTCACGGTGATCACCCCCAGAAGCAAGAGATCTAGGGCAGCCAGCTCTTGTGGTCACGCCTAAAGTCGCGGGATACAAGTTAAGTAAGGTCCTAATGGACGGAGGAGGAAGAGTGAACATCCTATATCAAGACACGCTCCGAAGAATGAATATACCCGAGACGAGGCTGCGGCCATCCAGGAAAGAAATTCAAGGAATAATCCCAAGAGCTGTTACGCGACCAATCGGAAATAACTCTTGAAGTTAGCTTTGGGACAGAGCGGAACTTCCGCACAGAGCTCCTAGACTTTGAGGTTGTAGCAGTCAAAAGCTCATATCATGCGATCTTTGGAAGAGAAGCCTATGTCAATTTACCGCCCGTCCCTGCTACGTCTACCTACAGTTAAAGATATCAGGACCAAACGGTGTTATTACAATATATGGAGACAGGCAGAGAGCGTTAGAATGCGAGAACAGGCTCAGTACTCGCAGAAGAAGCTTGCATCGCCAACTCCTCACACGGATATCAGTCGCATATCGGTAATCGCAGCTCAAAGCGAGTCGCGTTGGAGGTACCGCGGAAGCGGCCAACAGGATGCAGCCACCGGATGGTAAATACCCACCGAGAAGTCCGCATCAGCAAGACAATGCCCCAGAGGTCGCTTTGATACAAAAAGAAGACAAGAGATGGAGCATGTGCATAGACCCAGCCTCGATCAACAACCCAGCCAAAGGGCTCAGTTATCGTGAGTCCTTACAAAGCAAACTCAACTCTACATAAGTCGCAGATCAGTGCGGCTAACGCCTAACAAACTAGCTCTCTGCTTCAACATGAGACATACATCGGAGCTATCATGCTCGACCCGAGTCGCTTTTAGCGACTCAAAATTGAACCAATCAGGTGTTCAACCCACTCCGTTAGGAGTATTAATTCGCAACTAAGTGCGATGAGTATCAAGTATGCATGGCCTGCGGGGAATAGAAAACCCGCATTAAAGGGCCTGCATCATCCTGTAACACCCTGTAAAACATCGAGTGATTATGAAATAAAGCCGGCACCCTTGACATTCAAGGGTTGTCGTTTCGCCTCAACTATCATTGAGTCGCTGAGTCTTTTGAATTTCATATATCACTGACCCTTGAGGGCTCCTTACGAGCATCGCGAGTACCAATCGCACCTCAAATTTTGCCAAACAGTGGCAATCCTTAAGCTAGAAGCGTCTTGCATTATGCGGCCAAAGTACTGGGGTGTGGCGTCAATCGAGCTTGATTGCCTATCATGGCCGCTCTCGACCCTGAACACACATGTTCCTAGGAAATACTGAGCCGCGCGAGCGTCTACTTAATGGAATTATCATGAAAAGAACCTGCTTATGGTCACCAAAATACTAGTTTATAATAATTGTCTTACAGACTAACGGGCATGTCCCACATTATTTATTTTCTTCCGAGCTACAGGAGTGGGAATTGGCGCGGCTTGTCTCGCGGTTGCAGTCGCAGGTGCCCTAATAATCAGGGCGCCGCCAACGAGGCAGAAGGGCCACCAGATACTGTTGCTGGAGTCAGCCCGAGATGACTCAGCTCCTATGGACTTTTCCTTTGGCACCTTGCTCCCATCAAGATTGAATTTTCGAGATAAGTGCCCAAGTCTAAGTTATCAACAAATTTTGTGGCATATCCCGCATCCCTTTCCAGATATCGAAGTACTCGCTTATTGGCAGTTCAGTATCATCCGCGCTCATCGCCAGGCCGTGGCGAGCAACCTTGCCAACATCTATCTCTGGATAATATGCTCGGAGCAATGTCAAGACATGCGCGGCTCCGGCGCGAGCAGAGGATCGTTTCCAATCAGAGACATAATGCGGAGCCTTGAGCAGTTTATTTATCCAATACTCGCAAGAGTTGGGCCGTCAGTCGCAGGAGAGATTACCGTCATAACTTCCTTGGTAACCTTTAAGAAGCGCTGGCTGAAGTCAGACAGATATACCAGTTGATCCTTCAAGTTGGAGCGGGACACTGGAGCCTCAGGCCCTATGTCAAGAAAGAAAAGGCAAGAAACAAGTCAGAGACTCACGTTGGTTACCCAAAATATATATGATTAAAGGAATAAAAGACGAACCAGCAAGCTGCAGGATGGCTGATTTGACATGGAGCCAAAACCCTCAAAGGCTTTGAACAGCGAGTTATATTTTTATCTCGCGCGGCGAGTTCCTTTGCGTGGTCTCCCTTCAGACGATCAATCAATTCAGATTTAAGAGTCAGCCCTTCTCGCAAAGATCTAATGACTTCGTCTTTCTCCATAAGTCGCTGCTGCATATCGGCTTCAAGTTCTTTAAATTGCTCCACAGGAGTCGAGTTGACCTTTGAGAGATTTTATTTCCTGATCTTGGTCCCTAATGACCTCATTATGCTGCTCCAGGGGAGACCATCACTTCAGGATGATCTATGGAAATGCCTTTACCCTTTATTGAGCCAGAAGCATCAAGCAAGGACAGTTCAAGCTGAAAATAAACAGAGCAAAATGCATGGGTAAACTATCCAGGAACTTGGGGGCTCGAGATTTGGAGCCAGGAAAAGAATCAACACCCCGTGCGATGACACAAGGTTTTGATCCTTGGGGGCTATATATGTACCTGGCGACTTGAAGAAAATTGCTCAACTAGGCCGCGCAGAAGCAGCATGCTTATCTCCAGCAGCAATTATGGCATCCGCAATTGACTTGGAACTATTTCCTGGAGCTGGAATTCTATCTTCAGTGGATACCCTACCAATAGTAGGAGTTGCGGATGGAGCTGCGACTGGGTCATGGCAGGAGCCGCATCAGCAATACCTCCCTCCAGGGAGGGCCTTGGATGAGTCGCACCATTACTGTTTCCCACGTTTTCATCAGCAGCATCATCCTCGCTCATAGCTGGCTGGAAGAAGTGGGATGAGAATTAGACTTGGTATCCTCTTCAGGCATGGCCCTGCAAAATATTGATGGGTTAATAAGCTGACCTAGCAGAGCCGCAACATTGAAAAGAAGGCGAACCATACCCAGAGGCGACACGGATACTCTTCATCAGGCAACCAGAGAAAGGAGAAGATAAACCTTGCAAATCTGAACCTACAGAGTATGAAAAGAAGTGGTGATCAGCAATTCCTTGCCAAAAATACGCAAGCACAAAAGAAAAGGAGAGAGTCGCAAACAATTACCCGAGCTTATTGAGAAGCAGTCCTTTGCAACAGCCTCGGAAGAGAAAGCAGCCTTGTTGGGATCAGCAAGTTTTAAAGATTTGGCAGTTCTTGTTTCTACCAGTAGCGCCAAGGCTTTGCGGCATTTCTCAGGCTGTGCGGGGTCTTCTGAGCTCTTGCATAAAATACGCTTCGAGGACCTGCGAGGCACCTCAGGAAGTTCCAAGAAAGGTGTATTTGGAGTCGAGGACAGAAGAGCGTCGGCCATTTGTTGCTCCTCTTCAGAAGCACTGCCCTCGGCCGGAGACAATATCGTGCATAACTGTATCTTCGCCAAAGGCTGCGGCTTGCTTTGACGACTCAGCCGGGTTTCTTGGTTCAAGTCGGCGTCCTCTGAGGGAAGAACCCAGAAATAGGGATCGATCTGAAAAGGAGCTCAGGTCAGAAATAATTAATTTTGGAGAAGGAATTTTCGAGGAAACAGGTGACAAGTAAACATTACCACAAAAGGCTTGTGCTCAGCCCAGAAGGGAGCAAGCCCGACGTTATCATACGAGTTGATATCCTCGTCCGTCACTCGGCGAATGAAATTTATCCATTCCCCTTTGTCCCAATCTTCAGGGCAAGTACGGTCGACGTCGTTTGCGTGACAAGTGAAATCCACCATAAGTCGCGAGCGGCGACTCACAGGCTGAATTCGCCACTTAGTCCAGCAAGATATGAGATCTAATCCAGTGAGACCATGGAGTGTCAGCGCCCTCACCTTGTCTAGAAGGGATTCGATAAAGGGCAACGAAGAAGGATCAGACTTAGAAGACAAAGCATCGGTAGCCTCGAAGGGAAGAGGAGACCAAAGAGGAAGAGGAATTTCACCCTCAGGAGAAGTGTTTTTACAATAGAAGAATGTCTTTTGCCAATCCTTGATTTTCTTGGCAAGGGTTAGTTTTGGGAAAATACTACCCCTATGGCGTTGGAAGGAAATAGCGCCGCATTGGAGAAAAGGACCATCTGTGGTTTCCCTTTGACTATTGCAATTGAAAAGAGCAAGCCAGAAATCTATTGAAGGCGGGATACCCAGATAATCTTCGCAGAGGACGTGGAAGTTGCTCACTTGCAACATCGAATTAGGGCCAATATCATGGAAGCGGAGACCCAACCGCTGCATCAAGGAGCGGAAGAAGAGAGAGCCTGGGGGCTTGAACCCACGCTCAACATGCTCCGCAAATATCACTACTTCTCCTGGTGAGGGTTGGGAATTACCTCCTCACCGGCCGCCCGCCATTTGCATTGATCTTTTGGCGGAAGAAGGCCCGTGCAGATAGGGATTCCAGGAAATCTTCGTCGACCCACGAGCCTTCCCAGTTGCACTTGCGGAGACATTTTCTCAGATTGATGGAGATCTCCACCGAAGATTGTGAGTAAGAAGCGAGATTGGAGGCGGCAGAAAGGAGCAGCGGATGCGTAATACAGGACTTGATGCAGAACGCTGGGAAAAACGATGAGCCAAGATAAGTAGCCCACGCGGAAGACGTTTAGATCTGAAAATCAACCGTCAAGGCAAGTAAGTCGCGTTCTTGAGTCGCCAAGAAGAGTTATAAGCCGCAGATTGGAAATATGAAAATTGGAGTTCAGCTGGGATAATTCACGTGCGCGGCTCAGGGGTTTGTTAAAAAAAAGCCTTCACTCGAAATCCAAGCTAAACTTGGGGCTAATGTCGGGGGAATACTTTCTGGATTAATCCGCGGCCCAATGCGACTTACTTTACTCGCACGGACAAAGGCCCACTTGGGAGCAAGCCCGTATTGAACCGCCATAAGGAGAAAGATCTAGAAGACATATCCCGGAGGACGTGAAGACCAAGTAGTCTCCGAGTAGGCCTCTGGGACGTATTCCTTGTGGGAAAGTTTCCTTTGTAACCTGGCGAGCCTCTGTGTATATAAAGAGGACTCGCAGGACTTAGACGGGTCAAGCTATCACGCCCTAAACCTAGTTCATACGGCGAGTACCAGATCGGATCGCCTCCATTGTAACACCTTGATTATCATATCAATACCAATCTAGGATAGACAGGAAGTAGGTCTTTTACTCACATTGAGGGGGCCGAACCTGGGTAAATCTGTGTTGATCTTTGTTCCTGCGATCCCAAGCTCGGAGATGCTTGACTCGCGTAATCCCACACCTACGAAGTCATCTATGACACCTGACGTGACAAACCCACGACAGAGGCAACGCGACGGACCGGAGTCGACGCGGCGGAGTTGTGCGGCGGAAGGAGTCGAAGCGGTGCACCGGAGTCGACGCGATGGAGGGAGTCGATGCAGCGAACCGGAGTCGACGCGACGGAGGGAGTCGATGCAGCGGACCGGAGTCAACGCGGCGGACCGGAGTTGTGCGGCGGAGGGAGTCGATGCGGCGGACCGGAGTCGACGCGGCGGAGGGAGTCGATGCGGCGGACCGGAGTCGACGCGATGCAGGGAGTCGATGTGGCGGGTGGAGCCAACAGCGGGCGTCAACGTTCAGCCCCCGAGTCCACCTTGTCAAGTCGGAGATGCAGAGTCGATAATGTGGAGTTGATAGTACGGAGTCGATGAAGGTATAACTGGAGTCGCTTGGCCGGGTGCAGCGATGAAATTGTTTGTTGTTGCCAATGTCGAAGCGCCAGCCCTGAGTCTTCCCGAGTCAACGATCTGTTGGGTCCGCGCGTTTGATTGCTGCCGTGATGGTCGATGAAGTTGTTGCCGAGTCGCGGGCGTTGACGCCACCGAGTCATCATAGAGGCTGCTGAGTCGTGAACGCCGAGACTGTCAAGCCGTGGACGTCGTCGCGGTCAAGTCGTGGATGACGCGTCTGTCGAGTTGTCGAAGATATCCACAACGGGTCGATGACGGTTGCAATTGTCGGACGGAGTCGCCGTACTCATCCTATCATCGTATGCTCGCCGATGACTTCAACTTTTTTCTCCTTATATTTCTTTTGTAGCATTGGAAACCATGCCGCACATGGATTTATTTGATGCTCGTGAGTGCTAGTAGCACTCGAATTGTTTTCTTGCATCACCTGATTGAGGCAGCAGCATCCGATTTTCTTTCTCTTTTTACTTGAACTTCTCGGGTCTTGATCTGTAACTGTCTTTCAAGGATACACCCTGGAAGGTGTATCAATTTCTTAGAAGACACTAGTAGAAAAGGGGCCATCCGTTTGGAGCATCTATCCCGGCCAAATTACAACCCGGGATAGATGCACCATTGATCCCGGGTCTGTAGGGCGGGGCGCCCGTGGGCATTGCTCCGGGTCGGGGGGGACCTTTGGTCCCGGTACGTGACACGAACCGGGATCAAAGGGTCTTCACATGCGCGCACATGCTTTCCAGCGCTGGGCCCCTCTGGCAGGGGACCTTTGGTCCCGGTTCGTGTTACAAACCGGGATCAAAGGGTCTCCCTGCTATATCTTCTTCCACCCCGAGCTAGCTCGAGTTCATCACCATTTCTCCTCCATTTTCCTCTCTCCCACTCAAATTAATCCCCATTTTTTTTGCACAATTTGAGAGGATTGAAGGCACCCCATCTATTCAAAGGTTAGCAACATCGTTCTTTCCTCCGGCGTTGCAACTTTAGCTCATTTCGTTGCTAGATTAGCTCATTTCAATTTTGTAATGCTAGCAAGCTGTTTGATGAAATGCCCAAGCTAGAAAGTGTATTTGCGAGCTCAAATTAATTTATTATTTGTGGATTTTAGTGTTGTCCCCATCCTCACCGCCGTCGATAGCCCGCGTCGTCCCATCACCGGCACCACTTTGGTGAGCCTCTTTTTTATCTTTTATTTTTAAAACCTATATATATACTTGTATGATTTAAATGCATATTTATTTCTTGTATAATTAATTTCTTATGTTTTTTATATGTATAGTGTCATGGTTTTGATATCCGTCCCCGTCGGCCCTCGTTCGATCTATGATTCGGATGTGGTATATTTTCATAACTATTTGTTTCGTTTCGTGTTTATCACACTCATGCCCGACCAACTTGACGTAGAGATATTTTTATTTAGGAGGTAGTTGAACCGGAAATTCCAGTCGACCCTACTGTCGAGTATTTTAAAAAGGAAAACGACGATTTGAAAGCAAAATTGAAGATAAGCGAAGATCTTTGTCTCCAATACCTAGAAGAGAAGAGTGTATTGGACTTGAAGATTGCCGACATCGATGATGCTTACGGGGTCGTCGCCGCTGCTCACGAGATGAAGATGGAGGCAATGCGCTTGAAGCTTAAAAAGATTAGAAAATATGACATTAGTCGAGAGGCTTGGTATCATTATGCTGTTGGTTCAATAGTTAACTTAGTTGCGATTTTGATCGCATTTGTTGTTGGATTTAAATTCTTTAGATAGTTGTATGTTAGGTTCAATTAATGTATGTTTCATTAGAACAATGTATTACATTTGGACACTACTCTACTTTGGTTTTAATGTGTTGAACTTGTATTAATTAATTTGGTCAGTACTATATATTTATGATGTAGTAATGGTTATTGATATATTTATATAATGCAGATGAGCCGGCAATGGATGTACAGTGACCGACGCGGTCTCGACTTTTCAATGGCATGCATAGTTTTTCTCCGTGTGGCTAATGATAACAAGCCATCGAGTGGTTATATTCTTTGTCCATGTAGAGTCTGCAAGAATAAGCGGGATTACTCTACGACAAGAACCATTCACGTCCACCTGTTGGAGGAGGGTTTCATGGATGGTTATTATTGTTGGACCAAGCACGGAGAAAGAGGGGTTATGATGGAAGAAAATGAAGAAGAAGAGGATAATGACACCTATCCTACGTTCACTGCAGACGGTGATACTCCAATGGGGGAAGACGAAGCTGAAGAAGAGCCCAATGATGATTTTGGCCGGGCCATTCTTGATGCACGGATAAACAGCGGAAGTGAAAACGAGAGGTCGAAGTTGGATAGCATGTTAGAGGATCACAAAAAATTGTTGTACCAAAATTGCGAAGATGGCCAGAAGAAGCTTGGTACCACGCTGGAATTGCTGCAATGGAAGGCAGAGAATGGTACAACTGACAGAGGATTTGAGAATTTGCTGAAAATAATAAAGAAGATGCTTCCAAGGGATAACGTACTGCCCCCCAGTACGTACAAGCAAAGAAGATTGTGTGCCCTCTAGGATTAGAGGTGCAGAAGATACATGCATGCATCAATGATTGCATCCTCTATCGCGGTGAGAAGTACGAGCATTTGAATGCGTGCCCGATATGCGGTGCGTTGCGGTACAAGATAAGGCGAGATGACCCTAGTGATGTTGACGGCGATCCGTGCCCCAGGAAGAGGGTTCCTGCCAAGGTGATGTGGTATGCTCCTATAATACCACGGTTGAAACGTTTGTTCCAAAACAAAGAGCATGCAAAGTTGTTACGATGGCACAAAGAAGACCGTAAGAAAGACATGATGCTGAGACACCCCGCTGATGGGTCGCAGTGGCGAAAAATCGACAAGACCTTCAAGACATTTGCAGATGACGCTAGGAACATAAGATTTGGTCTAAGTACAGATGGCTTTAATCCTTTCGGGGAACAAAGCTCCAGTCATAGCACCTGGCCTGTGACTCTATGTATGTATAACCTTCCTCCTTGGTTGTGCATGAAGCGGAAGTTTATTATGATGCCGGTGCTCATCCAAGGTCCGAAGCAACCCGGCAAGGACATTGATGTGTACCTGAGGCCATTGATTGAAGAACTTTTAGAGTTGTGGAGTGACGAAGGGGTACATGTGTGGGATGAGCACAAACAAGAGGCATTTGACCTACGAGCGTTGTTGTTTGTAACCATCAATGATTGGCCTGCTCTTAGTAACATTTCAGGACAGTCAAACAAGGGATACAATGCTTGCACGCATGTCTAGATAAGACTGAAAGTATATATGTAGGCAACAAGAATGTGTACCCAGGTCATCGTCGATTTCTTCCACCTGAGCATCCCGTAAGAAAGGAAGGCAAGCATTTCAAATGTGAGATGATAACCGGACGAAGCCTACCTGCCCTGATGGTGATGCTATATATGAGATGGTCAAGGATTTAGAAGTAATCTTTGGAAAGGGTCCTGGCAGTCTATCTGTTCCGAAAGACGCCAACAAGCGCGTACCCTTGTGGAAAAAGAAATCCATATTTTGGGAGTTACCCTATTGGAAAATCCTAGAGGTTCGCTCTGCAATCGACGTGATGCACGTGACGAAAAATCTTTGCGTGAACCTGCTAAGCTTCTTGGGTTGTATGGGAAGACGAAAGATACACCGGATGCACGACTGAACATCAACATATGCACGAGAAGACGAAAGACGACCACCTTAATCCAGAGAAGTATCAAGGTCCTGCTAGCTACGCTCTTACCAGAGAAGAGAAGGAGATCTTTTTTGAAGTCCTGAACAGTATCAAGGTCCCGTCTGGCTTCTCGTCGAATGTGAAGGGAATAATTAACATGGCAGAGAAAAAGTTCCAAAACCTGAAGTCTCATGACTGCCATGTGATTATGACACAATTACTACCGGTTGCATTGAGGGGGCTTCTACCGGAAAATGTTCGACTACCCATTGTGAAGCTATGTTCATTCCTCAATGCAATTTCTCAGAAGATGATCAATCCATTGACTCTATGAACTTTACAGAAGGATGTTGTTCAGTGTCTTGTCAGCTTCGAGTTGTTTCCCACCATCCTTCTTCAATATTATGACGCACCTCATAGTTCACCTAGTCGAAGAGATTCAAGTTCTCGGTCCTGTATTTCTACACAACATGTTCCCCTTCGAGAGGTTCATGGGAGTCTTAAAGAAATACGTTCATAACCGTGCTAGGCCTGAAGGAAGCATCTCCAAGGGTTATGGAACAGAGGAGGTCATTGAGTTTTGTGTTGACTTTATTCCTGACGTTAACCCGGTCGGTGTTCCTCAATCGCGCCATGAGGGAGATTGCGTGGAAAGGAACACTAGGAAAGAAACAAATATTTTCTGACTGGGATTCTTTCAATTGAGCACACTACACAGTTCTACATAATTCGAGCTTGGTGGCTCCGTATATCGAGGAACACAAGAATACTTTACGCTCTTAATGGCTGAAGAATGCATTGAAAAAGAACACTTGAAGACTTTCTGTGGGTGGTTGCACACACGTCTCATTAATGACAACACTGTCGAAGAACAGCTAAACTTGTTGGCCAGAGGACCATCTTCGACTATATTGGCTTTTCAAGGGTACGAGATAAATGGGAATACATTTTACACGGCCGACCAAGATAAAAAGAGCACAACCAAAACAGTGGTGTCCGCTTTGATGCATCAAACAACAATGGGACAAAGGACACATATTATGGGTACATAGAGCAGATATGGGAACTTGACTACACCTTCTTTCAAGGTACCTTTGTTCCGGTGCAAATGGTACAACCTGGATGGTGGGGTAAACGTAGACCCGCAGTACAGAATGACTACAGTGGATCTCAAGAATTTTGGGTATGACAATGAACCATTCGTACTAGCCAAAGACGTGGCTCAGATTTTCTATGTGAAGGACATGTCTTCCAGACCAAAAAAAAGAAAAGATAAGCAAGCGAAGACATCATATGATGAGCCAAAGCGTCACATAGTTCTTTCAGGGAAAAAAACTATCGTGGGAGTGGAGGACAAGACAGACATGTCAGAAGATTACAACAATTTTGAAGAAATCCGGCCCTTCGCAGTGAAAATTGACCCAAGTCGCGTTAAATGGAGAAGCTTGTCCATGGCTACGGCGCAATCAGAAGAAAGTGACGGGTAGAAAGTAGAAGAAGATTGTGTAATGAGGAGGATGACGACGACGATGACTTCAACTGGAGCGACCATGGAGAAGAGGTCGGCGGGCCACAGATGCAGGAGGCCATTGAAGCCTCCTTACAGTCAGTTTTATGAAAAGTGTGAGTGATGTGAATAATGTAACTGTGTGAGTGAAACGATCCGTATGCTTCTTCAGTCCCGGTTGGTAACACACCCCTGTGATGGTTCCTACTCTTTGAGATCGTGTGTTTCGTTTAAGCGACGTCCCCGAAAGATAAAGAAAAGATAGCGGGAAACGGTGGCGGAACGATAGCGGGAAACGTTGGCGGGAACAGTGGCGGAGGACACGAGTCGTGACCGCAAAGCCCGCCTTTAGTCCCGGTTGGTAAC
Source organism: Poa pratensis (assembly GCA_947311845.1). NCBI lineage: Eukaryota > Viridiplantae > Streptophyta > Magnoliopsida > Poales > Poaceae > Poa > Poa pratensis. The sequence continues at coordinate 28,768,447 of CAMZMU010000072.1, forward strand.
ACCAACCGGGACTGAAGAAGCACACGGATCGTGTGTTTCTTTCAAACGCTTGTGAGCCGTTGGATCAGGGGTGTGTTTCTTTTGAGGGCTTGTGAGCCGTTGGATTTTTAGAACTAGTCCCGGTTGGTAACACCAACCGGGACTAAAGAATCACACGGATCGTGTGTTTCTTTCAAACGCTTCTGAGCCGTTGGATCAGGGGTGTGTTTCTTTTGAGGGCTTGTGAGCTGTTGGATCAGCACTCCCACCTCATCCACAGGTACACTTTCTAATCGCCTATAAATAGCGGCGTCCCTGCAGCGAACGGCACACAACGAGCGTCTACCTTCGCCACCGAATCCAATGGCTGGATTTGGCCTACCTGCTGGCATGTTCCCTGACATTATTGTGTTCGTCCTTGTTCACCGGCCAGCCATTGGAGCCACCCCTGTAGGACGGTGAACAAGGACAACACAACGATGCTGTTGGAAACACAAGCCCTCAGTAGGTTGAATCCAGCCACTGGATTAGGGTGACGCAATGATGAATTGCCGAGGAGGTGGGAGTGGTGGTGGTGGAAGTGGTAGCCATGCCCCTCGGTCCGATCCAAGCAGCGGCAAGGCGCTCTGATGATCTGCGACATTCCCAACAATTTTTGGGACGGTCGTAGATCATCAGAGACGTCTTGCCGCTGTGGATCGAAGGTCGATTTGATATGCAGGCACTCACGAGCCACCGTTGGGCTGTATGCAGGGGAAACCGTGTGTTCTGTTCTATATATCTATATAATCCTTCATTTCATCGACCGAACACAAATCATTCGGTTCCGGGAACCCTCCCCTCGGTCGGATCCAAGCACGGCAAGGATCTCTGAAAGGGGCACGATCCGTGTGCTTCTTTAGTCCCGGCTGGTAACACCAACCGGGACTAAAGGCGGCCTTCGCGGTCACGACTCGTGTCAGTCACACGTGTCCGCCAGCGGTAACCGTCGCTTTATAAAAGGGGATTGCAGAATAATTCAAAGCAGGGAACATTATTGTCCTCACTTTACAAAAACATCATTGATCAAATATTCAAAAGTATCACGCATACATCTTTATTTAATCCATAATACATCACGAATAATATAACTAACTTTTGCCGGGTCCTAAGCCGCGAGGTGCTGAGCGGCCGGCGGCTTGCACCCAAAGATAAGGAACCATCACTGGGCAATACTCACATGAGGAGGATCCCTATGAAGTGTATACCACATATTGTCATGCACCGCTTGCGTATCCAACCTAACCAGGTAACGACGGACGTGCTCGTCCTCCTCTCTGATACGGTGACGCACCTCCACCTCGGGGGCCGGCGGCCTTTGCACCGAGGCTGGCCCACGCGACGGCCACCAAACAAGATCCGGGTCGACGACATCACCCGGATTCCTCACCAAACTACGCGTCCCGAAGACACCTCCCAGTGCCAGCCCGCGGAGCCCAGTCCCGGACACTGCCCGGTTCCAACAAATGGTGGTCGTCATCGATTCCCGCCGAGATCTGAAAAAATGAGTGGGGAATTTGATCAAACAACTAAGGTGCGTGCAACCTAGGTAGGGGAGGGAGAGGGCAGCACCTTGGCATGGGGACGGAGGGGAGGTCCACGGTGGTGTGGAGGATATAGCGCGGCGCCGGCGGAGGCCACGGGCGCGGAGGAGGGCGTCGAGCGGCGCAGACAAGGGCGGCGGGCGCGGAGTAGGGGAGAGAGCAGGGGCAGGCTCTCAGGTCTCCCGGCCCCTGGCCTTTTTATAAGGAGGAAAGATAAACCTTATCCCAGCCCCCACCAACCCCACCTTATCTCAGTCAAAAATCAAATTTATCACGAAAGCAATTAAATCAATAGATATAAAAGAAAAAGAAAACACAAATAGAAACAAGAAAAAAAAGGCCTTTCATATATATTGGACCATTTAAGTTAAATTTTAAAAAGAAACTAAAATAACAATTCAAAAACATGTAAAAGAAAAACAAAACTACAAAAAATTAAATTAATAGATGTAAAAGAAAAAGAAAACAGAAATAGAAATGAAAAGGTAACAAGAAAAAAAAGAAAAACACCATTCATCCCGGTTGGTAACACCAACCGGACCAAAGGCCTGCTGGGCTTCGCGCGCAATTTTTCGCGGCCCAGACAGACCTTTGGTCCCGGTTGGTGTTACCAACCGGGATGAAATGGTCATCCATCCCGGTTCGTGGCTGGAACCGGGATGAAAGGTCCTTTACACGCGTTATGTGGTGGTTTCGCCCCCAATTTCTCACAAGTCCAGGATTTCGACCGCCGCCACCCGAGGTGCTGCTCCGCCCTCCCGTGCCGCCGCCGCTGCCCCGAGGTGCTGCTCCACCCTCCTGTGTCACCACCGTCGCCCCGTGCTGCTCCATCGTCGCCCGCCGTCACGCGCCCTCCCCTCCCCTGGCTCGGGCTGCCTCTTGCCGTGCTGCATCGGCCGGCCCGGCCGCCGTCGCCCTCCTTCCTCTTCGCCTGCGCCTACTCCGATCGATCGAGGTGAGTTCAATTCGAACTCTGGCTACAATTAAATCACGCGGTGCTGTTGTAGGCTAGGAGCACGGCCGCGGGCGGGGCGGGTGGCGGGATGGGCAGGGACGCCGCTGCGCGCGCGATTCCGGCGCGCCCTCGCAGGTCGTCGTGACGGGCCGGGCTGCTCCTCGACGAGCACGGCCGTCTGCAGGTCGCCGTGACGTGCGCTGCTGCCGGAGGAGGAGCCCGTCTGTGCCGCACCGCCGCTGAAGGCCGCCGCTGTCGTGGTGCGGGTAGAGGGCTACTAGAGGCAGAGGCACAATTTTTTGTTGAGGCCCTATGAATTTTTATGAATTTTTTGCTATAGAGATTGCTATGAATTTTAAAATTCATGTGAAGATTTTATGAATTTTTTGCTATACTATGTGTGGAGATTGCTATGAATTTTTTTGAGGCACAATTTTCTAAGTTCATGTGAATATTAAAATTGCTATGAATTAATTAGTGTGTAGATTAAAATTGCCATTTTGTTCTAATTAAGTTCATGTGAGATTAAATTTGGTGGAACCGGGATTAAATTTTTTAGTGATGTTTAGATTAAAATTGTAGGCTTTGTTGTTTTGCAAATTTAGATGTAAATTTTGCTATTGTGTGCCATTTTTTATCTAAGTTCATGTGGAGATTAAAAGTGCTATGAATTTGAGTGTCATTCAATTTTAAAATATGGAGATTAAATTTGTTCTAAGTTCATGTGGAGATTACTTAAACAACAAAATTCGCAGTCTTCCCCAAATCATCCGCTCGATCTTTGTCATCTTAAATTACATATGGATATTCATATTCTTGTTACAAAATTGATTGCAGGCACATTAATTGAGCCATGGATCCAAATTGTCCGGACGACTTCGGCATAGACGAGGAGCGTGGAGAGCCATTGGATCCACTTTTTCCGGGCCTCGGCGTTAGAGACGAGGATCGTGAAGAGCGAATGTGTATGATTATAGCAGGACGTGCAGCCGCGCCTGTCGGTGAAGAAGACGATGTGGCAAATTTAGAGGAATTCAGCTCCCAATTTCTCAATGACTCCGGTGAGGGAGCAGAAATTTGTGTAGAGAAGGAAGTGGTAGTAACAAACTCAGGCGAGGTATATATTAATTATTTGATCGATGACATAGCTTAATTATTTGATCCTGCGGTTATTAACGAATCTTTTTTTTTCTTTTAGCCCTCTGGAACAAGCAAATCATCTGCATCTAGAGTGTCGAAAGGGTCGAAAGGGTCGAAAGCCATGAAGCCTCGAGGCCCGTCGAAGCCGATGAAGGAGGGTCAAAGGGTAGTGATCGACATAGTTGATGCTACTGGCCAACCAATGCAACCCTTAGAGTGCCGCCGCAAATTTATAAACCAATGCGGAGTTTTAGTTAGGGACATGGTACCGATCACATGTCAAGAATGGCATCCGCGGAAGGACGGGAGCAAGACTTGGACTTATGTCGACGACCAAACAAAAGATTTGTTTTGGGAGAAGCTCTTGACAAAGGTCACCCTGCCTCCAGAAGTGACAGAAAACGAGAAGTGGATGGAGAAAGTCAAGGAGTGGACTCTTGGCAAGGCTGCCGAACAGTTCCGAACCCACAAGAAAACTATATGGAAAGATTATTGTGAAGAGAAGGAAAAAGATCCTGAATACACTCCAGTATTCACCGGAGCACAAGTGAAGCTAAACGACCAGTGGCCCTTATTTAAAGAGCAAAGAGAATCGGAGGCCGCTGTGGCCCGATCGGAAAGAAACAAGTTAAATGCTGCGAAGAAGGAATATCACCACACTTTGGGGGCAGGTGGCTACAAGGCTGCCGTGCCTAAGTGGGAAGCATTTGAAGCAAAACTGCTTGATGAGGGGAAGATTCCACAGACAGCGGGCTGGCCCGATAGGTCCAAATTTTGGTTGTTCGCGCATGGCGCTGGGTTGGACCCTGACACAGGGAAGATTGTTGCTCAGGGAAAATGGGAGGCAAAGATTAGGTTTATAACCACAGAACTTGAGAAAGCAATAGAGCAAGTTCGAAATGGAACCTACAAGGTCGACAGAGAGAAAGACGAGCTGTCACTCGCACTCGGGAATCCTGAAAAAGTTGGACGAGTACGAGGTTATGGATACGGAGTTACTTGGGCACAAGGTTTTCCGGCAGACGCTCACACTTATAGAAGCCGTCAGAGAAAGAAAAAGGAGGAGAGCGACCGGTTATCGGCATTGGAACGCAAGGTGCATCAGCTGTTGCAAAGTCAGCAAAGGGAATCTCGTGTGCAGCTAGAAAGTCCAGAAGTCGAAGCCGCCCCATCTAATCAGCAAAAAAGCAGCGTGGGTTCCACGCAGATGGAACATTCTGAACTTGAAGCGCCGCCGACTCGATACCCCGTGGATGATATCACGGAGAAGACAGAATGCGAGCTACATATGGCAATGGGCAACTTGTCCTTCAAGGTGGCGGTCGGCTATGCTTTACTGAATGAACCTGGACCAAGGTACCATCTCGGCGGGATTCCAGCTGGCTATGCTATTGTCGGGGTGGATGACATTGTGCCGTTATATGCTAATCTAAATCTTGACATTCCTGGAGGTGACGGCGAGAGGACACTAGGAGATGCCAAGAAGTCCATCATTCTGTGGCCAAAGAAATACATCTTGTTTCCAAATTTGCCGCCGCCAAGGCCACCGACTCCTCCAAGTAGCAACCCCCCACCTCAAGATCCACCCTCCCCACGTCATGATCCATCCCCCCCACCTCAAGATCCTCCCTCCCCACGTCATGATCCATCCCCTGCACCACCACCTCAAGATCCATCCCCCCACCTCAAGATGCATCCTCGCCACCTCGTGACGACTGTCGGGAGCCCAGCCCGAGTCCATCCCCACCACCTCAAGAGAGAGTGCGCTCTGTTTCGCGGAAACTAAAGATCCCGTCGAAATATACAGAGAGGTGCGCTTTAAACTTCCCGCCAGAAACTCGAGAGGAACGTGAGTTGCGAAAGCCTCTTCCAAAGAGATCCTACGACTTGACTCCAGAGGAACTCGAGGAGTCGGTGCGAGCTGATGTGAAAAAACAATTGGCACCGAAACGGCACATGCGAAAGGAGGTAATAGCACCGGGAAAAGTGGCACAATTTCTGAAAAATCTATCGACTGGGCCGGCACGGCCGCCTATTCTGCGAGACGACTATGATCGTACCATTGAAAAGTTAATTAGAGAACGGAATTTGCAGGAGAATGAGGCATGTCGCCAAAAGAGGGAGCAGCAGCAGATGGCAGCTAAAAAGGCCCAGCAGGAGAAGGAGGCTGCATTTCGCCAAAAGAGGGAAGCTAATAAGAAATCCGGGAAACAAGTGGCCCAGCTCGGAGAACAGGCAAACCAGTCGGTCCCCGCGTTCAAAGTGGTGTCCGATAAGGAAATACAGCAAGACACAATTCGCATAGAAAACCCCAAAGAGTATATGTATGCATGGACATATGCCTACGGGAAGCCCTTGGTCAGACCTGAGATGGTCAAATCTCTGCCGACACAATTGCGACGTTTGCATGAGTGGTACGAGGGAGCCGTAAAGGGGCACCATGAGTATTTCCACGTTTCATATAAGAAAGACCATTATTTAGAGGATAACGCGATGTATGTGCCGTTTGACGAAATATTTCAGTTATTCAATCAAGACTCCCTCGACAAAGCCATCATCAGCTGCTATTGTTTGTAAGTGATTTATTTTATGCAATTTAATTAAGTCTCTATCTCAGCTCGTTCGTTGCCAATTATCTAACTTTATTCTTTTGTACGCTATTATATATGCAGAATGAAGATCGTCGAATGCAGAGACAACGGAATCTATAGTTTAGGGTTCATGGACCCATATTGGATTCATGAAGTAACCGTAAGGAACCATCCCGAGGACACCGAGCATTACATGCTCCAATATCTAGTGAAACACCATACATGTGAAGATATACTTCTTCCTTACAACTTCAGGTGAGTGTTACCGTACCTTCTACACATTCTACTTTGCTTACTCGATGTTTAGTGTAACTCATGGACATATAAATGTGTGAAGCAACCATTGGATTCTGGTAGACATTAGACCTGAACAAGCATGCGTTCAAGTCCTGGACTCGTTAAGGAAAGATATGGACGATTATATCAACTTGCAAGCAATGTTTCAGAGGTAACTTCAGTCATTATCGCTCTATATATCGATCTCTTTCGTTCGTTCAAGTCCTTTGATTTTTTCTTTTGCCGGCCAGGGTTTGGGAAAAGTTCATTACCGAGGTTCGTGGGACTTGGAAACCGCACCTGTTTTGGTATGAAACCAAGGTAAGTAGTAGTACTATATATATATGTCCGCGCAACTTTTAAATTCTAGTTTCAGCACCATTATCATGCTTGATTGTTATTTTGATTAAATTCTATTCTTTGTAAAGTGGTGTCTGAGGCAGGCACAAGGGAATAATTTATGTGGATATTATGTTTGCGAGTACATACGATCTTTTGTTCATCAGCGGGATAGAAAGCTCAGAACAACAGAGGTCTGTATACACTCTCGGCAATTACTTCATTACCATATTTGTGTTCATTTCCATTTTCACATTTTCTGATGATTTCACATTTTCTTATTGATCTAGATGGAACGAGAGAAGGACAAGCTCATACCAACGAAGCGCCTTATAGCAATTCAAGAGGAATTGGCAGGATTTTTGAACAAGGAGGTCCTGAAGAAATCCGGAGAATTTTTTCACCCTAGAAATTATTTTCTGCCTCCAATGTAATTGACGTGATCTCGACGTGAGAAACGTGATGTCGGTGTGTGACTTAATTATATATGTATCAAAACGTATGTGTGTGACTTATATGTATGCATCACGCGTGACATCGATCGATGTGTCAACTTTATATATGTGTGTGACTTTGTATGCGCAACGTGATCTTAATTAATAGGAAATAATTAAATGGAAAACAAAAAATCGAAAACCCTAAAAAATAAGCAAATAAAATACAAAAGATGCAAACCCTTTGGTCCCGGTTCGTGTCACGAACCGGGACCAAAGCTCCCCCGCCCTGCGCGCCCAGCCGCGCCCACGTGGAGGCCCTTCTATCCCGGGTCGTGGACACCCGGGATAAAAGCCACCCCCCCCCCTCTAGTCCCGACCATTTAATCCCGGTTGTAAACCCGGGATCAAAGGCCCTCTGGACCAGGGATAGATGGTCTTGTTTCTACTAGTGAAAAGAGGTCTAGACGGCCGATACAAACGCACACACAGCTTACAACGCAACCCACACAACCAAATAATTAAGCCTCGTCTTGCATCTCATCCGCCAAGAATGGCAAGGAGGAGACACACGTCAAGCTACCAAACCGCGTCACAACCGATAGAGGAACTCCACTAGGCTAACTTCTGCTCCAAATTGGCGCAGCCAACGCAACCGCCCGCCCTTGAGCGCCAGAGAGTCAGCGGGTGAACGGCGGGACCGGAACCAAACCGGAGAAGGCGTCGACCAAGGAGCATCCCGGCAACGTGTACATAGCGCCTTGGAAGCTCACACTCTGAGCGGCAGCCAAGCATCAAATTCATCTGACGCCCCCAAGGACTCCACGAAGAACCAAAACGACACCTCCAAGGAGGAAACGACGCTCTTGCGCCACTGCCGCTCAATCCGATGAGTCGAATTAGGTTTTTCCCGGTGCTTGAGGTGGGGAGCACGGGTAGGACCATGACGACGTCTCCAAGAAGGTGACGGCGCCCACAGGCGTAGCCGTCGTCAGCATCACGCAGGGATTTCGCCCCGGCCTGTCGTTAATCCCAAGTCCATTGGAAAGCGTAGAAAGGAGTCGCCTTGAAACCTCACCATCGACGAGAAACGAGTTGGGACGTCGTTGGCAGAGCAGGAGGCGTTGACCGCCGTTCCACCACCACCATCATACGGGACTGGACGGTGGAGGTCCAGCCCGCCGGCCGCCGGGAAATAGCCGGCACCACCATGGCAGCAAATATCTTCGGCCTCCAGACCTCCACGGGGAAGAAGATCCCCAGTCCGGCCAGCCCACCGAGTCGCCGCTGTTCCGCCTGGCCCACGGCAGGCCCAGATCTGGCCCGAATCCACGATTTGACAAGCATGGAGCTGCGACCCCGATGGATCCCAACTCGAGCTTGCCGATGCCCTGCCCGGAGGCCACCACGCCCGCCAGGAGATGCCGTCTCGCCGCCGGCCAAACCACAGTCGCACTAGTAGGGAAGTGCCTTTCTGTGGCGCACCAAAAACTATTTCTGTGGTGCATGGTCGGTGCCCAAAGAATCCTCACCACAAAAAATTATTTCTGTGGCGCACGGAACCATGCGCCACAGAAAGTATACAAATCTGTGGCGCACCTCCAGAGTGCGCCACTAAATTAGTTTTGATGCGCCACAGAAAGAATTTCGATTATTTACTGTATTTGACAATAATGTATCTGTGGCGCACTTTGTTCGTGCGCCACAGAATATGGTGCGCCACAAAATTATTTACCGTGCGCCACTAAATTATTTGCCGTATATTATTTGCTATATTATCGATTATTTGCTGTATTTGACAATAATACAGGTATATTACCAAATTTTTACAGAAAATAATAGAAACAGTAATATATTTTGACACAGTATTAAAACAGACAGATAAATATGTACATCACCACTTAGATCCCGAGATATATACATATATAGTGACAATTAAGTGCCAAATTAATTGTACAAAAGTTCATCTCATGTCACATAAGTCATAGTACAAATAAAGTTGTCATCGATTTCCCTCTGATGCAACCCTGGAGATGGATACAACGATGTGCCATTTCATCGTCTCTTCTTGAGTCGCCGCTGGGTCTCTTGCTGGGTCGCTGACGGAGAACACGTCTAGCTCCACTGGTAGGATTGAGCCTTCTAGTGTATCGGCTCCTGGAACGGTTTATAGCAGTCTTTCGTCATCCACGTCCTCATGTCATTTTGCTTGTCTAGGCGTTCTTCGATCTCCCACTTAGACAACCCTGGAGATGAATTGGAATATATATTTGATTAATAATATAAATAGAGTATGATTTATTCATCTAATTAAGTGGATAAGTCTATAATAAAGAAAATAAAGAAGCACTTCTATCGAGTGAGGCAAGGCTTTTCTTTTACAATACATCCTAGCTCTGGCGTTGTGCAAGGACCCCCATTCTTCCATGACATCTTCCAAAATGATTAGCGATAACTGCCTCTGGATGCGATGGAAGTCTTCTCTAAGCTCAGAATCGGTGATTTTCCCCGCATTTGTGCTCCATTCTTGGAGACTAGATGGCCACCTCGTTGTCTCTACATCCCGGACAAGCCATTTAATGTGATGGAGGACGTAGAAGGCATCCTTCACGCTGCCAGACGCATGCTTGATGCAATGGAACCGGTCCCATGCCAGAAAATGTGTTTGTTGTCCTTCGTTAAACGTTCCCCATTCTTTTCTTTGTGGAAGTGGCCTCCCTTTTGGGCATAGCCCTCGAGAGCATCATCGAGAACACCCTTTATTCTGGTGTAGTCTTTAAGAATCCCCGAGTCGAAATAAGTGGCAACGGATCACCTCGGGCTTACGACGATGAGTACTGCGTACTCGTCACTGCTCAACACAATTGAAACGGAATGTTGGAAAGGATCAACAACGGAAGAAATCTATAAGAAAGCATAAGATACGACGGCGGCGACCGGATGTGTACTTACTCAGAAAAGAAAGGAATAAGAAAGCTATTCTTATCCTTGTTGTTCATCATGATTCTCTGGAGGAACTTCGTGGTCTTGGCCCGTGTCGTTGATCCTTCCACCAGCAGGCTGTCACGCATGTAGTAGGGATCCACTACCTTGATGTACGGGGTATTATCTCTCCTGATCCTCATCGCTTGGTTGAGCGATAGGCGGACCAAGTTATAGTCCAGCCGTCTAAAGTGAAACAGCTTGAAGACGTCCTCGTACTATATGAAAAACAGATCCGCGGGGGTTTCATGGACGAACTCGGCCAAGTCTTTTGGCACCTTGACAGTGAACACCGGGTAATTTGGATTATCTTCTTTAAGAAGGTTGCTCTCTCGCGTCAAGATAGCATTTTGCAAAGAGAGCATGCATCCGTCTGCGAGGTGGAGCAGCTCCCGAGACAGGATCGGTTGACTAGCTTCATGAACTCGGCTCAAGCCATCCGCACGGGGTGATACCATGTCTTCATACCCCCAGATAGTCGTCTTAGGAGCTGGCTTACTTCTCTTCCTGTGCTTCTTCTTCTTTACCTCTGGGGATGCTGGGGTGCATCTTCTGTAGTAGGCACATTGATTGAGTACTTGTTGGAGCCGAAGCTGATCACTGGAGGAGGCCCTTTTCTCCCTCCCTCAATCCAAACCCAGACAGACTCACAGACGGTAGTAAAGATCGACGTGAACGTCGTTGTCACTGCCTGTGCGATGACCGTCTGAATCATACTATTTTCCTCTCTCGGTTCCTCGCCTCCTGTTCGAGAACCCCCGGCATCGTTATTGTCAGCCATGTTCGTCTCACCTATAAGAAAAAAATGTCAAAGTTAGTACACCAAATATAAGCAAAAAATCACTTAATTAAGTACTAAGATACCCGGCTCATGCATTAGTCGCAATACCCCATATGTCTTGTTTTTAGCAAAGCCATGCCAAAATTCACGAAAAATTTCGGCATGACCTTTGCTAAAAAAGGGACATATGGAGTACCCGAATTTGCCGGAACGGAAGTTAATCGACGTTCCGTCAAACTCAAGGGCCTCATGGGTACCTGCAGACATTTCACAAATCATGTTGCCGGCATCTCCGGCCGGACAACAACAAACACATATCCACATCTGCCGGCCGACAACAAACACAATACCACATCCACTTCTCCACGTGTCCTATTTTTAGCAAAGTCATGCCAAAATTCACGAAAAATTTCGGCATGACCTTTGCTAAAAAAGGGACATATGGAGTACCCGAATTTGCCGGAACGGAAGTTAATCGACGTTCTGGCAAACTCAAGGGCCTCATGGTTACCTGCATAGATTTCACAAATCATGTTGCCGGTATCTACGGCTGGCAACATCCACATACACGACACGTTGGTCGGAACACAAACAACCACGACACGATGGTCGTGGTAGCACAGAACACATGGTCACCGGGTTAACCAATAGCTCACCAAAGGGGGAACTGTAGTTGAGGAGATAGTTGATGTAGTCGAAGCCAGTGGTCTGCACAAGAAAAAAAAATTCACATCCATATATATCTTCATTTCCTTTAAAAAGTACCAACTTTGGAGCATTTCTAAATCATCAAATCTTGATCCTATTTCACATTAACCCTCGTGGATCTCTTGTACTAAGTTAGTACTTCATAATTAACCCCAGAAATAATTTTTTGAATACATCTAGAACCTTAATTGAAGGCATTTTTGTAGGTATGTTTAAACAGTGACCATATTTAACTTAGCTAAATTTTAAATTTTTTTGGTCTCCAAAATTTTCCTAACACCACTAGCACCAACTAGAAGCATTGGCAATTACTTGCAGCAAGCACTCAACAACCAAATGAATCAAATTCTGTAAAAATATGGGTTTGGCATTTGACCAAACACCTTGTGTGCCGGTGTGGAGGGGAGGGAGAGGGGATGGAAGGAGCAGCACCTCGGGGAGGGGATGGTGGAGGGGAGGGAGAGGGATGTCGAGGGCGTCGGCAGCGTCGTCGTCGAGGTGGCGGGCCGGTGGCGAGGACGCGGTGGAGTGGCGGCGAGGACGCGGTGGAGGCGAGGACGCGGTGGAGTGGCGGCGAGGACGCGGTGGTCGTCGAGCGCGCGGGCGGGAGCTGTCGGCGGCGAGGGCGCGGCCGGTGGTCGTTGAGCGCGCGCGGTTAATAATTTGGGACTTGCGAATTTTGGATGAAGAGGCGCAGCGCGATGGCGGGTCCACATGTAAGTGGGCACAAAAGATTTTTGTGGCGCACGTTGGATTGGTGCGCCACAGAAAGGCAGGATTCTGTGGCGCACCAATCCAACGGTGCGCCACAGAATTGTCTAGTACAAAATTTAACTTTTTTTTGGCAAACTCACTTTTTTTCTTTAAAATTTGGTTCAAAAACTTGCATTGTCTCACACACAATGTATATTCAATTCATACACATATTCAATTCATTGACTCATACATATTCAAAAACTTGCATTGTCTAGTACATATTCATGATCATACATATATATGCTTCCATTGTCTCACACACACACACACAAATTAAATACACCAAAAAAGTATTCTTCGTCTTGTTGGTTCCGCGAGCTAGCTTCTCTTCTTTCCCTTCTTCGCGGTTGAAAACTTTAGGCCGGTCACCTTGAGATTTCTTCGCGTGAACGGACAACCTTTAGTAGGTAGGGAGGTCTTCCTTCTTTGTGTACTAGTAGTAGGCATGTCGAAGAACTTGTCGAATTCCTCCTCGATCTTTGGCTCGTTGTCCAAGTCTTCCTCGGTGGCGTCTCCTTCCATTCCGATGATGCTCCTCTTGCCCCTCCTCACGACAACACGGCTAGGCTTTGACGGGTCGGTAATGAAGAAGCATTGCTCAACTTGGCTAGCGAGTACCCATGGCTCATTTTTTGCGGAGGCGTTCTTCGATTTGGCATCGGGTATAACCATGGTGGTAAAATACCGGTCTTCTTTGACGACGTCCTTGGCCCATCTCACACGGAACATTGGCACCAACTCTCCACAGTAGTTGAGCTCCCATATCTCCTCGATCCTTCCGAAGAATCTTTCCTTGACAGTAGCCTCGTCATCGGCGTAGGATAGCATAGTTACTCCTGAGTTTTGATATTCGCTATACCTGTCCTTTTCCTCGGTGCAGAATCTGAAACCGCCGATGTCGTACGACTGATAGGTCTTTACGTTCTGCCCGGGGCCCTGTGATAAGGAGAATATGAGTTTTTCCTCTTCCGTAGATGGCTTCCTGCTCTCTGCTTCAAGCAGTTGCCTTTTCTTGAACCAACGCGTCAAGCTGGAGTTGTGCTCTCTGATTACGTCTCCCTTCTTCCTCTGCCGTCTCATGTCGACGTAATTCTGCTCGATTAAGATTTTGTGCTCTTCCACAAAATATTCGGTCACTTTTAAGTGTTGTAGCGCGACCCGGTGAGCCCTGTCGAGGTCGTCTTTTTTACCATGAATGCCAACAAAGATTGAGCGGTAGCCGTCGTGGTGACCAACTCCATCGAGCCTGCCGAGGTGTGTCCTGGTGGGCAGACCGACATCCTCGTTCTCGGTCCTTAGATAATTCTGGCAGAAGGAGATGCACTCGTAGGTTAAAAATCCCTTGGCCATGCTTGCGTCTGGACGGGCCCTGTTGCGAACGTATCCTTTCATGACACCGTTCTGCCTTTCGAACGGCATCATGTAGTGCAGGAACGTCGGACCGAGCTGCCTGATGTCATCAACGACATGGAGAAGGAGATGCACGCAGATATCAATGAATGCGGGCGGGAAGTAAATCTCGAGCTCGCATAGTATCACCACGATCTCTTCCTCAAGCATGTCGAGCTGCTTCACGCCGATCGACTTCCTGCTGACGACGTCGATAAAGTTGCAAAGGGCAGACAACGTATCACGGACGTGCTCATCCATTAACCCTCGGATCGCAACGGGAAGTATCTGTGTCATCAGCACGTGACAATCGTGAGACTTCATGCCGGTGAACCTCTTCTTTGTTGCATCCAGATATCTGCTTATCTTCCCCGAGTAACCGTGAGGAACTTTGACTCCTAGAAGGCACCTGAAAAACTGCTCGAGCTCCTCCGGACTCATACTGAAGCAGGCAGCGGGAAGCATCACCGTGTTCTTCTTTGCCCTTTTGCGGCGACCTTGAGTCCCTTCTGTCTGATCATCATCATCATCGTCGTCATCACTATCGGGGGCCTGAAGTTCTGTCCTGATGCCAAGCCATTTCAGATCGTATCTTGCTTTCGTCCCATCCTTGGTCTTATCCGACATGTGGCAAAGTGTGCCAAGCAGACTCTCGGTAACATTCTTCGTAATGTGCATCATATCGAGGCTATGTGGCGTCTTGAGGACCTTCCAGTACTCCAAGTCGTGGAAAACAGACCTCGCTTTCCATACACCCAGCAGTGGATCTACCTTCGGTCGCTTCTTTCCCGGCGCTGGGCACTCCTTCCAGTTTTTCAAAAGCTCGTCGATTTCTGTGCCGCTCCTCGGGCACGGGGCTCTTTCGGGCTCGTCTTTACCATTGAACAAATCACCGCGTTTTCTCCACGGGTGATCCATGCGAAGCCACCTTCGAGCCCCTGGGAACACGGTTTTCGAAGACCCGGGATCCCTTGGTAGCTGGAGATGCGGGGTCTTATCCATGCACTTGACACATGCGCAAAATCCGTGACCTACCTGGGCCGATACATATGAGCAACCAGGATAGTCCTGCACCGTCGTGAACAACGCGGCTCTCATATCAAAATAATCAGCTGTGTAGGCGTCCCACGTACGGGCTGGCGTCTCCCACAACGTGGCTAACTCCTCTTTCAACAGCCCGAGATACAGATGTATGTCGATACCTGGTTGTTTCGGCCCCTGAATGAGAATACTCATGTGTATGTACCTTTGCTTCGTGCACAACCACGGGGGAAGGTTGTAAGGCCATACAAATACGGGCCAGGTGCTATGGGTGCTACTCTGGTTGCCGAACGGATTGAGTCCATCGGTGCTCATACCCAGCCTGACGTTCCTTGCGTCGCCCCCAAAATTTTCGAAGGCCATGTCCAATTCTTCCCACTGGCGAGCATCTGAAGGGTGTGTCAGGATCTTTCCCTTCTCCGGATCTTCTTGGGGCTTCTCCCTTTCCGCATGCCATTGCATGAGCTTTGCTTCCTTAGGGTCTACGAAATACCGCTGCAGACGGGGAGTGATAGGAAAGTACCATACCACTTTTCGAGGAACTTTCTTGTCCTTCCCACTCTTGTACCGTCCTTGGCCGCACACCGGACATGTGTATCTGTCCTTGTACTCGCCCCGATAAATTGCGCAATCATTGATGCAGGCGTGGTATTTAACGTGCGGTAGGTCAAGAGGGCACACGACTTTCTTGGCATCCTCGATACTAGTTGGCAATGTGTTCCCCTCGGGAAGACGATCGTGGAAGAATTTCATGTTCTTGTTGAAGCTCACGTCGGTCCATTTGTTTTCCGTCTTCATCTCCAGAGCATCAAGCGTTACTTGCAAGCGCGTATCCTGTGGCCGGCACCCAGGATACAACGGAGTCTTCCCGTCTATCTCCATTTGCGCCAGCTTGGCTTTCTCTCTGGCTGCAGCTCTGTCGTTGCTCGTCTCCTTGAGTAGCAGTTCTTGAACATGAGGGTCCTGCAAGGCCGAAATTAGCGAGGTCTGCGTGTTCGCGTCTTCTCCACCACCATCTACTCCTTCATCATGACCGTGTCCGCCGGCATCTCCTTCGTCACCATGATGATCTTGTTCGCCGGCATCTCCTTCGTCATGATGATCTTGTCCGCCGACATCTCCTTCGTCATGATCATGATGATCTTGTCCGCCGACATCTCCTTCGTCATGGTTGAAGCCTAACATGAAACCGCGCCTGAGCAGGTGATCCTCCAATTGTCCGGAATCAGGGTCGATCCAGCTCACGAGTTTACATTTTCGACACGGACATCTTATCTGGCGCCTGTTGCACCGAATCATGTCCGCCTTCGCTTTTTCCTTGTATCTACTGATTCGACCGGAGCTCATCCTGACGACCATGGTTGCGGCCTACGCGGTATACATAGAGCACAAACAAGAGTATGTTAATTAGAACCGCAACATGCATGCACACACATTAGTTGGCCCATGCATTAGTCGCAATACCCCATATGTCCTATTTTTAGCAAAGTCTCATGCCAAAATTCACAAAAAAATCGGCATGACCTCTCCTAAAAGTAGGACATATGGAGTACCCGAATTTGCCGGAACGGAAGTTAATCGACGTTCCGACAAACTCAAGGGCCTCATGGGTACCTGCAGACATTTCACAAATCATGTTGCCGGCAACATCCACATACACGACACCATGGTCGGAACACAAACAACCACGACACACATCCGGCCATACACACACCGTCGGCGCCACCAAACATGCATATGCATGTTCATCATCCATGTAGATCCATGTCTCACCTAGTAGATTCGGTGCCGAGACGTGACCGTGATCGATGAGAGAGCGTGTGATGTTGGAGAGAAACTAGTGGACAAAAAGAGATGTATTGGAGGCTCTCCTAAACCCTCACCAATAATCTATCAAACAAAATAGGTTTTACTAAAAAAAATGGAGAAAACTATGGGCAAAATAGGAGGGGAGGGAAGAGAAATACGAGCTAGGTGGAGGTGGAGGAGGAAGAAGAGAAGAAGTAAATGGTGGTAGGTAGAGGGGTTGCCACCTTTTTGTAGATCTGGAGGCAACATTCTGTGGCGCATGCATCACGGTGCGCCACAGAAACATGTCTTTCTGTGGCGCACCACCATGCATGCGCCACAGAATGTTGCCCACTTAAATTATTGGTGGGCCGCACCATGTTTTCTGTGCGCACAATTCTGCATGCGCCACAGATAAATTACCAATGCAATCATTGGAGGGGGCCCACCGAATTTTTGTGGCGCATCTGCATGGATGCGCCACAGAAAGGTCACCAGATATTTGTGGTGGTGGGACCCACCTTTTTCTGTGGCGCACGCATGCACGTATGCGCCACAGTATTTTATGGCGCATTAGGAGTGGTGCGCCACAGAACATTTTTTGTGGCGCATGGTAGTTTTGGTGTGCCACAGATAGGGAATCCACAGAAAGGTACTTCCCTACTAGTGTCGCTGTGTCTGCACCGCCGCCAAACGCGTCCGCCCCGCGAGGCCGCCCTAACGCGTGGGTAATGGAGGTCTCGCCGCCGCCGCAACCGCGCGGGCTTTGCCGGCGGCCCTCACCGGCGGTGGCGGAGGAGGAGGAGGGGAGGAGGGAGGCTAGCTGCGGCGCGCTAGGGTTTGCCCCGGTCGTCGACCGGGAGCCCCTTTTCGATTTACTACAAATGGAGGAGCGTCGTAAACTGTCTTGATAGCACGATCAGGTTTTGTCCTCCTGCGTTTTGGCGATTTGTCCCCGAGGCCCTGTGTGGTGACGTTGACCATGGCGCGGGTGCTGTAGGCCCGATGAGCTTCGCGACGTCACGTGCATGAGACCAGCACGGCTGCTGGGCCGCCGTGGCGTTCACCTGGACGTCGCACGCCTGCGGGATCGCGTCGACGCGGTGCTTGATGAAGTCCAGGCATGGCAGCCCTGCAGCGTCGGCACGCACGTCGTCGGCTCGTCGGAGCTGTTACTAACGGCAGGTTTCAATCTGGCGGTGGAAGGCGTTGTTGCTGCTTTGCCGATCGTGATCCGGATCGGAACACCGCCGGGGAAACTCAAATTCTCAAAATCAGGTAGCTTTGATCAGCCGCACGAGCACCCAAAGGCAAGGTTGACGTCGAGCCCCCGGGTACTGATGTTTGTACGATGTCGGAGATGTCGTTGTTATAGATTTGTTCATGCAAAATAGTGCAAATGAGATGCAAAAGATTTACACTTGATTTAACTGGGTAAGTATATGAAGTGAAGAAATAGGAAAAATAGCACTGGAAGTTAGATCGGACTGGATTTTCATGAACGTGGTGCTGAACTGCAGCGGATCTCTTGGGTCCACGTGAGAGTAGTACTAGTACCATGTTGCACGTACTAGCATCGTTGGGGATCCTTGGCTTCCAACATGGATTTTTGCCCCCTTCTTTCCAGCTTGTGATTTTGGATAAGCTAGCTTTTGGAAAATCTTGGAAAGAAGCTGCGGTGGGGAAAATCTCCTAGAATCAGTTCCTACCCTTCTTTTTAGCTTTTGGGGATTTTGGGGAAAATCTCCAAAAAAAAACAGAAATCACAAATCCACCACCACAACGAGCTAGAGACGAGCTCAGATTCGATGCGCGCTGATGTCGATGTAGGGCAAGAGGAGGAGGTCGTCTCCCACGTGAGCCGAGCTCGCGTTGGGCGGCGGCCGTGGGTCAGCGGTGAGGCGGCGGTCGGCGGCGGCCGTCGGTCAACGGCGAGGCGGCGGACGCGGCGGTTGAGCGGCGAGTCGGGGACGGCGGTGGAGCGGCGAGCCGGGGCGCACCTGCGAGGCCGGCGGAGAGCTTGGGGAGGCGGGGAAGATCTTGGCGGCGAGGGGCTCCGCGGCGGTGGGGAGCAGCCAGATCGAGCGGGAGGCCGGTCGCCAGCGCCGCAGAGGAGGGCGCCACCACCTTCTGGTGCGTGCCCTTCTTGGTGTTCTTGGCGAACTTGGCCGCCAGGAATGTGACACCGAGGTGCATGTTTCCGGCGTCGCTCTCCTCAGCCGACGAGGAGGACGCTGCGCCGCCTGCGCCAGCCGCATCCTTGTACTCGCCGAGCAGCGGCGCACTGTCGTTAGCGGCGGCTCCAGCCCCACCCCGGTCGTCGTCGCCGCCATGGCCGTCCTCCAAGAGGAGGCCCTCCTGCTTCATGATCTCCTTGGCGAGCTTCCTCTTCTTGTGTCTTGTGCACCTCCACTCGCCCTAGCTCCGTCAGTGGTGGGAGTAGTACCGGAACGCGTGCTACAACCGCTTGCTATGGAGGAGCTTGAACTGGTTGGCCACATATTTGAGGTCCTCGGCCGAGAGCGCGAACGCCTCCACCTCCATCACCGACCGCACAGTGCGCGTCGACAGCGGGAAGTTGAGGCTCGGCTTGGGTATCACCGCCGATGTAGCCAGGCCTGCGTATGCATCCTAGGCTGAGGCGTCATACTTACTGCCATGGTTCCGGGGCTGGAGGCACCATTTGAATTAAATGAATAAGCCAGCCACATGCTATAGTATTGCCATGTGATGTCACTTGTGTTAATCTCTTGTTTAAACGGCTCATGATACACATGCAACAAAATATACAACGGGAGCAAATAAGGAGGTTGATACGTCTCAAATGTATCTATAATTTTTGATATTCCATGCTTGTTTTATATCAAATGCTACATATTTTATTTATAGTTTATATCATTTTTATGATTTTCTGGAACTAACCTACTAACAAGATGCCACAGTGCCAGTTCCTGTTTTCTGTTGTCTTTTTTTTTCTCCAGAAAAGCTAGTCAGGAAATATCCTCGGCATTGGACGAAAATTTACGGAGATTTATTTTTCACCGGAACAAAGACGAAGTCCAAAGGGCAGCCGGGGGGGTGCACCCCCAGACAACCCCTGGGCGCGGTCGAAGGTGGGGCCGTGCCCAGGTGTCACCTGGCCGGCTCGTCCGCCGCCTTGCGTCGCCTCTTCGCCTATAAATACCCTCTTGATCTAAAACCTCACGACCTCGGAAGATTTTTCCAGAAACGCATCTGAGCGCCGCCGCCACCAAAAACCATAATTCATGGGACAGAAGTGTCTGTCCCGGCACCCTGCCGGGACGGGGAATTGCTCCCGGAGCCATCCTCATCGACCGTGCTGCCTCCATGATTGTTTGTGAGTAGTTCCCCCATCGACTACCGGTTCTATCAGTATCTAGTTGGTACTCTCTCCCATTTTCTTTAATACAATGATCTCATGAGCTGCCTTACATGATTGAGATCCATCTGACGTAATCGGTGTTGTGTTTGTTAGGATCCGATCAAATTGTTACATTATGACCAGTCTATCCATTATGTTTGTGAATTATTATTACTGCAATCTTGTTGTGTTCATTACTTGTCAATAGTGCACGAGTGGCATGATCTTAGATTTGAGCTCTTTATATAATTGTTGTTTAGATCGTATCTACAAGTTATATGCACCGGTTACTGTCTGGAACCCGAGACCAAAAGTGACAACAATTGGGACAATCGGAGTGGCTGACTGTAGCTTGTGGATCACATGTTTTCACTATGTGTTAAATCTTTGCTCTGGTGCTCTATTAAAAGGAGTACCTTAGTTACAATTAGGTTCCATGATTGGCCCCGGTGAAATGGGATGGTTGGACAAAAGATGTCATGAAAGATTCTTATTGCAAGCACGTATGACTATATTTGGAAAACATGCCTACGTATTATTTATAGACCGGATGCCTGTCATGAGTTAGTTTCAATTCTGTCAATGCCCAACTGTAATTTGTTCACCCAACACTTGTTCTTTTGTTTGGAGAGTTACCTCTAGTGAAGCTGTGAACCCCGGTCCATATTTAGCCACCAAGTATCTTCTGCGGCACTGCCTCCGCTGTTACTGTTGCTGTTGTTACTTTACTATTATTATTGCTCTCAAATTACTGCTGCTTTCACCTCACTTCTGTTACCAGTGCTTTTCTAGGTGTGGCTGAATTGACAACTCGGCTGCTAAGGCTTATAAATATTCTTTGGCTCACCTTGTGTAGAATCAATAAATTTGGGTTTTATTTCACTCGAAGACTATTGTGATCCCCTACACATGTGGTTTCTCAGTGGTGTAGGGTTCTTCTCAGTACTGGGCCTATAAATAAGGGTTACGAGTTTCCGTACTGTTCACACCATACGATTAAAAGTTTAGCAACTTAGCAGCAAGTTATACACTAGCAAACTATGGCAAGCTATGTTTGAATACAACTTACACTATCAGAAATCCAAAATGGCACCCGAGCTCATGTGTTCTTGTTAGAATAAAAAATAGTATAACATTTTAAAAAAATCTAAAAAATTGGTGATGAACATATACAAATGTTCTGCATACGTGAAAACTTTCGATCTGAAATGGCGTTGGTGGTGTGTTAAACAATGGCCAAAATGTGATTTAAAAAATTGGAACACTGATTTTGTCTTTTTCTCACAGAGCACCACACATGTCATTTAAGCATGAAATTTGGCAAGTATGTATAACATTTGTATACGTCATCAGCGATTTTTTAGACAGTTTTAAATGTTTATTATTTTTTAATTTTTATTCTAACAAGAGCATATGAGCCTGGTAGCCAAAATGTCCCTCCTTTACACAATAGCAAACACTATGAACTAAGGGATAAATCTTCAATGCGAGATATGTCTATCAATTGCAAATCATTGTACAGATACCTTTGAATCTAGAGCACCATGGTGAACCAGTTTTGCCACTTGCCAGCAAGTTTGTGCATGCCTACTCCAAAGGCAACCAGCTCTACCCCTACCCCGAGCAGATGATACGTCTAAAACGTATATATAATTTTTTATGTTTCATGCCTGTTATATATTGATTACCACATGTTTATCTTAAACTTTATATCATTTTTATGCATTTTCTGGGACTAACCTATTAACAAGATGACACAGTGCCAGTTCCTGTTTTTTGCTGTCTTTTTGTTTCAGAAATTCTATTCTGGAAATATTCTCGGAATCGGACGCCAATTTAACTGATTTATTTCTGGACCGAGAGGAAGCAGCAGCCAGAAGGGGAAGTCCGGTGGCCAGCCGAGGGAGGCAGGCGGGCCCACAGTGCGACCAAGGGTGGGCCCGCGCCCCTAGGCCACCGCCCTCCTCGGGTGTCCACCGACGCCGCCCTTTCGCCTATAAATTGCATCTATTCGGGAAACCCCAGATACCCGAGCAAAAATCCACGAAAGTTTCGTCGCAGCCATCGTCTTCAACCCTAGTTCGGGAGGGTTTCTGTAGTTCTTCCCGGCACCTTGCCGGAGGGAAAATCATCACCGGAGGGCTCTACATCGTCATGCCTGCCTCCGGAGTGATGCGTGAGTAGTTCTCCACGAGACTACGGGTCTATGGCAGTAGCTAGTTGAAAGGACAATGATGTCGCCTAGAGGGGGGTGAATAGGCGATTAAAACTTTTCCGGTTAAAGGCTTGCTAATTGCGGAATAAAACTAGGTGTTTAAATTAACAAGCCAACAACCTAAATAAACTAGGCTCACCTATGTGCACCAACAACTTATGTTTACAAGCAACAAGGTGATAGCAATAGAATACTTCAAGCACGAAGGCTATCACAATGTAAAGTGCATAAGTAAAAAAGCTCGGGTATAGAAATAACCGAAGCACGCGGAGACGAGGAAGTATTCCCGAGTTCCTCCTTGAAAGGGAGTACGTCTCGTTGGAGAGGTGTGAACCGACACAACGGTTCAACAACCACAAAGATTTCACCCTCTTCTCCGATGAACCGCATGACGTGGTTATGCCCACAGCAATCCTAGGGTCGAGTACCCCAGGTAGATTTAGAGCGAGAAGATATGCGCGCTGGTAGTATCGGACGGCTGACAAGCAAGGATTTACCCAGGTTCGGCCCCTCATTGTGAGGTAAAGACCTACTCCTGCTTGTCTGATTATGATGATATATGAGGTTACATGGTGGCCGTAACGGCGATATGGTGAGACGTGGTCTCGTTATGCCTATGCGAGTTGTGGATCTAGTCTTGATCTATCTTGGATCTATCTGGTTCTCCCTTCTCCCCTATGGGGGTGCCCCTGCCTGGCTTTATATATGCAGCCAGGTAGGGTTTACATGAATCCTAGTAGACTACGTCTTGGAGTTCTTGACTTGTGCTTGAAATAATTGCTGGACCGCCAGTTGGGCCTTCGTCTGGGCTGCACCAGGTATACCAATAATAGGGGACCCGAAGGGTACATCCCCGTCAGTAGCCCCGAGTGTCTGGTCGATTCGAAGAATCGGGCAGAGACTCAAAACAGTATGTCGAGTAGGTGTAGTCGATGAGTATATGATGACTGTATTATCCATTCTTCGTGAGTTTGAATCATTTTTGAGAAATCCAGTATATATGTATATGAAATCCAATAATAATAAATCCGGTGCAGGCTATAAACAACCCGACTTTGATAAATCCGCGTGGGCTATAGAGAACCTGACTTTGATAAATCCGCGCGGGCTATAGAGAACCCGACTTTGAGAAATCTGGTGCAAGAAATCCAATATTAATAAATTAAATGCAGGTGTAAGGAAAACCTGACTTTGAGAAATCCGTGCAGGTTATAGGGAACCCGACTTTGAGAAATCCGTGCAGGTTATAGGGAACCCGACTTTCAGAAAATCCGTGCAGGTTATAGGGAACCCGACTTTGAAAAATCCGTGCAGGTTATAGGGAACCCGACTTTGAGAAAATCCGTGCAGGTTATAGTCCACCCGACTTTGAAAAATCCGTTTGCGTAGCACTCGAGCCAACGGCGAGTGCGCTCCCGATGGGAGTAGTCGAATGAATTTCGAGTTGTCCAAGGAGATTCTCAACTTGGGCTCAGTTTTCGCGCCCTTTGCTGCTTTTTCTGGTACTTTTGACTCGGTAATTCGTCGGGTGCGCGTCCAGCGCTCCCGATGGGAGTAGCCCCCGAGTGCCGGGTCGATTAGAAGAATCGGGCAGGGACTCATTTGCAGGTGTATTTCACCATCTGATTTTTTGCTCATTTTGCTATGTATATTTTGAGTCGAGATTGTCGCGATTGTGCTTGCTGAGTCGGTAACTCGTCGACTGATGTTTGGCATGAACTTTGCTATGTATTTTTGAGTCAAGAATGCCTCGATTGTGCATGCTGAGTCGGAAATACGTCGACTAATGCTTTGTTTATTTTGCCTAGGGATAAGGGCGTAGTTGGCCTGGTACACTCGACGGATCGGGACCAGTTAACTGCACTTTTGGGCAAAACCTTACTAGCCTACATCAAGCTCGAGTCCCCGGACTCGAACCCGAAACAAGCTGGTCAGGATCGACTCAGGCCGCGGAGGTCTTACTGAACCGACCTGCAGCATAACTTTGCGACCTCACGCGTCCGTCAGGATTTTCTTCATGTCGTCAGACACGGAAAGTTGCAGGGCAAACGCTGTAGGAGCGGGCCCCGGCCCAGCTCGACGGATCGGCAGGTCTTACCTACGCACCATGCATGCAGCTTCCGAGGATCGTCTGATACAACTCAGGGAGATTATGATTATGCTTTTGCCTTATGTGGGTAG
This sequence comes from Poa pratensis, assembly GCA_947311845.1. NCBI lineage: Eukaryota > Viridiplantae > Streptophyta > Magnoliopsida > Poales > Poaceae > Poa > Poa pratensis. The sequence goes on from CAMZMU010000072.1 coordinate 28,792,967, forward strand.
CTAAGTAGCTAAGTCGAGTAAGTTTCGACTGTGAAATCTGTAACTTGATGTCTTTGATCGAAGTTTTATCGGGTGCGCGTCAGCGCTCCCGATGGGAGTAGCCCCCGAGGCTATGTGCAACTATTTGCAGTTGGGCATAGCCTCAATTTGCCTTCCTTTTGTTTTTGTCGGGTATCTTTTGAGTTCCCCAATCTTTGCGTCTGCCGGTCGTAGACATTTGCCGTGGTGCGCAGTACTCGATCCAATGGCGAGTGCCCTTCCTGATTGTCGAGTGTGGCTGAGGATTTTGAAGTAGCCAACCTGCACGGCGCAGCCCCCGAGTCTTCGAGTGCGGCCAAGGCTTTACGAGTTTGGGCTTTGCGCGGCGTAGCCCCTGAGTGTTCGAGTGCGTCAGGCGAATTATGAAGTTTTGACTTTGCACGGCGCAACCTCCAAGCATTCGGGTGTGTCCAGTGTTTGTGTATTTTCTTTAACCTGCGCGGCGCAGCACCCGAGTGTTCGGGTGCGGCCAAGGCGAATTTGTCACGACATGTGCGGCGCAGCCCCCGAGCATCGGGTGCAGCCAAATCTTGCAGTGTTTAGCCGGAAGAAGTCGACGCGGCGGACCTAAGTCGACGCTGCGGAGTTTGAGCGGCGAAGAGGTCGACGCGGCGGACCGGAGTCAACGCGGCGGAGTTGTGCGGCGAAGAGGTCGACGCGGCGGACCGGAATCGACGCGGCGGAGTTGTGCGGCGAAGAGGTCGACGCGGCGGACCGGAGTCGACGCGGCGGAGTTGTGCGGCGAAGAGGTCGACGCGGCGGACCGGAGTCGACACGGCGGAGTTGTGCGGCGCCAGCTTAGCTGTTCATGAGCGACGGAAATCCGTATCGTTGTTTGTCGTTGATGACGGAGCGCCAGCCCCCGAGCGTCGGAGGCGGAGTCGATGAAGGCATAGGGTGTCGACGCGGCAGTCCGGAGACGGCGAAGTAGAGTCGAAGAATGCACTCGGATCGCCTTTCGGGTGCAGCTGTAAAGTTGCTTTTTGTTCTTGATGTCGAAGCGCCAGCCCCCGAGGGTATGTGGTGGAGTCAATGAAGATGTGCAGCACCATCGCCGCCCTGAGTCGCCGGTTTGTCGGGTGAGCGCGGTGGAAGCTGATGCCGTTTTTGATTTCGAGTGCCAGCCCCCGAGGGTACGTAGTACTCTTCTAGGGAGCAGGCTCTTTGTGCTGGTGCCACCGATGCAGATCATGGTCGTGGTTGTCGATGAAGATGAATGAGTCAAATTTTGCTGTCACCCGAGTTGTCGAGTCCTCCATGTCGCCATGCCGTGCAGAGCTGGCTGCTCGCTCCCTTCCTTTTTCCATTGCTCGTGCATGCATGTGATTAGTACTCTGGCCGCTGAATCCATGCGATGCATGTGATTAGCCTGATTAAGTCCTTTTCTTTTTTCTTCAACGTGCATGGCTGTTTGCCCTTGTGTGTACGTGAGCTGATCCTGCGCGCGATGGCAGGCCTGCCTGGTTTTGCTGTTCGCCGATATCGGGTGCTGCCGATTTGCCGCGTGGTCGCCTGTGTCCGTAGCGAAACAGTCGAGTATGCAAATTCCAGCCGGATGACCGTTGGGTCGTGTAGTCGACCTTTGATCAAGTGCCGTGTGTAGGTGCGATGCGTCAGGAAATTTTCCTGATCCGATCTCTGCGAATACCATAGTGCAAGTCGACGGAAAAAATTTCTTCCACCAAATTAACTTGTATGAAACAGCTTAATAGAAAAATAGCACCTGATGCCTTGTTGCCTCGTGGTTTGATCGCTGATGGATTTTGCTTGTTCGAACTAGTTAGCTCTTCTCGATTGATCGGACTTGTACGGACGGCAGCTAGAAAATCGAACCGCCAAAGCGCCACGTAGCCGTCGATCTGATACATGCCGTGCGTAGCCACCACGTCGACGCCATGGAGCCGCGGTCGCACTGCCATGGATGCGGGAGGAGCAGAAAAGACGCGGAGCCGCGTGCTGCGCCGCCACGGCTAGTAGATCAAATCCTCCATGCGATGGATGAAAACAGCATGCACGCACGCATGGATTAGAATAATGAAAACAATCAATCGTATGAGTAATTAATTAGAGAAAGTAGATTGGGATAAAGGAGCGATCTGCCATGGTCATGTGCGGTTGCGCACTTTTTCCTACTAGAGCTTTCTCGACGAGATTGATCCATGCATGTCGCTTCCTGCATCGGTACATGACGGCTTCCTCGTGCTTTGTGCCTGCTTGGTTGGGAAGATTGATGCACCCGCCGGCACGTCGGGTGCCGGACGCCAGGTCGCCTTGTGGATGATGGAACTCGTCGATCGTTGCGGCGAATAATCCGTCTATATGCGATTTGATTGTTTTGACGAGCCGCACACGAGGCGATGGTGATGTCGAGCCCCGAGCGCTGATCCGCGAGTCGTTGCCGTTGTTGACGTAGATTGGATCTGCCATGTACGGATGCCGCCGCTTTTGCTAGATGTGATCTGGTCGCTTTGTCGATGAAGATTTGCCGATGATGGAGCCGCCGAAACCGCGATCCAGCACGCGTTCTTCCCACAGACGGCGCCAATTGACGTGGTTATGCCCACGGCAATCCTAGGGTCGAGTACCCCAGGTAGATTTAGAGCGAGAAGATATGCGCGCTGGTAGTATCGGACGGCTGACAAGCAAGGATTTACCCAGGTTCGGCCCCTCATTGTGAGGTAAAGACCTACTCCTGCTTGTCTGATTATGATGATATATGAGGTTACATGGTGGCCGTAACGGCGATATGGTGAGACATGGTCTCGTTATGCCTATGCGAGTTGTGGATCTAGTCTTGATCTATCTTGGATCTATCTGGTTCTCCCTTCTCCCCTATGGGGGTGCCCCTGCCTGGCTTTATATATGCAGCCAGGTAGGGTTTACATGAATCCTAGTAGACTACGTCTTGCAGTTCTTGACTTGTGCTTGAAGTAATTGCTGGACCGCCAGTTGGGCCTTCGTCTGGGCTGCACCAGGTATACCAATAATAGGGGACCCGAAGGGTACATCCCCGTCACCGCACCACAAAGGTTTGGTTCACCTTCCACTATCGGTATTCCTTCGAGGCGGAATCCGGAACCTTTCAACAACAATCCGAGGCACAACCCACAAAGGGATTGGGGGCTCCCGAACGGCTTTCAACAACAATCCGAGGCACAACCCACAAAGGGCTTGGGGGCTCCCGAACGGCTTCAAGTGACCACACAAGGGTCCAACCACCACAAAGGCGTCTAGGGCCCGAAGACCCAAGAGTAACAAGTTCACAAGATTTCAACTGCCACGAATCCTCGTGGAGAGTACACCGATGCACCAAATGCAAAAGGCAAGAGCACAAGTGCTCAAGTCCTCCACTCTCAAATTCCAACAAAGCAACAAATGCTTATGGGGGAATAAGAGAGGAAGAACAAAGAGGAGAACCACTTAAGAACTCCAAGAACTAGATCCACTAGGTTCCCCTCACTTAGAGGAGATATTGATTGGTGGAAATGTAGATCTAGGTCTTCTCCTTCAATCCTCCAAAGATCAAAGAGTATGGTTGGAGGGATTGGGAGATATCAAGGAAATGAGCTTGCAACAATGGAAGAGAGAGAAAGCAAAGGTTGCTTTTTTAAGAGCTGGCTGGCTGGAGGAAGGTGGAGGGGTATTTATACCCCTCCCAGAAAAGTAGCCGTTGCAGCCAGATATCACACCGGAGTTTCCGGCCCTAGTGACTGGAAACTCCGGTCCAGGGCGGAAACTCCGGCCCCCACCAGGGGGTGAACCATTTCCAGACGAGAAAAGCACAGGCAGAAACTCTGGCCCCTGGGACCGGAAACTCCGGCCTGGGGCGGATACTCCGGCCCCTTGGGCCGGAAACTCCGGCCCCCACCAGGGGCTGAACAAGAAAAACACTCTCGAGGAAAACCAAGGACCGGAGACTCCGGTCCAGAAGACCGGAGACTCCGGCCTAAAAGCAGTGAAACTGCAAAGCCTGAAATGCAATAACTTTCTCGTATGAACTCCAAATCAGGTGAATCCAATTGCGTTGGAAAGGTAACGACGAGTGTTCTCACACATGGGAAGGTGTGGACCCTAACTCGAAGGTGGATCGGTAATATTTCCAACATGAAAACGCAACAAGTTTTCAATAAGAAATCCATTTTCGAAGAACTTAGGCTTATCATGAAGATCACGACAAGCACCAAAACCCAACAAGGAGAAAAGCCAAATAAGAACCAAGAAAGATGATATGCCAAGTATGCAAAGGTATGAGCTCTCCACAAAGATGCGATCAAGTTACTCACTTGAGAACCCCTCTTGATAGTACGCCGTCTATCCTAAAACCCGGTCTCCCACTAACAACATGAGACCGGTAAAATAGAAAACCTATCAAGATCATACCTTTGCCTTGCGCATTCCACTTGAGCTCGATGATGACGATCTTGACTCTCTCAAGTTGGAACACCTTTCTTGATTGTGCTTGCTAGCACATGCTTGATGAAGACTTCTCCAAATGCTCCCCCATTCTCCATTATGGGAAAGCCTCGCTAAGCTCCGTCTTCATGTCTCCTTTGCACTTCATCATCTACACATGACCATTCTTCATATAAACCCTTAAATAGAGCATTGGTCATCATGCCATCTTCAAGAGTCCAACACATGAACTCCAGTGGACAAGATCTATAAGAATATCTCAATGTAAACATTAGTCCATAAGGATTATCATTAATTACCAAAACCACACAACCACACATGGGGGCAACCATGCACTTTTACTAGTTGGTAGTCTCTCCACTTAGTGCTATCATGTTTAGATATTATGAGATGCCTAACATGATCAAGATCATCTTTATGTAATGCTACATGTTGTGTTTGCTGAGATCCGATGAATTGTGAAGTTATGATCAAGTTTGTTCATCTATTTATATTATGTTTTATCTATGTTCCTGCATGCTCTCCGTTGTTAGTAGATGTTTTGGCCAAGTAGATGCTAATGACTGCAAGAGAGGGTATTTATGCTAGATAGTGGGTTCATGCCTCTAGAAGCCTGGGCTTGATATATAGAAACAACTAAGGGTGTAGATGTGCTATTACCACTAGGGATAAAATAACCGATGCTTAGATTAAGGGTAATGCTATTAAGTCTAATGCGTTTGTTTACATTACACACTTTGCTTCATGCTATAATTTGTTGCTTGCAACTTAATACTCATGGGAGGCCCGGAAGCTATCCCGAGAGTGGATTATTAGTCATAGATGCGGCTAGTAAGCGGTCTATGTATATTGATGTAATGCCCAATTGATCTAACAATGAACAGGTTCTTGTCATATATTGCATTGTCATGCGTTTGCACTTTGTCAATTGCCCAGCTGTAATTTGTTTACCCAACATGTATGCTTGTTTATCTGTCTTATGGAGAGACACCACTAGTGAACTGTGGACCCTGGTCCTTTATTCCACACTGATATAAACACCGTTTTCACCATGCTCTACGTTACTTCCTGCTGTTACTTTTGTGTTCATCATCATATTCCACACCATACGTTTAATCCTTTGTATTTAGCAAGCCGGAGAGATTGACAACCTTCCTGTTTCGTTGGGGCAAAGTACCTTGATTGTGTGTGTGCAGGTCCACGTCACTGATCGGGTAACGGCGCCACTGACACCTTTCTGAAGCTCTTCCAATTCCTACTGGATCTAACAACCTTGGTTTTTTAATCAAGGAAAAACTTGCTGCTTACCACATCATACCTTCCTCTTGGGGTCTCCCAACGAACGTGTGTTTCCACGTCAACAAGCAGCAGACGCCCACTAGAAGAAATATCGCCATCTACCACAGCTCAGATTCGTGGTAGAAAGGCCATTTTTTGTGGCTAAAGGCTTTTAGCAACGGGGGGGGGGGGTACCATGGTGGATGCTGCGTGGCTGATTAATTAACCACGGCGGATGGATTTCGTGGTAGATGGTTCCGTCATCAACCACGAACAGATTGTCGTGGTAAAGAATCTAACGAACATGTGGCAAACGACGTTATGTCTTCAACCACGAGGCAGAAACCGTGGTAGATGCCAGACCCAGATGAAGCCTAGTAAGGTTAGGTGGGCCGGCCTGGTAAGGTTAGGTGGGCCGGCCTGGTTAGGTTAGATAGGCCGGCCTGGTAAGATTAGGTGGGCGTCCTGTTAAGTTTCGGCGGGCCGGCCTGTTAAGTTTTGGTGAACCGGCCTACTAAGGTTAGGTGGGCCAGCCTGCTAGGTTTAGGCAGGCCAGCCTGCTAACGTTAGGTGGTCCGGCCTGTTAAGTCTAGGTGGGCCGGCCTGTTAAGGTTAGGTGAGTCGGCTTGTTAAATTTATGTGGGCCGGCCTGGTACGGTTTGGTGGACCGGCTGCCACGTTTTCGTCGACTGACCTGCTACAGTTTGCGGGCCGGCCTGTTATGTTCTTATGGGCTGGCCCACTATGTGTAACTGGGCCGGCCTTCTAAGCTTAGTTTGTCCGGCCTGATATAGTAGGTGGGCCGGTCGTTTATGGTTATCTTACGTGGGCCGGCCCATTTGTTTAGTTGGCCAGCCCGTTAATGTTTGTGGGCCTGGCCACTAAAATTAAGTGGGCTAGCCTACTTTATTTCTCGGGCCGGCCTGGTAGGTTAAATGGGCTGGACAGCTTGTTATTAAAAGGACGTCCAGTGCTTGACCGTTACTTTTGTAGGCTGGCCTAGCTTTGTCAAATGGGCTGGACCTCTTATGTGGAATAGGTTGTCCCAAGAGATTCCGTAGGGCTGGCCCATTATGGTTTAGTATGAATCAGTATGCAACTTGACAATAATGTACAAATTAAGAGGGAACTTCAGTCAAAAGTTTAACAGAAGCTTGGTATGCGAGAACTTGAAATATGGGGGTTAGAGACATGATCTTGCAGTCCTTCCTACTTTTACAACTTTATTTGCAGTTTGAAACAAAGACAAAAGAAGTTAGAACAGCAAACATGTAACAAATTACAAAAGCAATATCACATGAGGAATCCACCAGAGAATCAAACTGCTCCTTATAATCATATTAACCCACATTATAATGTGGCATGATTTGATCATTCTCACTCATCCAAAACAGAGGACTGTGAAACAATTAAGCAAGTGTGTGCCTATGATAGACAAAGTATACAGTGTAATAAGCATATAATCGTTGTGTACAGCCTGAAGACTAGCAAGATTATTTCAGCAAATACAACAAGATGTTTTCACCATTTTAATCAGCGGCCAATTCTAATAAAGCAAAGATCATTTGTGGAAAGGAATTGAATCTTTTTTTGCATAATACAGACTACATACAACAAGGATATCCTCCAGATATAGATTATACAGTGCAACACACAGACAAAGCAATTCAATCATGATGTTGCATGTATAGCCAAGCACATCAGAATACAACATGGGACTTACAGTGCTCTTTGTCAGGTCTAACTGTTGTTGTTGAATTCGATGAAGATGCTCAGTTACCCGCTATTAACCATATATGGAAAGCCAGTTGTTCCTCCACTGCCTGTACGTATTCAACATAATAAACAATTTATATATAGAGCGAAAACAGAAGGGATAAATTAAAAAATTATATCAGTGCTTCAATGTAAGAGCAAGATGAAACACAAAACTACAATCGCAGCAGTATGACAACTCAATGTGAACTATTTGGAAGCAGAAAGATAGCAGGAATGAAATAATTGCAGGCAGTTACTGTTGTAGCCACAGACAAACTAGTTAGAGATTATATATGACATAACTTTTGAACTTGAAGAGCAGGGAATGGAAAACAGTTACTATTTCAGCTTAGAGTTCAACCCAGATACAGTATACAATGGAATCACTTGGGAGCTTATAGATACATTCACTGCTTAAATATTGTCGTGAACAAAATAATAGCATGCAGTTACTGTTGTAGCTAAGAAAGACCAGATGAAATTATAATGGCATCACTTCTGAAGTTGTAGAGCAGGAAATGGCAGACACTGTGTTAACTAAATTGAATTTTTTTGCCACATAATAGCATTTCAATGACTCGAGGATAAACGTAACACAAACCAGATATAAAATACAATGGAATCACTTGGGAGCTTATTGATAGGTTCAGTGGCTTATAAATTGTCGTGAACAAAATAATAGCAGGCAGTTACTATCGTAGCTAAGAAGAACAAGATGGAAATTATAATGGCATCAATTCTGAATTAGTAGAGCATTGTATGGCAGCCACGGTGTTAATGAAATTGAATTTTGGCACTACATAATAACAGTTCAATGACTCGAGGATAAACCTAATACCACGAGTTTATGGTGCAATTTAAGAACTTGAAAATCTAATATTGCTAGCTGAACAAAACGCGAAGGTGGATTTGGTTACCTACCTGGCCGGCGGGTTCTATGCTTACTCGGCATCCGTGCGGGCAGGTCGAGGTCGGCGAGCGTGTTGTGGTTGTGGTGGCTATCAGCGTCGGGGAAGAAGATCTGGGCGGTCGACGGAGCTTCGACCCGGTTGACGAGAGTGTCGGTGAAGCAGATCCACTGCACTGTACGGCAACGTCGCTGAAGCAGATTCGCTACACTGGACGACAGCGTCGGTGAATTTGATCCGCTGCACTGGACGGCGGCGTCGATGAAGCAGATCCGATGCACTTACGCCGGCGTCGGTGAAGCAGATCCGCTGCACTGAATGCCAGCGCCGGTGAAGGAGATCAGATGCACTGGACGGTGGATCACGTAGGCCGGCGACATGCGGCAGGGATGGATGTTCCGGTCCGGTGGTCTTGGAGTTGAGAGATGGGCTTTGGGGTTTTCGGGGTGGGGGGGTTATGGGGGGGGAGGCAGAATTTGGAGTATATAGCTGCAGACCCCTCGAAATTACGAAAACACCCCCCACCAACCCAAGCTACCCAGTAATATATAATTTACTAAACAGTGGTCGTCACGCTATTATGAAAATACCCCTCCACCGACCCAAGCTACATTATTTCTATTGGCAGTGGGTCGTCTGTACGATGGGCTGAATGGGAATTCGAAGTATTTGAAAACTCGAGGCGCGAAATATTTCGGGCGAGGCGGGAGATTTGGCGCTCACCTCAGAATTTAAATTTGGTCAAGTAATACTATAAAATTAGTACTACCGTACTCCCTCCGTTTACTTCTGCAGTGCAAGGACGAGGGCCAAACCAATGTCTCCAAAGTCCAAACTATCACAACAAACCAAGTTCGAACAAATTTAGATCAGAGAAAACAAGGTTTCATTGCACGTAGACATACATACATATATATATATTTCCCTTTAGCTTAAACTGAAACCAGTTTCATATATATATATATAGGAAAATGGTTATGTACTCCTGGGCGTACGTACTCTCACGTTCAATATACCACATAGGTGAATCATACATACCTCTTTATCATTTTTAATATACTTCATTATTTAATAGTAGATACCCCAAAGTGAGTTACATGAAAATTTTCATTTGAATCTATACATTTTATATTATTTGCACATATACTACTTTTTTGTACGAAATAATGGTATATAAAAAAATTGAGGACCTTGGTGATAATTTTTTTCATACTACTTGCATCGAGGTATCTTAGAATAATTAATGAGGTATATAAAAAATTATAAAGAGGTATAATACCCTCGTATGTGAGGTATATTGAGTATGGGAGTATGTACACCCAGGAGTATTATAAAGAGGTATAAACTTCTCGGCTGACATAATTTTTTCTGAACTTCGTTCGCCCTTTCTGAACTTCGCTCGTCACATAAGTGAACTTCGCCCGTCACAGAAGTGAACTTCGCAGAAATTTTACAAATGAACTTTTCGGCTGACATAATTTTTTCTGAACTTCGCTAGTCCCATGTGAATTTCGGAACATCACGTAAGTGAACTTCAGCTTATTCTGAACTTCGTACGTAATGTAAGTGAACTTCGGCTTATTTTTTAGTGAACTTCACAAAAAAATTACAAAATGAATTTCTCGGGAGACCATATTTTTTCCTGAACTTCCCCGATGCTTAACACTGAACTTTGCTCCATTATACCAAGTGCACTTCTTTTCTGTATCAGCGAGACACCGACTTATCAAAACCAACCCACCAGGCTGCATTTTCAAAACTTTATACTACATTCCGTAGTGTACTTGTACTGAACCTTCGGTTGTCGAAGTGAACTTGCAGCTCAAGATCAGACGAAAAAATGAACTGGGACGGTAGGCCATTTTTGCAAAAATGAACAGGTTCCTTATCAGCTCATCACTATTTCTTTTTTACTGACTCTTTTCTTTCTTGCTTGCTGTTTTTGCCTGGGTTCCCAAATCAATCACAGCAGCATCCCTCGAATTAATCGTACCAGCCTGCACCCCAAAATCAATCGAAGCTTGATCATGTGCGCCCCCGAAATCAATTTTGGCAGCAGCTACCAAATCGATCGAGGCAGCAGCACTGCACGTCACGGGCAGCAGCGCATGCAAATCTTTCGGAGTTTGGGGAGGCCTGCCCACATCGGAGGTGCTGATACGAAGCTCGCGGCGACGAGCGGTTGTGCTGCAGGTGAACTGCTGCCGTGCTGCCGCGGACTCCATTCCTGGACGTCCAGTGCAGGTGCAGCGCTGGGGAGTCACGCGCGCGGTGGCGAGGTGGACTCCCATTGAGGCGAGCAGCGGACTGGTGCGGGTCGGGATTTAAACTGTGGCGCTGGAGGGCGGCTGCCGCTGTTCGGGAAGACAAGGGGATGGACAGAGCCAACGACTCCCGCCGGTCGTGAGGTCGAGGTTGCGTCACGGACGGAGTTAGCACCTGCCGCCGGTCGGGACATCGAGGGCGACTCACGGACGGATCCAGGGCCTGCTGTCGGTCGGGAGGTGCGCAGGGGCGGCGTTATCACCGGCAGCGGTGCGCGGGAGAGGTCGCATGTGGCGGCGCGCCCAGGAGGTCGCCGGCGGCGCGTCCGGGAGGTCGCCGGCGGCGGCGTACTCGGGAGGTTCCGTGGGGCGACACGCTCGGGGGTCGCCGGGGACGGCGTGCTCGGACGTAGCCGAGGCGGCGCGTCGAGAGGTTGGGGAATGAGGGCTAGTTAGTAGCTACTGGTTCGGTTCGGATGGGTAGGCTCACTCGGGCAGCTTTTTTTTTTGTATCGTGGGTTTGCTCGGTGGTATTGCAGAATAACTATTCTACAACTCTTAAAAGAGGAGTTGTATAACTATATATATATATATATAGGTATATATATAAAAAATCTCTACTATATAATATAGGTAGACGACCGTACGTACGTCGTGGCTGTTTTACAGAAAACCCCCTAAGCAATCTGGTAATCAGCCCGCAGTCCGTAGAAGCTCTCTGCGTTACCGAGTCAAAACAGAGCTAGCTCCCCGTGCGGCCGTGCGTACGCGCTGGGCGCCGCCGCCGGTAACAGCCCTCGTCCTGCAGTCCTTCTCCTCCTCCAGCTACACAAGAGGCTAGGACTCTGGATCGGGGCACGGCCGCCTCCTAGACCTAGAGGTAGCCATTGACGCTCCCCGCGCTCATGCGCCCGACTCCGACGCGCTCCTCGTCCTTGAGGTCGCCATCGATTTGCCCACGCACACCTCGCCCGCGCACACCTTCGACGCGCTACTCGTGAATTCGCACGCCGCCGCGCTCATGCGCCCGACTCCGACGCGCTAATCGCCCACGGACTCCGCCTGCTCCCGTCGACCTTCCTTGTACTGAATCGCGGCTGGTTCAGCGCTCAACTGCCGCATCACATCCTGGTCTGATTTTCTTATCCTTTTGTATTGGATGAATAGATGGACATGTATATTTCGTTTGGTAATATGTTTCAGCTTAATTTGTATATCTTTTACTCCAAATTTGTGTGAAAGTTCAATTCAGTACAGATGTATTGAGTTCACAACTACTGCTTGTGAGGTAATTTACAAACAAATTATATGTTGAGTAACTTGGTAGAGTGTTCAGGTGCAACCTGTTGAAGACCGATGTGTTTCTACTATTCCACACTACCCACAGGATTGACGAAGAGGAGCAGCAAAAGCATGTCACATACATGCTCTAATGGGGTCGTGTGACCCGGCATCTACATTGCAATGTATTGAACGTGAGCACTCAATAACAGCGGGAGCTCGGGGAACCGATCAGAAAGTGAGTTACAGACATCTTCAGAGCCATTGTGATCACTCGACAGAGAAGAGGAGCGATAGTGTTGATGTTAATTGAAACACAGTTTATGTGATTAGAATATGGTGCTATGCATTGGAAGTTATAATAGGTTAGCAGTTGTTCATAGTCAACTGTCTATTGTAATTTTTTCACTAAATAAAATGCCAATGAAACAAGTTGTGATGCTCCGCTCATAGGCTGGCATGAGTTACGACATTAATATGTTTACGGCCAATGGTGGAATCTGTCTCGAATGCTTTAGTGAGAGGTGTCTGTCAGACTACAAGAAAAATTTCTTGAAATATTGAGTATGGTGCCATTGTACTATTGTCTTAAAAAGAAAAGGATTCCCCTTGAATATTTTATGCATATCGCACCACAGGTAGAGGCACTTTGGTGTTGTTTTCAAGTATTAAGGACGAATATTCCTTGTGAGGTTTAGTAACGGTAAAAAATGTGATTGTTTTAAAACACCTACATTCCTTATTACTGAATATTTTGTGTTGTTTAGTTAATACACCAATGAGTTTCTTTGATTCCACTAAATCAAGCCGGATACTCAACACCGCCAGCCAACAATTTAACCTTCCCACAGGAAAATTAACATTTTGTTGTTATAGAAGCTGAGTTTAATTAATATTTTTTTATATAACTATATTCTCTTTATCGGAAAAAATTGGTATATACCCGTATCTGATCCGAGTTCGAGTCCTCTGCCGTACCACGTCCAAATCTGACATGATTTGAATCAGTTACCGTCCCACTTTCGAATCAGAACTTTTTTAGTTGATATGGGTTTCTGCGGTGAAGGAAATATGTGCTAGAGAAGACATGTTACCACATGTATAGAAAATAATTTGTATGTTTGTGTTTCTTTCTCTACTTTCTTGCTTGAGCCATTCAAATTTTGCAGCCTTACATTTCTGGTCACTTCCTCGATATTGTTCCTTGTACACAAAAGGAAAAACACAAGAGGATATTTGTTTACATAACTTAATGGTTCCTATTTTCACATTCGTCGCCCGTTGCAACGCACGGGCATTTTGCTAGTATATATATAATTTGTTTGGTGTCATGGGGGTAGCGGTGCATGCAAGATCCACCATAGGAGATTCTGCTATAGGATACGCGCTAACTCATGGAGGCAATCAGGTAAGACTTTTAGCGCGTGCGAATTTAAGCAGATCCGAGAGCGTCGCCGTCTATGCAGACGACCGTTGGGCTAAGTTGGCAGAGCGTTTCAATTAGCCAAAAAAACAACTCCATAGATATCAGTGCCGGATGGAATCGCCGCAGCGCTGAGGCCTGAGGGCGATGAGGCAATCGAGTAAAAAAAATGTGGTGGCGCCTACAGAGTTCGCTTTAGCACCATGTATCACACGTCAACGCTTTTTGGATGATCCAGGGTGCGGGTGGGGGCGACCCGTGCCCTTTGCGGATCGTGGTCTCAAATATCGTTATGTAGGACACACTGTGTGATTCTTTTGTGGTATGACTAGAGAGAGCATGAGATGAAATTAAAATAGAGCAACATTTCTTTTTACAGCAAAATAGCACTGGTTGTCCTCGAGCACGGCAAAGAACATAGTCATGAGAGAGAAAGGTAACTGATTTAATTTGAGGCCAAGTACGTCCATGTATGCATGCATGCATCTCTCAAGATTAATTAAAGATTTCCCACACCATTTTTAGCATGTTTTTTGGGTCAGCGACAAAGACTAACGCGGTGGCGCTTTTTGAATTGTTTCCCGGCGTGGAGAAAGAGAATAATAAAAAAAAGACCAGGACACAGAAAAGGAAGAGAAAAAATGTGCACATTTTTCTGCCAAGTGTGTGCGTGGCCAAACGACGAAGACACAGAAAAGCAAGAGACAAGCTCCAAATGATATTCTCCAAAAGATGAAGTCAAACCACAGGAAAGCAAGGACATATGTGCACAACTTGAAGCATCTTTTTCAAAAACTTCTATAAAAAAATCAGATAACGTGTACTCATGGCGTTATATGGGGGCGCACTTCTTAATCAAAACGATTAACGTACATACGCGAGATGAGCATTTAACCACAGGATTTTATGCGCATCTCCACGACAGATCTAACGCTAGATAGAGGGAGGGCAGCTACCATCCATGACCCAAAATCCACACTCACTAGAGAGTGGATTTTTGGTCATGGGGTAGCTACCCCTGTCGTTAGAACCGTTGGATGTTGTCCATGTGAAACTATCACTTAACGGCCACCTAACGGTTCTGGATGAGGCCTTTGTGCGAGCTTGTGATAAAAAAGAAGCGGGCAACACTTTATGTGCTACCGCGTACGCGGTACGCCCCAGCCCCAAAAAGCAAGATGGTCCCATGCATGCATCCACATGCAAACAAAACAACAAAAAGATGGTGGAAGCAACATGGTCCCATATTTTAAGCCCCGTTTGTATGCCATTTTTCATCTGATACATTTCTACTGATTAATACGTGGCATCTTTGTGGCCACAAAATTCTTCAGAATTTAGCTCGGCCATTACAAAAACATCGTAAATTACTTCCACGAACCCTGCACCGTAGTTCTTGTGTTATCAAAAGTGGACGTTGCTAGTTATTTGCCTCTCATTGAGACAATTACGGATGGAAACTTGAGACAATTACGGATGAAAAGTTAAGTCAATTATGGATGTGCAACGTGCTAGTAATTTGCCTCTCATTGAGGCTCTAAAACAGACTTGCAAAAAAAAAAGAGATTTGCAATTACACGCACTAAGCTTCAGCGTGGACACGATGAAATCCTCCTATCAATCTGCAAATCGTACCATTTTATTTTGGACACAAATCCGTCAAGCCAGCTCCAGAATTTACAAAAGCAAAAAAAAAAACGACTAGTTGGTGTGCAGCTCACAAATCCATCAACGCAGCGGCAATTAAGGCACCGTTTTTTCCCTCACAAACACAAATCTATGAGTGTGCTTGGTGAGCACGGGCTGGCCCCATGTGCAGAAAAAAACCCAGAAAGAAGATAAGATAAGGAGAAGCATGATACGGAGCGGACAATGGATCTTGGCATAAAGTACATCCGGAAAATCTCTTGACATACAAGATCACAAAAAATTACAACATGTGGATCTAGACCACAAACTAGAAAAGATCTAAAAACCAAACAAGAATGGATTGGGGGGAGACGGACGTAGTGGATGGAGATAGCAGCGACATGGTAGCCCAGCTCCATCTGCAGCAGAATGGAGCGCTCTCTAGCTGAATGGTGTGGAGTGTGGACGACCTCGACGATAGCCTTGGGACAAAGCACTGCAACTGCAAGTGGTGGAGCTTGTGGTGGCAGTGGCCGTGGCCGGCTGCCGGCTAGGACGCAAATACTTGCCAGATCTGCATGCCGAAACTGATAAGATGGAGTTGGGGTGGCTGGGTCACCATTTATTTTGATGTGGAGCTAGAGAAAATGGCTCGCGTGGAGAAGACGAGAAGGGAATCAGTGAGTTGGGGAATAAAAACTCACGGTAGAGAGAAGAAAAGGAAACCAAAACGGGACCTACCACTCTAGGTGACCGCATGCCGCGTTTCTGGAAGTTAGCTTCATACAAATAACGCCGTTAGACACGTGTTGATTAATTGAGGCGGGTGTAGCTACCCTCCATGGCACCAGGTAAATTTCGATATAGGAAAATGGTTCTGTACTCCTGAGCGTACGTACTCTCATATATATATTATATATATATATATATATATATATATATATATAGACGCGGATTTCCTAACTAAGGTGATAGCAGCGCATGGGTAGGTTGATGTTAGAGATCATCCTCACATGGCAGCTGTAAGAATCGACGAAGAAGATTTTGCGTTTCCCTGTCACCTAGGGACGTTAGTTTTCTGGCTTCCGTCCGTGTTCATCCAAATTCAAATTATGTTGAGCATCCTGCACGCGGAGCAGGCTAAGGTGGAAAAAAGACACACGGTGGTGAAACTGGCTCGTCGTTTTTTTTGGTTCTGTACATATTTTTCAAACGCGAACACGGTGTTGTTTGGAGACACAATTGTTGCCAGTGGTGGATTTATGTGCTTCCGTCGGTGACGTTGTCGCTTTTGCTTCCGTCCGCTAGGCATTTTACGGCAGCTTTGCATCCGTCCGCAACCGTATATCTCCATGTCGTTGACGGATGTTTCACTTTGTAAGAAAGAAACGAATGGATGCCTTTGTTGTTTGCGGAGGCCGTAGCCCGTAGTCGTTTGTCTTTCGTAGAGTACGGCGATGGCAAGCTTTCACTGTGCTTGTAGTTCACGCGAGGGCTGTGCTTCTTACAAGCAAAAAAAAAATGGCTGTTGCTTCTGCTTAAGAGCCGTGCAGGTCCTGTCAAGGAAAAGAAATCCAAAGAAAGGCACCTGTGCCCGATGGTGGCCGCCGCATGGCTGGAAGAGCCAGCCCGGAGTAGGTCGTGAGCGAGGATAGTTTCTCACACTAGGGTGTGATAATATGCATGGCCTAATTAATTAATTACTTAAGGAAACGACTATGTGTAAGACGCCTTATATTTGGCATAACCGTAAGGCGTTATGATAATTCCATTTAGCTAATATGTACGGACTCTCAAGTCATCTCGCGTGTATGCCTGTGTGAGAAACAATCATGTTTTGCATGCATGCACTAAAAGACGAAACTGCTGACATCATCACGCATTAATTGCGAAATCCAAAAATTTAAAATGTTTCGTAGCTCAAACCGTTTATCCGATTTATGATCCGTTTTCACCGTTGAACTAGTCGCGACGAGATCTTCAAAACTAGATTCCATGTTGATATGTTCTGACAACTTTTTTTTTTGTCCAAAAGTTACCACGCCCGTAACATATAAGTTACCCTGGCTTGTATACGTAAGTTACCCACCATATTAGTGATTAGTTTTCGGGTCGAAATAGAACCATTTTTTGTTGTTCTTTTAGATTTTTACGAGATTTAAAGTTACCACATCACTTTGAGATGGTAAATTTATCGTGTATAAGTATTATGATGATAACTGTCGATTTCATAGTGAAACTACACATAAAAAAGATGGGCATTGCGTTCGTAACTATCATTTAGAGGACATGTTAACTACATGGATTTCCTCGTGGATAAATATATCACGAACACATAGATAACTTCATATGTACTGGGTGGGTAACTTCATCAGTATTGGGTGGGTAACTTTATAAGTATTAGGTTGGTAACTTTATCAGTACTGGTTGGTAACTTTATCGGTACAGGGTGGGTAACTCCATCAGTACTAGGTGGGTAACTATATCAGTATTGGGTGGGTAAATTTACCAGTACAGGGTGGGTAACTCCATCAGTACTAGGTGGGTAACTATATCAGTATTGGGTGGGTAAATTTATCAGTACAGGGTGGGTAAATTTATTAGTACTAGGTTGGTAACTTTACCAGTACAGGGTGGGTAACTTCATCAGTACTGTGTGGGTAACTTTATAAGTATCAGGTTGGTAAATTTACCAGTACAGGGTGGGTAACTTTATAAGTATAAGATTGGTAAGATTATCAGTACATGGTGGCTAACTCTATCAGTAATAGCTTGGTAACTTTATCACTTCTACATCGCGTGGCCGCCCCAGAGCACGTTGATGGAGGCGCCGACGAACGGCCCAGAGCGTGTCGGGGAGGACAAGGCAGCGCTGTGTGAACCAACTGAATAATTCTTCAGTTAGCACAAGTGACCGAGAGAGGCACCACAAGCACATCATCTGTCGAGGGATAGAACCAATTCACCACCACTATATGTATCCTGAAGGTTTCACTGAAACCTTGTCAACAGTTTTGGACTAGAAACCGATTGAAAAATATTTAGGTTCCAGAGCAGAGCATGCAAAGCTATAAACAAAACAGTACACCAGGTTCAATCAGTTTGTAACCAAAGAGTACTGCATCAAGTTGTTATTAACCAAAATGTACTCCATCAGGTGGGACTAGTTTTGTTCACTAGTGCACTACTCCAGATTGTTCATTGACTCCAGATTTATTTTAACTGAATCTTCTTCACTGTACTCCAGATTTCATGACAGAGAAGAATCCATGCCTTCATTGAGCTCCAGATTTCATTGTTCAAGACAGAGAAATGCCCTGTACCTTCTTCAGAGATGAACTCTGAAACTCAATGGAGCTCACCGGAGTTCTACTGGGGATCTCGATGAGGAGCTCTGCTGGCGATCTCGATGGGGAGCTCGCTGGAGCTCTGTTGGCGATATCGATGAGGAGGCAAGGGGAGAAGGAGAACGAGCTCCACCGGTGCAGCCGCCGGAGGAGGCAGGGGAGCAGGAGGAAGCACACGGAGTTGTCGGCGCTTCCGGCGAGAAGCTGAGACGAGCTGGAGCTCTCCTCAGCTCGATGCCTCCATGGCCGTGGAGGAGCTCGTCCGTGGGAAGGTGCTGGGACGCCTGGCCACGCTACACAGTAGGGAGCAGGAGGGGAAGATGGAGGCGCAGCGGCGATGGAGCGAGAGCTCGATGTGCTGGAGGGCAGAGGATACAAGATTGGGGGCGGGAATAGAGCCGGAGAAGGAGCGGCACGCGGGCAGCCGGAAGCCGTGCCGGCGGAGGGGAAGGCCGATGGCGACAAGGGCGGCGGCGTGGTCCGAGCTCGCTGGCGCATCGTGCTCCTGGCGTCAGCCTGCACGAGAAGAAAAAAAGGAGAGAGAGAATGTGGATCGGGAGCACACCGTCCGCGACGCGACGCGAGATATCTCAATCGTCCGTCCGCGATCGGACGGTCCGCGTACGTGCGTCGAGTTAGGCCTCCTGTAAGGCGCCTTACGAATAGATTTTCCGATTACTTAATTAGGTCATTATCCCCGGCTGTATGGTTCTGCTACACGTTTTGCTCAATGGAAAGAAAAGGTTACGTTTTGCTCAATGGAGAGGATGACTGTATATTCATATTTTCAATGTACTTAGGTAAACAATTACAGCTCAAAAATCCATTCATATTTTGCATATGTGCCGAACGAAGCATAGAGGGCAGCCATCTCCAAAAGTAGACGGAGCAACACCGCGAGCGATGCATCCCAAGACCGCAGAGCGTGCCTCCGCAGTGGAGGTTACTGAAGGGAAAGGAACAGCAGCGTACTGCTGTAGCTCAACCTTGGCTGGGAAAAGCCTCCCTCCGATGCGTGAGAAAGATGAGAAAAACATCACCGGAGAAAAATGGAGACAACGCCATAGATGGGAGAGAAATCAATGACTATTCAGAAGAAAAGAAAGCCAATAAAAAATAAATCACCATTGAACCGAAGTCTACCACATCAAGATCAGAGAGTCCCTCAATCTAACATTGATCGAGTGACCAAAAGATCATGCAGAAACTATCATAAGTTACAAAATAAATCAAGATTGCCGGCCAATAACCAGACTCCTCTCCCATAGGCATACAGGACCACAAGAAGGCGAACAGAGTCCATTGAAACAAAAAACGGTGCCTCCTCTGAATCCCGAACGCTGCTTGAAAATCATGAAACAAAAATGGAATAGCAGAAATTGCAACAGGGGAAGAAATTGGAAAAGGAACATGGAGGCCCTATTCATACACCGAAGAAACATGGAACAAATCTGGATCTTAAGAATATTGTGAAGAGAACTGAAAAAACAAATCACACCCCGTGTCCCACGCCGTTGACCGGCTCGGCTGGGGAGAGGCCGCTGGAGACGACACTGTGCTGCCTTGAGACGGCATCTCCAGCACCGTGGTGATTCGGTGCTCGTTGAAAAGAAGACTGGTGCGAGCGGCCCGACGTCGATGGAGGCAAGATCCAGCGCTCGCGGCTGCGTACGCGCATGGCCTCAAGCCTCGTCGTTGTCGGAGACCTCCATGACGCGGACGCTCAGGGCGAGCTCACCTGTCCTGCTCCTTCCTTGGCGTCATGGCGGCAGGGGCGACCACGGGGCCCAGATCCGGCGAGGAGAGCCCCATTAGCCGCTCGCGCGCCGTCACCGCACCTCCATTTCGCCGTCCGAGCCTACACCTCCACTGCTTCTAGCCGGCATCGACCTCCCGCCACGGAGCTTCGCTGCGGCATGCTGGGAATCGGGTGGTGTGAAAGAAGGAAGGAGAGAGAGGGGAGTGCGCTGAGCTAGGTTAGGTTCAGGGAGTAATAAAAAGGTGAGCCGGTAGGTTAATATTTTGTTTTGCTAACGTGATCTCGTTGTGACGCCGTTACGACTTTGGTGCGTGCTCTCGCGTTAGAATTTTGTGCTCTCTATACTTGATCCAATGGTTGGATGCATATGCGTTGGTATCACCCTTGTTATGCCACTATTTTTGATATATATATATATATATATACATCTCAGCTATTCTACAACCACTTGTAGAATAGCTATTCTACAACCCTTCTGAACTTCGACTTTCACGTAAGTGAACTTCGCCTGTTAGAGAAGTGAACTTCGGGTTTTTTCAACTGAACTTCACAAAAAATTTACAAATGATTTCTTTGGCTGACAATTTTTTTTCCTGAACTTCGCCCGTCCAGAGTGAACTTCGGAACTTCACGTAAGTGAACTTCGGGTTTTTTCAAGTGAACTTCAAATAAATTTTACAAATGAATTTTTGCCTGACAATTTTTTTTCCTGAACTTCGCCCGTCCAGTGTGAACTTCGGAACTTCACGTAAATGAACTTCGGATTTTTCCAAGTGAACTTCACAAAAAAATTAAAAATTAATTTTTTGGCTGACAATTTTTTTTCGTAAACTTCGTCCGTCTAGTGTGAACTTCAGAAATTCACGTAAGTGAACTTCGGATTTTTTCAAGTGAACTTCACAAAAATTTGACAAATGAATTTTTTCAAGTGAACTTCAAAATTTGCAAACGAACTTCTTGGCATACCATCATTTATTCGAAATTTCTCAATTAAAGTAAGTGAACTTCATAATAATATCGCAAATGAATTAGCCGGTGGATTATATTATTTTGAAACTTCTCGACATAGGTAAGTGAACTTCGCATTAGTTTCCGCTTATATGTTTTTTTCTACATTAAACAGGAACCAACACACGGACAAAACCAACCAGCACACACATAGCCTTGGACTTCATAAGCAGTACAATATGAGCAGTAGTTTAGGGACCAGCAAGGCAGCAACAGTATCTACTGATAAAAATAAACTTCGGAATAACAGTAGTTGATTTCGGCTAAAAAGTAGATTTTCTCACAGATGATGTTAACTCCCGAATAAAATGGAATGAATTTTACCGGACAGTAAAAGTTAACTTCACTATCACTAGAATTTTACAAAGTAAATAAAAGTGTACTAATTTTCTAGCTGAAAGAACCTGCACTATTTTGACACCTAACGAGTGAACTGACGGAAAACAAACAGGTGCACTGCAAAAATATTTTCTCTTTTTGTTACAGGAACCTAAACTCATTCTTTGAGTTGATCCGAACTGCTCTAATTTATAAGATGAAACCGCTTGATGCTGCCCAAGTAAAAGAGAAACGGGCACCCGCTTCCTGCTTGTAGCTGCGCTCGACAACGACGATCTTCAGACGAGGCAGCAAGACACTGTCGACAACCAAGTCTGAACGGAAGTCCAAATAGCCTAGTCTGAACTTAGGAAGTTAACTTCCTGCATCTACCGAAGATCTAAACTGCAAAAAAGAAATCAAGTGAACAATAGATACCAGCCGTGGGCATGTCCAGAGGTTCAGAACAATACACAATAAACTCTCGATTATATACACAATAAGATTGAGGGAATCCCGTGGCTGCCACAGGTAAGCTCCCGGGAAGGATCCAGTGTCATTCCATCCTGCGGCCGGATACTGTGGCAAGATATCGAGCTAGAGGGAGGTCGGACCAGTGTTGTCTTGCTAGTCGCTGCTCAAAAATGGTGAACCTCAAAAATGCGTTGCTCTGAACCTCCCCAGTCGCTGCTCTTAACCTCCCCATCAGCGGCATCCCACACCCAGATGGACCAGTTGGATTCCATGTCAGCCGTGCTTGGAGCTCGGTGGTACGAGGCCGCACGAGCTGGTGGAGCGTTGGTGAAGGAAATACGTGGTGGCGCAGGAGCAGGATGGTGGTGGTCTGCACCACGATGACGGCAAGGCAAGGGGCAGGCGGCGGCCGAGCAGTCAAAGGTGCAGGAGACGTAGGAGGACGCGGGACCCTGGCCGGCGACGAGGACGCAGGGAGGTGTGCGGGATCCCGGGGATCCCGCCTGGCCGCGCCAAAGAAGGAGGAGTGCGGGATCCCGGCCGCCGACAGGCAAGAAGGAGGCGCGCGAGATCCTGGCCGCCGGCGAGTAAGAAGAAAGCGCGTGGGTTCCTTGCCGGCGGCGAGAAAGAAGGAGGCGGCGCTAGGGAAGGCGTGACCTTGGCAGGTCGCCGGGCGGAGGGAGGAGGCCGGGGCCGCGGTGGGGCGTGTGAGCGTGCCGAGCTTGGCGTCAGACGGTCGCCGGCGGAGGGAGGTCACCGGAGCTCGGCAGGAGGTCGCCGGGCAGATGGAGGTCGCCAAGCTCCGGGGATGGCTCCGGATCGCGGGGATTGGCGATGCGGGGGAGGCTGAAGGTAGTGGGGGTTGACCCGGGGGTGCAGTCCACGCGCTGGTGGGGGCCGGGTTCGGTTTAGAATGTCTTTTTGATAGGGTGGGGGTTGTAGAATAGTCCCACCCTATATATATATAGGGCAGGTATATACTACAACTGGTTGTAGAATAAGGATCTACAACCATCGCCTCCCTATATAGAGGGCGCGGAGCGCCTCGGTCCGAACCCGAGCCCGACCGACCCCGACCCCCGCGCACCTTTTCCTCCGGGCGGGCGAGCGAGCGGCGGCGGTAGCCGACGCGAGGGAGCCCGCGCCGGCCGTGTCTCGCGCCGTCCTTCCCCACCCCCGCGCACCTTCTTCCTCTGAGGCGGGCGAGTGAGCGGCGGCGGTAGCCGATGCGAGGGAGCCCGCGCCGGCCGTGTCTCACGCCGTCCTTCCCCACCCCCGCGCACCTTCTTCCGGCCGCGCGGGCGAGCGAGCGGTTGCGGGAGGCCGACGCGAGGGAGCCCGCACCGTCCACGGCGAGCTCCAAACCCTAGCACACCTTCTTCTCCGACGGGGCAGGCGAGCAAGCGAAGCGAGGAAGCTCGGCCCGCGCCGCCCACGGCATGACCCCCAACCCTAGAAGCACCTCATTCTCCGGCGCGGGAGGGCGAGGTTGAGTGAGCGGCGCCGCCGTGTCTAGTTTGGATCCGCCGGAGCTTCTTCCGCCCCGCACTAAGGATCTTCTTCTCCGGCTAGCTAGCGTCGACGAGGTACACACCCCCACCCCCCACCCTTCTAGACCGCCTTCTTCTCCGTCTCCGGCGAGATGTGACATAGTCAACTACGCCGGAGCGAGTCTGCTTCGATTTGCCGATGCGCTGTTCTTCTCCAAATTAACCACGCTCTTCTCTTCTCGCATATCCAACAGATGGCCCCAACTGCTCGGGCTTTAGCCAAAAAATTCAGTGATGCTGCCATGAGTCGGAAGCGTCGAGCTGCTACTTCATGCGACAAGTTGACCAAGGTAAATAAATCTGTGCTGCCCTGTTCTTAGTACTGAAGCTATGAGCGACTGTATGTGTGCCTGGACAGAATTACCTCTAGGTAGTTTGATGCATTAGGAGAAGTACAACTTATGTTGTTATGACAGTACATGAAAGGTAGTTGAGCAGTTCAACTAAAACAAAACCAACTCTAGTACCTGGGAGAGCAGCTAGATATACTATTTTCAGAAAAGTTCATGGCATTGGGGGGAAGTACAACTTATTTTTGAAAGAAGTACATGAAAGGTAGCTGAGAAGTTCAACTAACCCATATCACATCTTTGTCCAAATGCAGGATGGCAACGAAGACAAAAGAATCAAATCTACACCAGATGTCATGGATCCGACGCCAATTCAATGGTATGATCCTGAATGGAGGACTCCAGAACTACCACCTAGTTACTTTGTGACCACAAGCAGATTCCCATACTCTGCGCAATCGCAAGCAACCCCAATTACAACTGATGATGGTCATTCACCAGAAGTGAGAATATATGGTGGGCCACCTATCTCGTCGCATATTCAGCGAGTTGTGCGTCAAGTTGCTTCCTCGCGTGCTATCACTCAGCAGCCTGAATTTGTTCCGTCGCATCGGAGACGTGAAGTTGCTGCCAAGGAGAGTAGAAGAACAAGGCCTGAAGTTGCTGCCACACAACGTCCAACTATGAGGCCTCAAGTTGATGGCGCACAGCGTCCACCCAGGAGGCCTGAGTTTCCTGCCTCACAGCACCGTACAAAGCGACCTCAAGAAGCATGCTCGCTACCTCCAAATAAGAAGCCTCACGTCATCCATGATGATACATCCACTAGCTGTCCTCCCAGTAAGCGTCCGGAAACAGGTCAATCTCATATGCATACGCAGCGACAGCAAAAATTCAGGGATCCGTTGCTACACAGGCCGCTCGTGACACCACCAGGCCCCATATTGCCTGGGCAGAATCAAACTCCATCAGCGGCGCGCAGCTACACTCATGTAAGTAACTACAAGAAAACTCAGCTCAATGAGATGCAGCGTTACGAATTTTATGTTCCTGCGTGCGTGTTTTTTTGATGTGTGAAAATCTGACAAACAAAACTGTATGTGTTTGCAGAAACCTGATCTGCCAGAATATTTGCTGCCTAAGATGAAGATGAGGTTCGACAATTTCGAGAAAGCCAAGGAGTTCTACAACAGATATGCGAGGCATTCTGGATTTGGTACCAAGATTGCCAGCACAATGGTAACAACAGATACCTTCAGTGCACCCGGGAAGGCAAACATATATCCAACGTTTCTGACCCCGAGCGACAGCGAATGAACAGCAGCAAGAGGTGTGGCTGCAAGGCCAAGCTTAGACTGAAGGAGAAACCGGATGGAACATTTGTCATTGAGGACATGCAGTTAGAACACAACCACCGGCTGTTACTTACACCAAGCATGCTCGTTTTTCTGCACTCGCACAAGACACTGGACCCGTCTTTCTTGAGTATGTGAAGTTCCTCCAGTTTCAAAACATCAAGCATTATCAGATAATGTCAATAATAGCCGGTTCAGTGGGAGGATCGCAATACATGACGATGCATGGCCGTGACATTCTGAACCAGTAAGTTGCATTACCACCTGAAATCATAGTTGTAGTTGTGCGCAAAACATCCGACATTGTACTTCCACCCAGGTTAAGATCCTTATGCTTCTTATGTGCAAATGCAGGAAGGCAAAGAACTCTAAAGATGACAGCGTCGGCGAAGTCCATAAGCTCATCAGGTTCTTCACCGAGATGAAGACTGCAAATGATCAGTTCTTCTTCGACATCCAGGTTGACGAGACTGACAACATCAAGAACATCTTCTGGTCAAATGCCAGCTGCCAAGGCAATTATGAAGACTTCGGCGACTGCATTACGTTCGATACAACGTACAAGACAAATAAACACAAGATGCCACTGGGGGTGTTTGTTGGCGTCAACCACCACCTCCAGTCCTGCATTTTTGCATGCGCTCTTGTCAGAGACGAGAGTGAAGACTCATTTGTTTGGCTGTTTCAGACATTTCTGAAGTGCATGAAATGGAAGCAACCTATGATCATTCTAACAGGTAATGAAGCTTTAAAAAAGATGTAGTGTTGCATTGCATGTGTAGAAGTTCAAGCTAGTTTCCGTGGCAGTAAATGATAGGTAGGTGGACAGTTCAGGTTTTTTAGTTCAAGTTACCTGCATGTTCAGTATGTCTCTCATAGCACTGTACTTCATGGAAGTTCAAGTACAAAAAAGTAAGAAGTACAGTCCATGAGTTTTAGTACAGAACTGGTACAGTCCATGAGAATCATTTGTTCTAATTTTTTTGCGCAGACCAATGCCCGTCGATGGCGCAGGCGATTCCAAGGGTCTTCTATCTAGCGCTGCACAAACTGTGCCGATGGCACATGCTGAAGAAGTTCAGGGAACAGCTGGGTACACTTTACCGGTTGCATCCAAACTTCAAGGTGAATTCAGAGCGATAATAAACTGGCCTCTGATGCCGACAGAATTCGAAGCTGCTTGGCAAGCGCTAGTGGAAGAATACAACCTCCATGACAACGCGATGATGTTATCGCTGTGGGAAGATAGGAAGGATTGGATTTCAGCTTACTTCAAGGGAGCTTTCTGCGCAAGGATGACATCTACTCAGCGTAGCGAGAGCATGAACTACATCATGAAGAAAGGGTTCCTTAAAAAGACCCTTACCCTGCACCGTTTCGTGGAGCAAGTAAATAACTGCATTCAACGCGGCGCATGTTAGAACACGGACAGACGATAGCAAACCTTGTAAGTTGTTTCAGCCTTTCAACTAGTAACTTTAGAGGTTCTTGTCAGTTTCAGTACTGATCATGCTAACCCTGATATATGTTTTTGTTTACTTTATGCAGGGTAAACCAAATACAAGTACTCACTATGGGTTCGAGAAGAAGCTGCGAAAGACGTACACTATTGCCGTGTACAAAGATTTCCGTAGCAAGTTCAATAAGAGCACTCTGTACGCTGTGAGGATAGACCCGGTGCTTCGGGAACCTCACTACCTGGTGAGGTTCAAGAAACCTTACAAGACTTTTTCTTGGTCCCAACACGAGTACAAAGTGGAAGCAGACCCTGACGCTGGCAAGTTCCAGTGCGAATGTATGCTATGGGAACATACAGGTACTTTGTAAGATGTTACTTATTGTTTGTCAAGTTTGATCTTGCAAAATGCAGTCTTACCAAACAGGAAATGTATGCAGGTCTTTTCTGCGTACATGTGATTGCAATGCTGGAGCACTTGAGGGTGGACGTTATTCCTGACGGGTACATACTACAAAGATATAGCAGAAGTGCAAACCTGACGCATACATTTAATAGGGCTGATTCAAGGACGGTAGCGTATGATGGGTCGCAAATTGCTTATAATCACAATGAGGTTCTCCAGCTATGTTTCCGACTTGCTAGGGCCGCATCCAAGTCAGACGAGCAGACTGTCGTATCAAGGGTTGGTCTCATAGAACTGATAGACAAGGTAGAGGCGATAGGCTGCTCAACTGCTGGCTCTGATGATGATGAACCTGGTATTCCAGCACCTTTCAACAGCTTTGAGCCTGACATATACAACCAGACCAAGGAAACAAATCATCAGGCTGAGACTAGTTCTAGAGTCATTCTTCCTCCTCTTATGTCGAAGACAAAAGGAAGTGGAACCAAGGCCAAAGCTGCTGCTGCTGAGAATAAAACTTTGTACGATGAAAGGTTTGAACCTGGACGGAGAATCTGCAGTGTGTGTGGACTGAAACAGAAGCACAACGCCAGAAATTGCCCTTTACTAGATGACCCACCAAATTATGGTCCAGCAGCTGTCAGGAAAAGTAATGCTGGTCGAACAGTTGTGAAGAAATCTTGTACAGCTCCTGCTGCAAAGAAGAAATGTGTTGCTGACCAACCTGCTGATGATGCATCTAAAGGCAAAGTAACAAAAGGGAGGATTTGTGGGTATTGCGGAGAATATACAAAAGGACACAATGCTCTGTCATGTCCTCAGAGAAAGGACATATCACAGAAACTGAGTGCTGCTAAAAAGAGTAAAAAGAAGAAATATGAGGAAGAAGAAGCAGAAGAAGAGGCAGAAGAAGATGATGACGATGATGATGACGACGATGATGACGACGACGATGATGATGAAGAAGAAGAAGAAGATACAGAAGAAGATGATGATACAGAAGAAGATGATGAGGAAGGAGAAGATGCTCAAGAAGAAAAAGATGTGGAAGAAGAAGAAAGAACTAAAGAACATGAAGAAGAAGAGGTAGTACACAAGCATGAGGGAGAGCCATCAGGAAAGAAGAACAGTCTTAATAGAGATCAAGCAAGAGCAGCAACAAGGAGGAGCACCAGAAGGAAAGACGAAGAAGAACAAGAAGAAATGGAAGAGCCAGAGCCATCCGTACAGAAGAGTAGCAGACACAAAAAACCATCAGTTGAACAAGCAGCAACACCAACGCCAAGAAGGAGCATCAGATTGACAAAAATATGATCCTTACTGCATTTTTGAAACAGGGCTTCTATTTTTGTGAACTTCTTATTTCTAAATCCTGTTATTTCATACTGTCATATATAGTATAAAACAAATAACGAGAAATGGTGATTTTCTGGAGATTTTTAATTGAAATGTGCAAACAATATTTGCTCCTTCATTTGTATATTTAAACAGTTGATTTGCTAAGTTACTTTTCAAATTGTGAAGTGGACAGTCCAAGAGAAACTAGGAAGTACAACCAACATCACCAAGGCAGTACAAGGACAAATTGAACGAAGTACAGCCGCCTAACCAAGAGCAATGGCAGGGAAGTATAACAATGATAACCAAGGAAGTACAAAAGTTGACTAAATGAAGTACAGGGTCACATATCATAAAGGAATAAATAAAATAAAGAAAATCACCCTTTTACGAAGAGGACTCGCAAAGGAAGTACAACCAATATATCCGAGGCAGTACAGGGTTGCATTACATGAAGTACAGCAGTCACAAATCACTGACTGAATACAAAAAACATAACTGAATCACACATAAGGTACTGATATTCGAGACAATCCAAGAGACACAACGAAGTACAACCAACATCACCAAGGCAGTACAAAGAGTAAATTGAACGAAGTACAACTGCCTAACCTAGAGCAATGGCAGGGAAGTATACAATGATAACCGAGGAAGTACAAAGGTTGACATAATGAAGTACAACAAAAATAACCGAGGCAGTACAGCGGCGGATTACATGAAGTACAACTTTCACAATTCAAAAAGGCATACAGAATCAAACATAAGGTACTGATATTCATAAAACGCGACACATAGTTGCTACATAGGTGATCTGATTCATAAACGCGATACATTTTTGCAGGCTGCAATAATGTGAAAATCCTATTTTTTGCAACTCTTGGCTGCTCTCTCCCATACATCAGCAAATATAGAAGGGCAAGCTCTGTTCAGGTCCTCGTACGCTTTACTTTCAACCACATCATCCATTCTGTTGGTAGAGTTGAGAAAATTAATGCAAGCATCTTTGAGCTGGGTGCAATGGTGCTGGTCGGTTAGAGCTAGGGTGTTTGCCACTGTCTTGGCACAAATACTCTCTGAAAGCTTGCACTCGCACAGCAGTTTCATTCTCTCAATGGCATACCTATCTGCAGCAACGAGGAATGCTTGACCATATGTTCGGTCTCATCATCGTTGAGGCCATCCATTGGGAGCAACGAATCCTTGTAGATGAAGTGAAGGAGTGCTTTGAAAACACACGGCTCCATATCTTTGATTCTTACATCCCATGTAGACTTGTCCCTCATCGGCCCATACAACTCCGCTTTGAAGACGGGTGACCGCATAGCGAGGGTCAGCTTATGTGCTCGAAAAACCTCCCCCTTGACCTCGAAAGACACATCTGCTTCATCTTGTGTGTCTAGCAAATCACCAAGGTTGTCAAGCAGTTCTGACGATGGAACTTGGACTACAGATTTCATCTCAGCCTCCTTGAACCTGATAACAAGAAGATTACACTCAATGACAAGGGTGTCGTCCACAATGTAAGATTGGACGTCATCTTTTGTCTCAAATCTGCCATGACCCTGGTCCTGTGTTTCATCACGAAACTCCACCATCGTTTTGTATTTATCAGAGAATTCTGACCATATGAAATCTGGTCTTCGTGTGGTCTAGTCGATCAGGCAAATATCCAGTAGTGCCTTCACGTTGGTATTCTTTGAACTATGAGAGATGAAAACTGAAACCCACTCTTCCTCTTCCTCTGTGTAACCGTTGGGGTAGAACTTGAGGCTCCATTCGTGTCCACCGATGTCGAAACTCGTGGACTTGATGAACTCGCCGACGCCTAGGTCCTTGTACAAGCTGTAGCCCTCAATCTTGAACAAATGCTTCCCTTCCACTGTTACCTGTGAGCAGGTCGACTCTGTCACACTTGGTCTCGAGGACGAGTCCATCTGTTCACCTGGGGAGAGCTCCTGAAGAAGAGACACGACGAGGAGATTCAACAGGCGCCTCAATCAACCCCACCTACTTCCCCCTAGTCACCTGTTCACCTGGGGAGAGCTCCTGAAGAAGAGAGACGATGAGGCGATTCAATAGGCGCCTCAAACACCCCCACCTACTTCCCCCTAGCCAGGCGCCGTCCATAGAACGGCAGGGACGGCTCTCACGAGACCTAGTTCGCCGCACGCCGCCGCGATCTGTGTGTTCTATTTTCCTTCCGAGGTTCTGCGCCTAGAAAGAGGAGAGGAGGCCCAGGTGGGAGGTTAGGGTTTGTTCGGGCCGTTACATCGAGGGGAGAGGAGGCCCAGGTGGACCGCAGTTTTTTTCCAGTACACTTGTCTTTTTCTTTTTCCATTATTTCCAAACACAACGCTCTTTTTTTTTGGGGACACCACGAGGAAGTAAGACAGCGATTAATAAGACAGTACACGAGACTAATAACAAGAAGCACAGACTATGGAAAACAAAAATAATTACAGATAATCATAAATAGGTTACATAGTTCGTACATAGGCGGGCTAGAAATTAACGAACTGAAAGGAAAACAACTAAACAGCACAAGGAAAACTAGATTGTTCAGAAATATTTAAAACGGGATACATGATGACTTAGGAAGTACAACCATACAAAACGGGCAGTACAGCGGTGAATTACATGAAGTACAGCAATCAAAAAACATCAAGGCATACAAAAAATAAACGAGAAAGACATCACTGACTGAAATAACAAAAATACAACTGAATCACACATAAGGTACTGATATTCAAAAAAATCCAAGAGACAGAAACAAGGGAGCACAACCATCATCATATAGGTAGTACAAGGGTAACATTGAACGCAGTAACGGCTATCCAAGAGCAATGACAGGGAAGTATAACACAACTGAAAAACATTTAAGTTCCAAAGTATCCTGGAAAAATTAATAGCAGTACCGATGAAGAACCTCACATGTACAGAAGTCAAACAAGTGGAAGTTAAAAATAAAATAAATCACACAATTCCCTGAAACAAAAAAAGGGAATCGAATACAAGCATAAACAGCTACCAGAATTTATACCATGGATAAATAATAACAATAATGTATCAGATAACAATCTGCTGTAGCCGATACAAATATTGGTTTAATTTACAAATGCTTATGCAAAATCAAATGTCAAATGAAAAATTACAAATTCTGCTGTCTATAGTAAACACCAACAGAAACATCTATTGCGTGAAGAGCGCAATGAGTGCTTCGCCCTGCGTCGACAAAGCAGTAGTACCAGGAGCGAGGAACCGGATCTCCTCTGGTAACTCGTCAGCAGTAATCTTGTTCTCCTTGTGGAAAACGGACGAGAATAGGTACTCGGCCTTCCAATCATTCACACGAGGCTGCAGATAAAAAAATAAAAAAGACAGTGACAAAATATTAATAACACTGCAATGCATTAAAAAAGGTAAATGATAAAGTGAAAAATTAGTTTCAAAATGGCAGAAACATACATCACAATCAACAATCGTGTCAACCAGCTTTTCGCTGTCGTAATCTGAAGCAAACTTCAGGCAATAGAAGCCACATTGATTGGCGCCCTGAGTAGGCACATTCACATAGTGTCGCCTCTTTGCTTTCACCTGCCAGTCATGATGATTGAGTTTTCCATAAAGCTCTTTGGTATACAACTCCTTCATCAGCAAAACCATCCTTCTGGCCTGTTAGCGACATACATAAATCAGTAACTTTAAAGAATGAATAATGCATCCGAAATTACCATTGTGTTAGAAACAAAAGTAACAGGTAAATACAGATACAAATTCAGGGAAGTGCATAACGGAACTGCAGGCAGTACAAGGATGAGCAAAATATGTGTAGATGCACATTAAGGGCAGGTTAAGTTACCATCAGGACAAAAGCAGTACATGAAAGAATAAAAGGGCAGTACAGGAACAAGTTATAGGAAGTGTGCACCAGCATCGTAGGGCAGTACAATAAGGATGCAGTCTCAGACATGAATTAAAAAAATGTTAATATGGTCCCAGGAAAAGCCTAAAAAACAAAAGTTAACAGTGGTACAGTAAAATAGTCAGGGGAAAGTACGAGTACACAATTCTGGGAAGTATATAAACTCATAGGAAGTACAAGGATGAACAGAAAAATCAGTGACTGTACTTACGATCTCAACAGTGTCCGAATGGAATGTGCTCTTTGATGGACGCGCGCCTTTGACCCATGGATAAGAGTCAAGAACATCAAACGTAGCACTGTATTTGTTCATTGCGTACAACACGTGATGAGATTGCCCAGACACAGGGGAAATCTTGCAATAAGGAATAAGAATCTGCGGAAAACAAAAAAAAGAGGGCAAGTCAGAATAAACAGAGACAGTACATGATGGAGAAACAAAGAAGTACAAGTTTGCAATAAAAAGAAGTACATGCAAATGAAGTAAATAAATTTTATAATTTCAGAGAGTACTGACCAAGTATGCTCGTGCTAGGTGATACTGTTCCTTGACATGCTTCCTGTAAAAATCTGCTGCCCTTTTCACATCGAATGGTCTGCTACTTTTCAGGCCATCCATATCAAGAACATACTGCAAATTATTACATACGTTATTACACACAATTAGAAAAAATTGCACATAAAAAAGGGAGCTGAAAAATAACATGCCCAAGGTACTCGCTTACCGTCACAAAGTGTGGGCTAAGTAGTACACGGTCAGCACTTCCATACACATGGCTGTATGAGGAATCAATTTTCCAATGCCTCATCATGAAACCCATCAGTTCGCCCTCAATCTGACCAAACTCATCGAACATTTTAGCCAATTCACCACAGGTAAAAGTTGATTCAACAACCTGACCATCATGAGTCACCCCGTGATCGAACCGACAAAGTATTTTGCTTCAGGAAAACAAAAGATAAAAGGTACAAAGTCAGACGCACATTGATTAAAATAAGTCAGTGAAGTGCAGAGACAGTGCAAACAAGCAGAAGTACATGTACATACATTCAAAAGAAGGAGAGAGGGGCAGTTAACTCACTCTTTGTAATTTTGCTTCGCATGATCACACAGAATATATGCTTTCAGAAGATGAGCACTCTCAAGGTGAGTACATTTACCAGGCTTCAGATGAGGAACACGGAACCTGAACTTACGAGGCCTTCTATTTGGCCTCTTTGTCGTAGTAATGTTTCTGGTAGAGACGGCAGGGTCCTTCGTCCTATGAGCACCTACCTTGCCACCTGTAGGATTTCTGACTGCTTCGACGAAATCGTCATCATCATCATCTACAGTATAGGTACCTATCACAGGAAGCTTGTTACCAGAAGGTGTCTTGAAGTCAGAGGACTGAACTTCCTGTGAGTTGCCAGCACTTTTTAATTTTTTGAGAGACCACCTAGCAGGTGCATCATCCTGCTTGATTGACAGAACAATATCAGGCTTGCACATCTGGGTCTCGAGAGAAGGAAATTTTCAGCTTCTTCACCGAGGTTAGCAACTGCATAAAGCAAAAATAGAGACATATCAGAACGACACATCATTTAAAAAATAAAACAATACTTCACATAAGAAGTACATAAGTCGAAATGAAAAATGTAGCACCCACAAGAAAATAATAAAATAAATTAACTGGAGACAAAAAAGAAGATAAAATATTTACGTGGGTGGTAGCCGAAAAGCTGTTCAAACTGCACGTTGAACAAACGAGACGTAACCCAGCTCCACAACATCGTTTTCCTCATATTAGGTATGTCCTTGTACGTGAATTTCGTATATTGCTCACCATCCCAGGACATCGCAATCTGAAGCATAAAGAATCCACAGTCCCTACTGCAACACGTACCATAGCAGTAAGAGAATGGATTAGGAAAATCTATTTACAAAGGAGGCTACAAAGCTTGGGGTGACAAGAAGCAGTACAGGACTAAATAGATAGGAAGTACAGGGATAAGGCATAGGGAAGTACAGGTGAAATGCAACAGTGCTGAATAAACCACTAACCAATTGTTTTGCATTGGAGTTCTCATATAAAAAGTCTTGAAATGATCCAGTGTTAAGGGTGACAAAGGTTCATTCCTACTGTCTTCAGCAGCAGCAGTATTCCACAACGCCTTTATGTTGTTGACCATCCTCTCAAAGATATCCCACCCCGCTTGGCGTTTACCGTCGTAGAGGGAATCAAAGTAGTGAAAACACTTTTTTGGTATATCCAATGAAACGACCACCCAGTGTCCAACACCATATTTATCTGGTGAGGGGTCTATGGTTGGGAACACAATCTAGCAAAAACAAAAATATTATAAATTCCGCAACATAAGTAAATAAAATAACAAACATGAACAAAAAGTGAAACCTAAAAAGACGTCTTACAGTGGTGCACTTGTCAATACACTCTTCACCAGTTTTCAGAAGCCATTTCTTGAGACTTTTATCAGTGTGACCAGCATATATCTTAGCCTGCATGACACATAGCAGAGCATAAAAAAAATCAATTCACAAAACACATCCACACAAAATACATTAAAAAGATTGATAACTATAAATAAGAGAAGACATAGGACATACAGTTATCCAGTATGGAACAACATACTTGTCGGACCCCAGATAATATTGATTCATGATATAAATACCAACAGAAGCTGCGGCACTACCAAGCATCCCTCGTGGGCTAAAGGATGAAACTATATGGCCCACAGTAGCGTTGCACTGATCATGTACAAACATTGGTTGATCTCTGCCCGTGCAAAAAACATTAGACATCAAAAGTAATCAGGTGCGAGTACATATTAAAAAGATTATAATGGTACCAATTCAGAAACAAAAACTTACAATAGCTTATCTTTTCTATGAATAGATGTGACAACATCATAGAATTTTATAATTGCGTACGGAATCTCATCAGGCAAATCAGCAGACATATCACCTGCAACATAAAAGCAGAACATAAAAAGAAAAGTTAAAACAATGTGTTAGAAACAAAAGTAACAGGAAAAATACTGATACAATTTCAGGGAAGTGCATAACAGAACATCAAGGCAGTACAAGCATGAGTGAAGAGTTGTACAGGTTCGCATCCAAGGGAGGTCAGTGTATCATCAGGCAAAGCAGTAAAGAACAACAAAAAGGGCAGTACAAAGTTAAAACCAGAAGTTAAACATGGCTGAATGAAGATAGTGGAAGGGCAGTACAGAAACACAATAAAGGAAGTGTACAAAAGCAGTACTAAAGGAAGCCGTCAGACAAGTACAGGAAAAGCAGTTCAGACACGAGTAAAAGGGCAGTACAGGACCTAAGAACAAAATGTTAACATTGCTACAGTAACTATTGTCAAGGGCAGTACAAGATTGTAGTCAGGGGAGTACATATGCACATCAAGGAAATGTTGAGGTAGTACCAGATTAGTTCAGTGGGAAGTACAAGGATTGGTGAGAAAGAGGTTTCGTTATCACATTCAACCATTCGGGGGAGGCGAAGGACTTCGTAGGGAGAGGAATAGGAGCTTCCACTAAGTACAACCATTGCAAACGGAACAAAACAATATTTACAGCCCATGTTTCACGAGAACAACAAAACCAACACGACCCCGACATATTAACCAGTCGATTACATCCCCATAGTCCCTCTCAAGGCCGCCGTGAGAGGGAATGTTTTACTAAAATAAACATATAAAACATAATAAAAGGTGGACTTCATGGATTCTTGCCTTCTTCCTGAGCTGAAGAACTTGGGGTACCAATATCAGCAGCATCATCATCCGTAGCCGACCTTTCCTTCAAACCTTCTTTGCTTGTCCTGAAGAACTCCCTCGTCTCCTTCTTGCTCACTGTCCTGATCTTCATCTTCAGCCTCCTTGTCCTTCTCTTCTTCTCCAGGCTCCTTGTCCTTGTCTTCTTCTCCAGACTCCTTGTCCTTGTCCTGAACTTCAGCGATAGGATCAGCCGAAATTGGATCTGCAGCTGCTACATCCGGAGCAACAGTGAAAGTGCATGTGTTGCCCCATGTGTGGTTTTGGTAATTAATGACAATCCTTATGGACTAATGTTTGCATTGAGATATTCTTGTAGATCTTGTCCATAGGAAAAGGTTGGAGTTCATGTGTTGGACTGTAGAAGATTACATGATGATCAATGCTCTATTCATGGTTTTATATGAAGAATGGTCATATGTAGAGAAGATGAAGTGCAAGTTCAAGAGAAGCATCTCGAAGAAATCATATGCATGAAGCTTGCCACGCATTTGGAGATAATGGTCAAGTGAAGATGTTCCTAAGAGTGGCACTCCCATCTTGGTGTATGGGGGAGCAACATTTGAATCTTCACCAAGCAAAGAGCAATCAAGAAAGGTGTTCCATCTTGAGAGAGAAAGATCGTCATCATCGAGCTCAAGTGGAATGCGCAAGGCAAAGGTATGATCTTGATAGGTTTTCTATTTTACCGGTCTCATGTTGTTAGTGGGAGACCGGGTTTTAGGATAGACGGCGTACTATCAAGAGGGGTTCTCAAGTGAGTAACTTGATCGCATCTTTGTGGAGAGCTCATACCGTTGCATACTTAGCATATCATCTTTCTTGGTTCTTATTTGGCTTTTCTCCTTGTTGTGTTTTGGTGCTTGTCGTGATCTTCATGACAAGCCCAAGTTCTTCGAAAACGGATTTCTTATGGAAAACTTGTTGCGTTTTCGTGTTGGAAATATTATCGGTCCACCTTCGAGATAGGGTCCACACCTCTCCATGTGTGGTATCCCCTCTATATTTTGTGGCAAAGCTCTTGTCGTTACCTTTCCAACGCAATTGGATTCACCTGTTTTGGAGTTCATACGAGAAAGTTATTGCATTTCAGGTTTTGCAGTTTCACTGTTTTCAGGCCGGAGTCTCCGGTCTGGTCTGCTGGACCGGAGTCTCCGGTCCTTGGTTTTCCTCGGAGAGTGTTTTTCTTGTTCAGCCCCTGGTGGGGGCCGGAGTTTCCGGCCCAAGGGGCCGGAGTATCTGCCCCAGGCTGGAGTTTCCGGTCCCAGGGGCCGGAGTTTCTGCCTGAGCTTCTCTCGTCTGTTTGTTATTCACCTCCTGGTGGGGGCCGGAGTTTCCACCCCAGGCCGGAGTATCCGGTCACTTGGACCGGAAACTCCGGTGTGAATCTGGCTGCAATGGCTACTTTTCTGGGAGGGGTATAAATACCCCTCCACCTTCCTCCAGCCAGCAAGCTCAGCCCAGCAACCTTTGATTTCTCTCTCCTCCATTGTTGCAAGCTCATTTCTTTGATATCTCCAATCCCTCCACCCAAACTCTTTGATCTTTGGAGGATTGAAGGAGAAGACCTAGATCTACATTTCCACCAATCAATATCTCTCTAAGTGAGGGGAACCTAGTGGATCTAGTTCTTGGAGTTCTTGTGTGGTTCTCCTCTTTGTTCTTCCTCTCTTATTCCCCCATAAGCATTTGTTGCTTTGTTGGAATTTGAGAGTGAGGATTTGAGCACTTGTGCTCTTGCCTTTTGCATTTGGTGCATCGGTGTGCTCTCCACGAGGATTCGTGGAAGTTGAAAGCTTGTGAACTTGTTACTCTTGGGTCTTCGGGCCCTAGACGCCTTTGTGGTGGTTGGACCCTTGTGTGGTCACTTGAAGCCGTTCGGGAGCCCCCAATCCATTGTGGGTTGTGCCTCGGATTGTTGTTGAAAGCCGTTCGGGAGCCCCCAATCCCTTGTGGGTTGTGCCTCGGATTGTTGTTGAAAGGCTCCGGATTCCGCCTCGAAGGAATACCGATAGTGGAAGGTGAACCAAACCTTTGTGGTGCGGTTCATCGGAGAAGAGGGTGAAACCTTTGTGGTTGTTGAACCGTTGTGTCGGTTCACACCTCTCCAACGAGACGTACTCCCTTTCAAGGAGGAACTCGGGAATACATCCTCGTCTCCGCGTGCTTCGGTTATTTCTATACCCGAGCTTTTACTTATGCACTTTACATTGTGATAGCCTTCGTGCTTGAAGTATTCTATATTGCTATCACCTTGTTGCTTGTCTTGCTTAGCATAAGTTGTTGGTGCACATAGGTGAGCCTAGTTTATTTAGGTTGTTGGCTTGTTAATTTAAACACCTAGTTTTATTCCGCAATTAGCAAGCCTAAACCGGAAAAGTTTTAATCGCCTATTCACCCCCCCTCTAGGCGACATCATTGTCCTTTCAATTGGTATCAGAGCCTGGGCTCTCTTTTTGGGCTTTACCGCCTAGAGAGTAAAAGATGTCGTTTAGGGAATTAGTGCACGATCCCACTTTCATATTCGATGGCACAAATTATGATGTTTGGAAAATTCGCATGCTTAATCTTTTTAGGGCCATGGGTCCAAATTATATTAAGAGGATTGTGGATGTGGGTTTTTCTCCTCCAAAGGATTCCAAGAATTATCTTTAGAGGATGAGGAAAACTCTCATCTCGAGACTCTAGTTTCTAATGGTCTTATATGTGTTTTGAGCGATGTAGTTCTTGCTTCAATCATGCCTTTTCGGAACGCTCATGAGCTTTGGACCAAGCTTCAAGATATATATGAAGTGTCCAAAATTATTGAGGATGATTGTTCTCCTCCACTTCCGGCCGTGATGAGTTCACAACTTCTTCCACTTCACCAACATGTGATTTGTCACAAGGTAATGATATGGTGAGTGGTGATAGAAATTGCATTGGTGATGGTGAACTTACTATTGATTATACTTCTTCTCTATCACATTGCAATGTTCTATCTTTGGACTTAAACTCTTCTAGCACTCCAAATGTCATACATGCTAGAGTTGATAGTCCTTGCATATCATGTAATAGTTGTTTAACTAAATCTCATGATGATATGCTTCATATGTCTTGTTGCCATGAAAACAATGCTTCCATATCCTCTAGTACTTGCATGACTAACAATGTAGAGGAATCCCAACATTTGTTGGAACAAGACATGGACCTAAATGGTGCTTCAAGTAATTCTTCATTCTTTAATCATGTTTGCCTTATGGCTAAGGATTCCGAGGTGTCTCCCACCTCAAATCCAAATTGTGATGATGAGGATGAGGATTCTCATGAAGAAGGTTTTGATTTTGAATCCTTAACCAAGATGGGTGAGATGGTACTTGGTGCTCTCCCCAAAGGTAGTAAAGCTATCCCTCCTCTTGTGAAATCATTGATTATGTTACTAAGAGTAGGGAATTTATTGAGGATTTGGAAAGTCAATTTGATGAGAAATGTCAAATTGAGAGATGACTCTATCACTATAGCTTCCTTGAAAGCTTCTCTTGAAGAAGAAGAACTTAGGTCTTCTCTTGAAGAGAGACTTGAATCTCTTGATGAGTCTAATGATCTTATTATTGCTAAAATCATTAAGGAAAGAGATCATGCCCTTGCTAAATATAAAGTGCTTAAAAAGGAAAAAGTTGAATTTGGTGTTGGCAATGCTAGACTAAGTGAGGACATAGAGAGACTTGACAAAGCTCACAAGGCTTTAGAAAGTGAACACTCTCTCCTTATCAAGTCTCATGATCAACTCCAAACTCAACTATCTAAGAATGATAAGCTTGCCAAATTGTCTTCTTCCATTTCTAATATTAATGATGCTTGTGCTACTAACTCCACTTCTTGTGAAGCATCTATT
This sequence comes from Poa pratensis, assembly GCA_947311845.1. NCBI lineage: Eukaryota > Viridiplantae > Streptophyta > Magnoliopsida > Poales > Poaceae > Poa > Poa pratensis. Next base: position 28,832,845 of record CAMZMU010000072.1, read on the forward strand.
TTGAAGGAGAATGTTGAGCTAAGGGCTCAACTTGAGTTGCTATCTAGCAAGTATGGGAAATTGGAAGAAAGTCATGAAAAGCTTTCTAGCTCTAATGATGATCTTCTAGCATCCCATGCTAGGCTAAAGTTAGCTCATGAGGCTATTATGTCAAAGGTAACATCTTGTGAGCCTCATGTGGAAATTGGCACAACTTCTTAAAAATGCTTTATTGCCATGTGCTAGTCCTAGTGATTCATCCACTCACAATGTTGCTACATCTTGTGATGAATTACTTTCCATGCCTTGTTGCTCTAACAATGAAGCTTCTACTTCCTCTAGTGTTTTTGTTGATACTAACCATGTAGAGGAACTAAATGAGCTCAAGGCCCAAGTCACTTCTTTGAAGAAAGACTTGGAAAAGCGTCATGTTGGGAAGTCCACACTTGACAATATGTTGAGTGTTCAAAGACGCCCCAATGACAAGAGTGGACTTGGATTCAACTCCAATAACAAGAACAAGTCCAAGTCAACAAGAAGAACAAGGGCCAAGAACAAGTTAAAGATTCGGCCAAGATTGTTTGCTTCAAGTGCAAAGTTGAAGGGCACCATGTTAGATCTTGCCCTTTGAAGAAGAAGTCTTAGTGAGAAGCAACAAGGGAAGAAGCCTCAAGTTCAAACTCAAGTTCCTCAAGTTGAAGAACAACCTCTTCCCAAGAAGAATCACTACCCTCCTCAAGTCAGATTCCAACCAAGAAGAGAGGAGGAAGTCGATGTTGCTACCTATGCCGTGAGAAGGGTCACCTTGCTTCTTCATGCACAAATGGTACCTTATCCAACCCCATTATATTGATGATGTTTATTCTCTTCGGAAGGATAAGGTTGGCAATGTGTTTGCCAAATATGTTGGGACTCAAAGTGGTGTCAAGAAAAGAACCATTTGGGTTGCCAAGCCTATTGTGACTAACCTCTTAGGACCCAACTTGGTTGGGGACCAACAAGCTAAAACTTGATCAATAGGTGTTGTTGGAGGTCATTGGAGACTTGGCTACATCATGAAGAATTAAGGGATCTTCATCAATTATATTCTCTCAAGCCAAGTCATTTGGATTATATTGTTCTACCTCATATCCAATGTTTCCTCCTTGCGGTAACTTTTATTTAAATCATATATACATTGAAAGTTGCTTGCACCCTTGCATGTGTTTGGTTTTGTACCTTGCTAGTGTTTGTATGTGTTGTGCTCTCTACTTACTTATCTTGAGAAATCAAGTATGTGTATGTTGGTTTGCACACCATTTACTTGTGTTGAGCCTTATTGCTTTTATTTGATATATTACCTTGTTGGCTCTCTTTTGAGAGATTAATGGACCATTCCATTTTTGGAGAGTGATATGCTTCGTGCACTTCACAAACCAAAAATGTGTGTACATGAGGAATACCACTTAGTGATGATATATCAATCTTATCTATTCTCTATGTGGTATGTCATGCTCATGAGAAATTCAAATTCTATTATGTCCATTAATTTCTCGAGTTGGTTTTGTTTGCCTCTTGCTTTAAAAGAAAATGGATTATCACATTATGGGGGAGTAATAAGCTATGTGCATATTACAAGCCTAGAAAATGTGAATATGTGAGGTGTTGCCACCTAGAATTGATATTGTCATTATCTTTTCCTTGTGGCATGTTGCTCAAACAAGTTCCATATTTGATCATTTGCTTCTTGTCTCTTTTCGTTTGGATCTTGTTTGTGATGGAATTTCTTGATATGGCTTTCCCTAAATATGTTCTCATATATCTCTTTGGGAAACCAATTGCTTCAAGCTACTCCTTGGAGTTGCTTTGCATTATTGCGTGATTTTTGAAGCTATCAAGAATTTCTATCTATCTAAGCATGGCTTTTAATTCCTATCCTTTGCCATATGCTTATGTTTTGTGAATATGATCTTGAATATATCTTTGCAATCCACCACCGAGAAATATCTCCATACATTACTTGTCTTGACAAGTGATAATCATATTTGTGGTAAATATATTGATCATATTCACTTTGGCTCTTGCTTTGAATTGCCTTATTTGATTGCCAAGGATTTGTTTTGATCTAACTCTCATTTGTCTTCCTTGTATCTTTTGGATCCTTTATTGCTCTACTTAAAATTTGTTTTGTGCTTTCTTGAGTTGGGAAAAGCAATGAACCAATTCTTGTGCATTGACATTCAAAAGTCATACTTCTTGATAATGCACTATTCTTTGGGAAGCTATCCTACTTTGAGTAAAACACCGTTCTTTAAATTGGTATTGCAATTTCTTGCCTTTCTTGAACATGACTAGTGTTTGAATATATATATATATATATATATATATATAGAGTGATGATCTCATTTGTGTGCATTTTGTATTCAAATGCAAAATCTTAAATAATGCACACATCTTGGGGGAGCAATCCTATAGGTTTTTGAACATTAGTTGTCTTCATTTGATATTTGATCCCGATGACGTGTCTCCTTGGAAGACAAACATTTTTCGTCTTGGTACTTGTGCCATCATGAAAAGTGTAGAGGGTTTGGTTTATTCCTTGATGATATTTTCATTGATCATCTTGGTATCTTGATTTCATTGGTATCTTTTCAAAGTGGTATCTTCACTCATGTGTTGATTTGGGTATTTGATATAATTTGGACACTTTGTTTTCTTGTCACACTTGTGTGTGCTTTGTTGTTTACTTGGTGTTTTGTCTAAATTATATCTTTTTGGTTCTTGAAAGTCATGTGCATGCATATTTATTATATGTATATCTTATGGCATGCTTACTTTCGTTGATCCAATATATAGGATAAACTCCATCAAATCCTAAATGACTAAGATGTGCATGAAATTCAATTTCATATCTATATGCACATAGTTATGTGGAGTTTGTCCTATGTATTGTAGTTGCTCTAACTACTTTGGACCCAATGAGTTTGGGTACCATTTTGTACTTGAATTTGTTTTAGGTACATTTGGAGATGCATTGGAAGCTTGTCTCATCTACAAGGAAGGTGTTGTCACCATGTGCTTATTGGAGCCAAGCTTGGATGATCGAATCTTATCTTCTACATCACCAATGCTATCTCGGTAACAAGTATCTACCTCATGCATACTTTTTAGCTCTCAACCTTGTGTAGGTTGTTTCATGGCATGAATCTCTTTGGTTGCAATTCTTTTGATTCTTGCAAAACGTCTTTATTGCAAATGTGAGTAAGCCGGGATGATTACATATAAGGGGAATATATTCATGATTCATCGATCCCAAATGTCAATCTAGCACTTTCTACTTATGTCTCGCATATGTAATATTGATGTTTTCAAAATCATTTGCCTTTCGATACTTGTTATCTTACTCGGAGCATCCCTTTATCACCTTTATCCTTTGTGGATAGTTTTTGATGCTATGATGAGTATGTGTTGGAAGTTCATCTATATCCCTTTAAGATAAAATTGAGCTTTGTGCTATGCTTTTAAGCAAATCTTATTGGTGTATTTATGACTTCCTCTTGGATATCATGACCTTTGTACCTATTTTGTGTGTACATGTTTTTTGTGGACTTATATCTTCGTGATTGGTGTCTACTTAGAAACTTATACACATAAGAATAGTTACATCTTTTTGGTATTCCAATTCTTTAGTGACCACCCTTTGCTTTTGTATCTTTGGTGGTCTCTAATTAAAGGCACAAGCTTTGTTGTTTATGTGTTATGCTTTTGATTTAATAAGCTTGTGGAGCTATTTGCTATATCTCCTTGGTGTGTGAGTATGGAAAGACATGATATGCACTATGTGCAACTCTTTTGAAAGACTATGTTGATGATTTGCTCATCCTTGTATTAGTCTCCTAAAATGTCTTTTTCTCACACCCATCCTTTTATTTGCCGCTCCTTGCTCATGTTGCAAAACATTTTATTTGTTGCAAGTTGTTTTGCCTCTTTTCACATTTATATTCTCTTGCATGTGCTTGTGTTCGAATTTATCTAGAGGGAGTGAGGATTCCATGTTGTGCACACTATATTGAAATACAAATCCTATTTGTGCACGTACCTTGGGGAGTTCCCTCTTGATATTTAGAACATTTTTGGATCTTTTGATTGCTTGCTTCTTTCGTTGAAGTATCTTTCTATTTGATATTCATTTGCAATCTTTGGATCCTCAATATAGTTTGATCTCCTTCCAACTATTCGTTATTGGATATGTGCATTTGATTTCACTCATATTATGAGAAATGCACACATTATGGGGGAGCTCTTACTATATTGGCCTTCTAAATTTTTCCTCCCATTTCGGCAATCGATGCCAATGGGGGAGAAGTTTAGAGGGTTTAAGGAATTTGGTTTTATGCTTTAGTTTCGTTCTTAAGCATTTGCCTTTCTTCTCTTGCATCCTTGCTCTTTGTGTTGCATGGTTGCTTAATTCATTATATAAACCCTCGTAAAAGGGATTGTCATCAATTACCAAAATGGGGGAGATTGAAAGTGCATGTGTTGCCCCATGTGTGGTTTTGGTAATTAATGACAATCCTTATGGACTAATGTTTGCATTGAGATATTCTTGTAGATCTTGTCCATAGGAAAAGTTGGAGTTCATGTGTTGGACTCTAGAAGATTACATGATGATCAATGCTCTATTCATGGTTTTATATGAAGAATGGTCATATGTAGAGAAGATGAAGTGCAAGTTCAAGAGAAGCATCTCGAAGAAATCATATGCATGAAGCTTGCCACGCATTTGGAGATAATGGTCAAGTGAAGATGTTCCTAAGAGTGGCACTCCCATCTTGGTGTATGGGGGAGCAACATTTGAATCTTCACCAAGCAAAGAGCAATCAAGAAAGGTGTTCCATCTTGAGAGAGAAAGATCGTCATCATCGAGCTCAAGTGGAATGCGCAAGGCAAAGGTATGATCTTGATAGGTTTTCTATTTTACCGGTCTCATGTTGTTAGTGGGAGACCGGGTTTTAGGATAGACGGCGTACTATCAAGAGGGGTTCTCAAGTGAGTAACTTGATCGCATCTTTGTGGAGAGCTCATACCGTTGCATACTTGGCATATCATCTTTCTTGGTTCTTATTTGGCTTTTCTCCTTTGTTGTGTTTTGGTGCTTGTCGTGATCTTCATGACAAGCCCAAGTTCTTCGAAAATGGATTTCTTATGGAAAACTTGTTGCGTTTTCGTGTTCGAAATATTATCGGTCCACCTTCGAGATAGGGTCCACACCTCTCCATGTGTGGTATCCCCTCTATATTTTTGTGGCAAAGCTCTTGTCGTTACCTTTCCAACGCAATTGGATTCACCTGTTTTGGAGTTCATACGAGAAAGTTATTGCATTTCAGGTTTTGCAGTTTCACTGTTTTCAGGCCGGAGTCTCCGGTCTTCGACCGGAGACTCCGGTCCTTGGTTTTCCTCGGAGAGTGTTTTTCTTGTTCAGCCCCTAGTGGGGGCCGGAGTTTCCGGCCCAAGGGGCCAGAGTATCCGCCCCAGGCCGGAGTTTTCGGTCCCAGGGGCCGGAGTTTCTGCCTGAGCTTCTCTCGTCTGTTTGTTGTTCACCTCCTGGTGGGGGCCGGAGTTTCCGCCCCAGGCCGGAGTATCCGGTCACTTGGACCGGAAACTCCGGTGTGAATCTGGCTGCAATGGCTACTTTTCTGGGAGGGGTATAAATACCCCTCCACCTTCCTCCAGCCAGCAAGCTCAGCCCAGCAACCTTTGATTTCTCTCTCCTCCATTGTTGCAAGCTCATTTCCTTGATATCTCCCAATCCCTCCACCCAAACTCTTTGATCTTTGGAGGATTGAAGGAGAAGATCTAGATCTACATTTCCACCAATCAATATCTCCTCTAAGTGAGGGGAACATAGTGGATCTAGTTCTTGGAGTTCTTGTGTGGTTCTCCTCTTTGTTCTTCCTCTCTTATTCCGCCATAATCATTTGTTGCTTTGTTGGAATTTGAGAGTGGAGGACTTGAGCACTTGTGCTCTTGCCTTTTGCATTTGGTGCATCGGTATGCTCTCCACGAGGATTCGTGGAAGTTGAAATCTTGTGAACTTGTTACTCTTGGGTCTTCGGGCCCTAGACGCCTTTGTGGTGGTTGGACCCTTGTGTGGTCACTTGAAGCTGTTCGGGAGCCCCCAATCCATTGTGGGTTGTGCCTCGGATTGTTGTTGAAAGCCGTTCGGGAGCCCCCAATCCCTTTGTGGGTTGTGCCTCGGATTGTTGTTGAAAGGCTCCGGATTCCGCCTCGAAGGAATACCGATAGTGGAAGGTGAACCAAACCTTTGTGGTGCGGTTCATCGGAGAAGAGGGTGAAACCTTTGTGGTTGTTGAACCGTTGTGTCGGTTCACACCTCTCCAACGAGACGTACTCCCTTTCAAGGAGGAACTCGGGAATACTTCCTCGTCTCCGCGTGCTTCGGTTATTTCTATACCCGAGCTCTTTACTTATGCACTTTACATTGTGATAGCCTTCGTGCTTGAAGTATTCTATATTGCTATCACCTTGTTGCTTGTCTTGCTTAGCATAACTTGTTGGTGCACATAGGTGAGCCTAGTTTATTTAGGTTGTTGGCTTGTTAATTTAAACACCTAGTTTTATTCCGCAATTAGCAAGCCTAAACCGGAAAAGTTTTATTCGCCTATTCATCCCCCCTCTAGGCGACATCCTTGTCCTTTCAAACAGCAGACCGCGGAGCAGAGTCTTCCAAAATAGGATCAGCCTGGGAGATAGTATTATCATTATAAGCTTCAGTGACAGCTTCTCGAGGAGACCTGGCAACAATGTCTTCTAAAATAGGATTAACCTGGGAGATAGTATTTTCACGATCAGCTTCAGTGACAGGTTCTTGAGGAGCAACAGGTGAATCAATGCCCTCTTTCGCAGAAGGTACTACAGATTCCTTGGTCACACCTTCAATACTCTCCTAAAATCACAATGTGAGGGCAGTTCAACCATCAGACAACTGGAAGTACAAATTGCCAGTAAATAAAAACTAACATGAAAGAGATTATCTATTGACAACAAAGAATACTCACTTTTTCAACATCTTGCCTACCGGCGGCAGCTGACTCCTCCTTTTTCTGCATCTCAACCATCAAACTTTGTGCCTCATCCTCAAAGCGTTTACATCGATCATCTTGCATAGACTTCAGCATCAGAAAACTAGTCTGAATATTTGCTAACCCAGACTGCATCTGAGCAATACTGGTAGCTTCCATCCGGAGAATTCCACTGGAAGATTCATCGTCAAAGTTCCGTCCACCACGTAGATATTCAGGAATCATACTCAGATGGGCAGTAGATGATGGAAATTGCAGAGAAAGCTCAACAGCTTTAGCAAGATGAAACTCCAGCTGACCAAAGACATCACCAGCAACATTTACATTGCTTCCTCCTACATCAGCAGCTGCTGCACTGGTACTTCCTCCTGTGAACACACGCTTGCTAGAAGGCACATCGCCAGAAGAACAATCGCTCCTCTTATGCGTAGGCGGACGGTGCATTGGACCCGTCGCTTTTGAGCTCGTATTCCAGTAAAAAATGTTAGCTTCAAACTTCCACTGAAAAGACAAAATAAAAATACATGCAGTTGCAAATTAGAACAACTTATTTATGCTGGTAGAATGAACATGCAAATGGAACTAAGTATATCAGATATACACAAAGTAGAAAATTATAAGAATATGCTCACCCGCAACTTCCCAAAAATCCATGATCTAGGATCCTCTTTACCCTCTTTTAAACAATCCTTCTTAGCAAGAGCCCTAAGATGGGAAGGATCCATGTAAAGAACACGGGGAGTACGCATATCCTTGGTTTCATGGATCGGGTGTCTAATACAATCAAGATAAGCAAGGACAGCCGCAATGCCACATCCAGGCATGGCTCTCCAATCGGCACCAGCATTCTGCCAAATGATAACAACCCTCTTAAACTCATCAAGAAGAAGCTGGCACATGTCAACATCATGCAAATCATCTATCGTAAATTCCTCAACCATCGTTGCCTCCCTAGAAACACGAACATATGTTCCAGGACAGACAAACTTCATATAAAAAATGAGACCAAAAACCTTCATGGCCAAAGCATCTTGTGTCGGATCTTCCACAAGTGCTGTAAGCTTTTCACGCAGATCCTTGGTCTCAATGTGCTTATGCCTTGGAATTTCAAGGTCTTCTCTCAGCCGCATCACAACTTCATCAGAGCCATTTTCAGATGGATAAGGAGGGGAATTTTTACCACGGGGCAGACCAAACAGATTATACATGGTCTCTGTAGTGAACTGAACAATCTTATGACCATCACCCAAGTCAAGAGTCATAGTAGCTGGGTTGATATGATACATTAGGAAAGCCATAAGTGGACGAAAGATCTTGGATTTAATCTTGAAGTCTGGCAAATGGCCAAGACCTCCAAGTCGAAGCTGCTCAAGATGGCGAGGCTTCAACAACTTAACACAAGCAGCTACCTCTTTCAGGGAGCACCTCGCCGTGTATTGAAACGCGGCTTCTTACTGGGTGCTTCTCCATCAGAATCAACATCAGACGAGGCTTTCGATCCCCTCTTCCTCTTAGCGGTCCTCTGTTTAAGCTCATACTACACATAAAAAACCACAGGAAAACATGTCAACAAAGGAAGTTCAAATAAAAAAGAATAAGAAGTACAAGCCATGTTGCATACAAGATAAGAAAAGACTACGTAAAATAGGGAAGTACAGGAATATCTGAATAGAAGTGCGCATAACAAACAAAGAAAGAAGTACAGGTTCAAAAAGAACAATCACCTGAGCCAAATCAACACCATCATCAGAATCTTCGCTGACGTGCATCTCATCGTCAACAAAGTCGTCGTCATCATCATCAAAACTAACTGCCTTACGAACCTTGGAAGGCAACTTCTTGACAACAGCAGCAGGCCTTTTGTTTCGGCCAGCACATTTCTTCTCCACAGCAGGAGGAGCCTTGGCCTTTGCAGCAGGAGCAGCCTTGGCCTTTGCAGCAGGAGGAGACTTGGCCTTTGGAGCAGGAGGAGCCTTGGCCTTTGCAACAGCAGGACCAGCCTTGGCCTTTGAAGCAGTAGGAGCCGTGGCCTTTAAAGAAGCAGGAGCCTTTGCAGTAGCATCAGCAATGAGCTTTGCAGCAGCAACATGCTTCTCCGTAATCCCAATCATATTTCTAGTATTAGGAATAGGACCTAATCCGTCAAGAGGGCTAGACTTCTTCATTGCTTGAACACGAGGGCTACACCGTGTAGCCCCTTCAGAGGTTGACGGGACACGTGGACTTCTACTAGTTCCCTGCTGCTGGACCAATGGAATAGATTCCGAGGCATCAGGCCTTGACAATCGATCAGAATTAGCCTTGGATCGTTGTTCTTCCTTGGCTCGATGTTCTCTAGCCCTCCGTATCTTACCAGCCTGCTTTACTCTCTCAGCCTCGAGCTGAGCTTCAGCCATCTCTCCAGGCTGAGTAACAGGCTCATTAGGATCAAAAGGCGGCGGCGACTGTGTCTCTGAAAGATCAAGGGAGTCAACCGAGTCGTGGGAGACTGCATTATCTCCACCAGTGCTGCCTTCTGATCTAAATTCAGCATTGACGGAAGCAAGGTCCTCGCCAATTTGCTTATCAGCCAAACCCTGCTTACCAGCCAAACCCGCTGCATCATCTACACAAAACATAAACAAAATCATGTGTAAGTAAGATAGGAATAAAATAAAATTTGTCAGCTACAAGAATACACATAAAGAAGTCAACACAAGTTAACACATGCATAACCAGGAAGTAAACAACAACATATAAGGCAGTACAGGATTTAATTCAGATAAGTACAGGTGCACATCAATGAATTTTGAAGGTATTTGCTAGGAAAGCAGTTCATACAGGAAATAAAGTGCAGTACAATCAAATAGTATTCAGCAGTTCAAACACGACTTAAAGACAAAAACCTGCTACATCAGGTGTGACTGCATCAGGAGGAACAAAAGCAGAACTAATGTCATGGGAAGTTCAAAAAATTAGTTAAACAGGAAGTACAACTAGTTTAGTTAATCATACAAAAACTTCATATCACACTAAGGAGTAAAACGACCGAAAAATACAAACTAATTCAAAAATTTATTTACCAATTCAAAACAATCGATGTCAGACCAGAAATAAAACACACAACAAAATTTAGAGACACAAATTATAACAGAAGGAAAAATAATTTACCTCTCTACCTACATGCATATAAATAAAAATCTCACGATAAGCAAGCACATCTAGATGAATAAGACGAAGTACAACATTATATTCAGAGAAGTACAACTGCAAAGCAATGAATGTGCATGTATTCCAAGGAAAAACAGTGCATACATACAAAACAAAAATAGATAGCAGTTCAAGCACAACAATTAGGCAAAATACCTGATTCAGCAGGTGCAACAGCAATAGGATATTGCACATTACCTACAACCAATGTGATGACTACATCAGGAGGGTCATGGGAAGGTCAGATTACACAATAATGAAGTACAATTAGTTCTGCCTAAACACGAATAAAATGAAATCAAGTGGTTACTATAACAAATAATTCATATCAACCTAAGAAGTACAGAAGCAACATCCGGACCATAAACAAGGAAGTACAAGCTAGTTAAAAGGAGTTAACCTTCACTACTATCGGACTTCGACGGATCTGGAGAGGTATCCATGGCAGCGCAAACGGAACCCCTTGTAAATCAATCCAGTGAAGACGCCGAATCCGCACAAACCCTAGATCCACATGAGCACAAATCAAAATCCAAGGCAACATTACCGTGGATAAATATGAAACACATACTATGAACACGAGCAATGCGACCAAAAACAAAAACATAGAAACTACCACCTACTCTGCCGTCAAAACCCTAGCAGCAATGGCGGCGAGCCGACGAGAGGAAGCGCGCGGCGAACAAAGTGAAGACCAAAAGAGAGGAGATAGAAGAGAACTAACCAGACAGACGGCGCCGCCGAGAAGGACGGCGTGGAGGCGCGGCGGCGGTTGCCTAGACGAGGACGAGTGCGGCGACTCCTGCGCGCCGTCCCGCAGCGGAGCAGTTGCGAATTCCGAGCAGAGAAAACGAGAGTGCTCTGAATGGGGGGGAGAGAAGGAGGGCGCGGAGGCGCGACGGCGGTTGCCAAGACGAGGACGAGTGCGGCGGTTCTGCGCGACGTGCCTTGGCGGAGCAGTTCGGAGGAGAGAAAACCAGAGAGCTCTGCGTGGGGCGTGCGGAGAGTGCTCTGCGTGCGTGGGGAGTGGGGAGAAAAGGAAAGGAGAGAATAAAGGGGAGGGGAGACGTCAGTTACGGCCCAACAACGATAAAAAACTTGTAATAAAACTAAAAATTATTACTAAAAACTAAAATAACTATGACAAGGGGAGAGCAGGGGATATTATATTAAAAACAAATAAATAAGAGAACAAGGGCAACACTACTAGTTCAAAAAATATACAACTAAAATGAAGATCAACAAGCTACCGCGTTGACGGCGACGAAACCTACAAACCCTAACGCCATCGCTAACGCGCCATGGCATAGACATTTGTAACATCTATTGGTAAAAAAACATGTGAATTAAATAACTTCACATATGGGCGATGCACAAAAGTTGTCAGTACAGGAGTTAAAACATACGATCCACAAGTTATACTGACAAAATAAGGCAGTACGAGGCTGCAATAATAGGAAGTACAACAGATAAGTACAAAGAAGTACAGGTAGCCACATAAATGTAACATACAATCCACAAGTTTGACTCACAAAACAGGGCAGTACAAGGGTGAACAACTAGGAAGTGCAACCAGTAAGTACAAGAAGTGCAAACGAAACCCTATGTACAGATATATAAATTGGGATTACTACACCCACACCCCCCAACCATAAGTCGCAATGAATAAACATTACAGTATTTCGTTGAAACGACGGCTCGGCTACCGTGTTGACGGCGACGAAACCTCCAAACCCTAACGCCATCGCTAACGCGCCATGGCATAGACATTTCTAACATATATTCATACAAAATAAAACAGGTGAATTAAATAACTTCACATATGGGATGCACAAAAGTTGTCAGTACATGAGTAACAACATACGATAAACAAGTTAGACTGAAAACAAAGAGGGAAGTACATAAGTGAAAAAATAGGAAGTACAACAGGTAAGAACAAAGAAGTACATGTTGCCACATAAATGTAACATACGATACACAAGTTAGACTCGCAAAACAGGGCAGTACAGCGTGCAAAAATAGGAAGTGCTGCCAGTAAGTACAAGAAGTACAAGTAGCCACATAAATAAAGCAACCGCATAGCTTAATTTTCAGGGATGTGAGAAAAATCTGTTCGAGTAGGCTGTTATATTCACAAATTACATTAATAAACTAAATAGAAAATGGAAGTACAGGACGAGTCATGCGGGAAGTACATGACGATTCATGCGGGAAGTACATCCATAACGTTAGGGGAATTGTAGGTATATTGCGGTATTAGAGAAGTGCAGCCGTACACAAGCAGGAATTACTGACGGAAATGAATGGCAGTACAGGGAGTAATAATCAGCATTACACCACACAACCATGACAAATAATTGCAAAGAAGACCACACAAAGATGATAAATAATTACATGACAAAAGAAACGGGAAGAACACAAAGATGAAAACATATATTTATTGAAGCAGACCACAAAAGGAATGCAACGGAAATTACAAACACACCGACACCTAGATGAAGTTCACGTGAACGAAATAAAAATTATAAGAAATCACTAAGACTTATTGACGGATGAAATAAAGAAATCACTAATACTTATTCATCTCCACCATCCCCAACCCCACACTTTCTCCTCAACTTGCTTCTTCTTTGTAAAAAGACGACGGAAGAACCCCCTCTCATATTTCTGCAGGCACTTATATAGCTCAAAGCATATGTACGCATTCGTAGCAGCGTACTGCAGATGGTTGTTCGAAAGGGCCACATCACCCCAGACACGATGATCATCATTTGTCAAACCACCATCATAGTCCTTGTATGAAATATCAACAAAGAGAGCAGCAACATCCATCAATCCTTCCTTACGAAAATGGGTCTTATCAGGATTACTCCAAATATTATGGATGTCTACATGGTTAAAGATGAACAAAGGAGTGGAACAACGATACATCATCGTCGTGTCTTTAGAGATGTTGAAACTGGCAAACCTGTACTGCCTGTTCCAATGAAAGCATCAAAACTTGCAGCTATACCTTCAGCAGCACAACATATCTGATACACCAAGCACTGCTGGCCAACGCAAAGACTAACCACAACTGCACTCTGAACATAGCCTTTGCCGCGAGTGTAAACTCTCCCAGTATACTTGACATGTACACCCACAAGCTTCAATTCCATTGCAGCCAACATAGCTGTAGCGTTCTCAATCCACGCATCAACAGAAGGAACTTCGTGGTGTACACCGCAGTGATGGTGGTATCGTCATGAGCAGATACAGTGTGCTCAGATGTGAAAGGAAGAAAAGTCATCGGAAAAACTTGGTGAGATCTGAAACATGGCATGGAGTTAGAACACCAGATAGACTTTCTGAATAAAAAATCATATGCAAACGATTTTAAATACAACGACAAGACAAATAAGGGCAGAGATATAGAAGTTCAAGGATGAATAAACTGCAGTTCAGAAATAAGACTAAACATAAATCATGCGTACATGCAAACAGGGACTACAAACATATCAAGAAAAACAATAACGACTTAACTAAAAAAAGCACAAGTGTACTTACGGGGGATAAAGAACCTGATGAGATCTGGCGATGGGGATGGAGTTAGAAGATGAAGTAGGCTTTGTAAAAAAGACGATATCTGCGCACGCATTAATATAGAGAGACGCAGGGGACAAACATATAACAGCTAGAAGAGTGGAAGATAAGCTTATCCATATGTTTCACAATTTTCTGTTGCAACTAGATAAGCACAACATGGTTGTTATCCATACGATGGTTTCAAAAAAAATGCGAATAAAAATAATTAAAGTAATACATAAAACGAACCGATAACTAAACAACGTAAAATCCTCACAACTATGTTCACTCTGATTAAACCGACAAATTTGTTCAAGAATGCAACGCTAGGAAGTTCAAGGAAAAAGTGACCGAAGTTCAGGCGTATACATCAATAACGCTGAAGGAGTACTAACGTAAAACAGGTCAAATACAATTTGAGACATCACAAAAATTCATCGCAGGAAATGTGAATACAACAAGTTACATAATGCATGTAAGTACAAACAATCATATCATATTAATCTAATTTATTATTGAAAGTAACAAAAGGTTGGTACAAAAAGTCGAACAGTACTGAGCTACAAAAGGCAGTTCAGTGGCCCGTCGGCAAGCAGTACTGGCGGAAACAGAGAGAAGTACGCTTCAAATACAATTTGAGACATCACAAAAATTCAATGAGATGTGAATACAATAAGTTAAGTAATGCATGTAAGGATACACAGTCATATCGTATTAATCTAATTTATTATTGAAAGCAGCAAAAGGTTGATACAAAAAGTCGAACAGTACTGAGTTACACAAGGCAGTTCAGCTGACAGAACGAAAGCAGTACAAGCGGACACTGAGAGAAGTACAGTTCAAATACAATTGGAGAGATCACAAAAATTCACTGAGATGTGAATACAATAAGTTAAGTAATGCATGTAAGTACAAACAATCATATCTTATTAATCTAATTTATTATTGAAAGTAACAAAAGGTTGATACAAAAGGTCGAACAGTACTGAGTTACACAAGGCAGTGCAGCTGCCCGTAGGAAAGCAGTACAGGGGGAACTGACAGAAGTACAGGTTTCTATGTTTATGAAAAAATAAATATTATTGCCATGCTAAGGCCAGAAATAAATCTAAACACGAATCTTGCAAAAGAACTAATCCTTTCACCACTGCCTAAGACCTCCTGCTCTTTCCTCTTCATGACCTTGTAACGGCCCCTCTCGTAGAAGTCCAAATTCTTTAGAGCTCGTAGGACACGTATCCATCCTTGGCTGCATAATCCAGATGCTTCTGGGAGAGTGGAGCCTGATGCCATAACTGATGATCAACATCTGTCATTCCACCCTTCATCTCATAGTATGAAGGGTGGATGAGCAGACCAGCAAGATCCTTCATTCCTTGCTTGCCAGGCGACCCATCACTATGAAGCTTGATCAAGTCAGGATCTTTCCAAATTTGCTGAATGTCTATATGGTTATAGATATACAGCTTACAACGGCGAAGAATCCTTGTGTCATTGCTGATGTTAAAACCGACAAACTTGTACTGCCAGCTTCGAATGAAAGATTTGAACGTCCAGGAGACCTGATCAGCAGCACAGAAAATGTGATAGACCAAGCAATCTCGGCCAACACACAGTTGCAGCACGGCTGCCTTCTGGTCATAGCCTTTAGGGCTGAACTCGACGTCGACTCCAACGAACTTTAGTTTGGACTCAGCCAAGAGACCTTCAGCCTTGTCAACCTAGGCATCAGCCGATGAAGACATGTTGGTGTACAAGGCGTTGATGATGGTACCGCCTATGCGCATCAACGGTGTACTCACGGGTGAAAGGTGTATTGGCCATTGGAATTGTTTGGTGAGATCTGGGAAAGGGGATGGAGAGGACAAAAAGGATAGAGGCTTATGAAAGGTCGGGAAGAACTAGCGACAAGTGAAGAACTTATATACAGATGCCATCACAAAACGGAATGAGAGAAAATTGGAAAAGATAAGCTTATCCATCCAATTCTAATTATTCGGTTGCCAACAAACGGAGGAGTTAACGCGAGTAGAGGAATACTAGCAGTACGGTTAGCCATCGCCAATCAGTTCCGAAAAAGGCGGCGGGAAGTACGGGATTTGAACAAAGTACCGGCAAGCAGTTCAGGAAGTGCCTCACGGCAGCACGAGACAGATGACAAAGGAAGTACAGGTGGACATAATTAGAAGTTCAAGAAACTCTGTGCCTAAAACGAAAATTATGAGGCAGATGAGACTGGTACTTAACAAATCAAGTTTTTACAGGACGAAACATAGTTACAAGTAAATACCATCTTCCACAAATTAATAAAAACAATAATTATTAGCAAAAACTGAGATCAAACAACCGCCGCAAGGGATCTAGCACGAACGGCAATGTCCGCTCAAATCGCGCCAACAAATTCGCACAATACAAGGTTCAAATCATGATCACAAATACATGATACTATACGAAAGACAAACTAACTGATAAGTATCTGGTTAATTGCATAGTACCAAAGAAAAAAGGGGAAATCGGCATCGAGCATGCAGCGCGGAAGCAAAAAACACGAGCGCGCGGACAAATTCGACCAATATGAAGTTCCACGAACGATAACAAATGAATGAAAATATACATATGACCAATTAACAGTAGAATCTCAAGTTAATTGCAAAACTATTGAAAAAACAGTCCGAATTCGACATCGGACACGCAAGCGCAAAGCGGAAAAAATACGACCGCGACATGAATGAAATCATCAACAAAAGAAAATCCTAGGGAAATAAGCAACAATTACCGGTCTCCCATGTTCGTAATCTATCATAACAACGATCAATTCCAAAATATTTACACACAACCTGGGATTACGCACAGAGTTTCCAGCCGACGGAGAAGCACGAACATGCTCATCCGAGACAAATCCTAAGCGGATCGATTTAAAGTTGTTTTGAAAGTATGCGAGCATTCGCGAGCACTTAATTCACCAGTAAATGTTAAAAAACACAAGAATCTAACCCGGAATCACCGATTAACAGAAGAAAACCGCACCTGTACTTCTCGATCATGTGGGAAGTACAACCTAGTAGACGAGGGCAGTACAACTTCGGTTGTAGATCCTTATTCTATAACCGGTTGTAGAATAGCTGACAGCTATATATATATATATATATATATATATATATATGGTAGGTATATTCTACAACTGGTTGTATTCTAGCTGCGCTACAACCGGCTAGCCGTATAGAGACGCGATATGCGACTTGATTCCATTCGAAAAAAATCTGCACCCACCTCATTCCCCACGACCCAACCCATTCCCCACGCGACCTCCTGCGCCGGCGAGCTCCTTTCGCGCTGCCGCCCCGGCCCCTGCGCGCGGACCTCCCGCGCCGGCGAGCTCCCTTCGTGCCGCCGCCCCCGCCCTCAGCCGGTACGGCTCCCAGCGCTGCAGCCCCGGGGCCCCGCAGCCGCCACCTCCCCAACATCCAGAGACGCCCCGGTCACCCGCATCCGCCGCCTCCTCCAAAATCAGACGCCGCACACCGGTCCCCTGCAGCCGCCGCCTCCTCCAAATCTGGCGGCGCACCCTTGGCCAGCGCCGCCCTGGTTCCTCCCTTGCTATCCCGTCCGGCGACCTGCCCGGCCCGGTGGCTCGCAATTTAGGGCGCGACCTGCCCGGCCTTAAGCGCTCCAGGGCGCCGCCGGCCCGATCTCCGGCAGTACAGGCGCCGCTTGCCAGGTCCGTGAATCCACGAAGCAGCAGTAGCAGACTATCAGCTCTTCCGTTCCGTGCCTCCTCTGCTTGAGAGGCAGTAGATTTTTTTTCTTCATTTGACTTGCACAACGGTAGAAGATCTCCAGGTTTCAGTGCAAAAAAGGCAGTTTTCAGAGAACACTCAGTGTACTGCTCGATATAAGAAGGTGCAGTGCCGTATCCAGTGAGTGAGATCTTTTGTTGCATGTAATGCTATGAGGTTTAGAATTTAGAGAGGTAATTCACAAGAAAATGGTTCGACATGGAGCAGTTTATTTTGGCGAGCTGACTTGCCAGGAAGTATGCTCGTGAGGAACTTGACCGACCGCCTAGAGCTGCTGTAGCATGAGAAAGGAGGATGCGTGAGCCTACGGGCAGCAGGTGGTCGCCCTGCTTGAATGTTTTGCTGGAGTATAACCTGAACCTGTTCGTTCATATGTTTGTAGTACTCCGTACAATCACGGTTTTTTGGGATGGAGCTTCTCGATTTGTTTTTTATTTCTTTTGGCTGGTAACCGTGGTGCTGTCTGCATTGTTTTGTTGTTGTTGTTTCTTTCGGATGGGCAGTACATATCGCTGCAACAAGCAAGTGTGTTATTCCTTATTCAAGAGCTAATTTTTTTTAATAATACATTTTTTTAATTAATTTTGAAAAATATTACGCAAAATAACGAAATTTCAAAAATAATACGGCCTCGGCCAGGGCTGGGCCGATTAGAGCCTGTCGGCCAGAGTTGGGCCGATAAGGCCGTCGGCCGACGCCCGCGCGTGTCAGAGAAGCTTATCGGCTAGGGCTAAGCCGACTAGACCATATCGGCCAAGACTGGGCCGATAGGGTGCTGTCGTCCTTAGCTGGGCCGATAAGGCGTTTTTCCTCCACTCCCCCTCCTTTTTTAAACACAAATGCATACAAATTATAGATAAAATGAAAGTCTAAATTTAAAACACAGATGGAGACTAATTATAGATGAAATTAAACTCTAAATTTAAAACACTGATCCACACATATTACAGATAAAAACATTGATCCACATTTATTACAAATAAAAGCACAGTCCAAATTTAAAACATATCCTAGTTTCTTCCCCTTCCTCTTGGTCCTCGCCTGCCTCGCCCACGTGGAGCAGCTGCTCTAGTTGCCGGAGCAGCATTCGTAGGTGGGAATTTGGTACAACCAGTGTCCCTGTGACCAAAATCATTGCACAAGAAACATTGCACTGTTGGGCCTCCGGCTTCAGATTCATCCATACCATTTCTGATACGCTTGCACGGTCGTCTACCTACCAGGACGCAGTAGCCTTGGGTCGGGGATGTACTGCCTTTCATTAGGGTCAACCGTGTTGAAATTACCCACAGCTCGAAATCCCACCATTTCACCGGTCCAGGTATTAAGAACAGACTCGTTAAAATAATATGGTGAAACGAACGAGCTAGCTGATAGTCCGAGTTGCCCACACGCAGCCAATACATGGGAGCAGGGCAGGTGAAGCAATTTTGGTTTATTGCATGTGCAGTCACATGTTGGTCGGGCTTCATTTCCAATTCTCACCTCATGCGTTCTGAGCTGATTTCCGCAACCAAATTTGTCAGAAGGTAAGCGTACCTCGAACCTCCTTTCTTGATTTCCTATGGCCTGCACAGCATGAGTACGAGCTTTTGCCATCTTCCTATCCATGTACTCCGTAATCTTCTCACAAAAAGGTGTGTTCGGGTTGTTTACGATATGCAAGTGAGCTTTCTGGCGTCTTTCTCTGAAGTACTTCACTGTGCCCTCAAAAATACCCTCCACAATGGCTGTAAGTGGCAATGCCCTATTTCCTCTCAGAACAAAGTTGTATGTTTCAGCCAGGTTGGTAGTCATAACACCGTACCTGGCTCCATAAGTGTCGTGCAGCAAAGACCACCTCTCAAGAGGCTCGTGCTCTATCCACTGCTGAAAGTTTTTAATCAACCTCCCAGTCTTTCTCCTAACACCAGGCGGATCAAATCCTGGCAAGTCACAAAGCCCAACAGGTACATCCTCATCTGGTGGAGGTCCGGTTGCTAGCTGTTGCGCCACAAGTTGCACATGTGCTGCTACTGCAACATTTCGTGCAGCTCTCCTCTGCCTAATATGCTGGTTAGTGAAGTCATCAAGCTTACCACGTATGAATGTGTATTTCCAGAATTGGTTCTGCTTGCATAGTTTTTTGAATAGATTCATCAAAGCCTTATCTCGGAACTGTGAGAAAAAATTGGCCCCCAAATGGCGCATGCACCAACGACTCTGCAGGTCTAGCCATGGCGTTTCTTCCGCGGCCACAGGGTTTGTGAGTGCCTTGACGGCATTCAGTATACCAGCATGGCGGTCATGAAGGATGCACACGTTCGGCTTATCTTTTACTACTGCTATTTTAAGCTGCCTGAAGAACCAAGTCCAACTTTCAGTGTTCTCGCTCTCCACAAAAGCAAATGCAAGTGGCACGATCTGATTGTTGCCATCCTGACCAATGGCAGTCAAGATCTGTCCCCTATACTTCCCAGTAAGAAATGTACCATCAACACAGATAACTGGTCGACAGTGAGTGAAAGCTTCTATGCATACACCGAAAGAGAAGAACACACGATGCAACACCTTTACGTTTGGAAACTCTTCCATCCAAAAGTGTTTGACGTCAACATATGTTCCTGGATTACGGGCCTGCAATGTGTGGAGGAGCCGAACAACTGAGTCATATGAGTCTAGGAACGATCCGAATCTTTTCTCAAGTGCCATCTGCTTAGCCCTCCAAGCTTTGCCATAAGATATTTTGTACTTGAACCTGGTGAACACCTTATGTTGAATAGCCTTCGCTTCCATAGCTTTGCCCTGTACTATTTCTGAGTACAGCAACCGAGCTATAAGCGTCGACGAAATGTTACGATGATCTTGAGGAATACTTTCAATTCTACATGTGTGTTGTACTACGTCGCTCACTTTCCAGTTTATGCCGAAGTGAGGACGATAACCGTGCACCCTTCCAGGACACCCTGCTACCTCACATTCCATTGTCAGATATTTTTTACTCGACACCTTGGTTTTGAATGTCTTGCAAGTCGACATTGCCCACTTAATGATTGTGTCTTGCAAATGTTGCTTGTCGGTATATAGAGCACCCGCAGCAACCTGGTTCTGATGGTATTCCCAGGCAGAATCATGACCATCGTTCACTGTCATTGACGACGAGAAATCATGACTCCATGACGCAGGATTTGGCACCACATGTTCGTCATCCGACTCGTCGGAATCATGCCCATAAGCACTACCACCATCTTCGTCTTCCTCTTCCATCATTTGTTGGAATACATCGTCTGCAGCTGCCTCAGCACCATCTTCATCTCCCTCTTCCATCTGCTCTGCCTGACTATTTTGGCCAGATTCATAAGTACCACCTCCAACATCTCCCTCTTCCATCTGCTCTGCCTGACTATTTTGGCCAGATTCATAACCACCACCTCCAACATCTCCCTGATTATAATCATGTCCAGAAAATTGCATCTCCTGACTACTCTGGCCAGGATCGTGCCCTCCCTCGCCTTCAGGCGGAATCACCTCCTTCGCGACAGGTATCAGTAAGGCATGAGGGGTACATCCCCTGCTTGCGCAGCCTTGCAACCATCGCACCATCTGAGAGGTCCGCTCTATCGGCCTCAAATAAAAAAACACCGGGGACCTTGTCTTCGTCCACAGTGCATGCACACCGACAGTGTCTGTTTGAGGATTAAGCCCTAAACACGCTGCCAACCAATCTTTCAGCTGACTTATAGACCATGTTTCTGGGTCACTCAGTTCCAACTCTGACCATCGAAACTCACCCAAATCAGCTCCATGCTCATTTACCACAACTTCGCCAGGACCATAGTAAAACAAACATTTCACTAAATTACTCATCTCAACAACCTAAAAATGTGACACCAATTAACTGTTATAACCGGGAACAACTATATACTTAATATTACTAGCGCAACAGTAAACCCTAATTAGCCAGATAAACGCATACCCTTGAAGCGTGCCGATTCAATGGACCAGCACCGTCACCACCACCGCTGCACCACCAGCAACACCACTGCACCACCACCACCACGCTGCACCACCACCCTACACGAACCTCCACCTAAACTCCATCATTGCTCCAACCAAACAACACGAAATCACACAAAAACCTAACCCATCTGTATATCTGAGCTGCCTTAACTCTCTAACATTTCTAGGAGGAAGATTTGGTGGCTGGATGGACAGATCGCCGCTGAAACGCAGCAAGGAGCTGCTGGTTTTCGAGAGGAAGAAGAAAAGGAGAGAGAGGACGCGAGGAAGAAGATGTGGCCAGGATTGGCCTTATCCAGCACCCTATCGGCCCAGTACTGGCCGACAGGCCTGTCGGCTAAAAGTTGGCCGATTAGTCCCACCCGTGACTCGTGACGGCCTGTCGGACGCAGGCCTGGCCCACCATGCGACCATGTCGGCTTAGACAGAGCCGATAAGGCCTTATCGGCCCAGCTCTGGCCGACAGGCTCTAATCGGCCCAGCCCTGGCCGGGCCGTATTATTTTTGAAATTTCGTTATTTTGCGTAATATTTTTTAATTTAATTAAAAAAATGTATTATTAAAAAAAATAGCTATTCAAGAAGTACAAGGGCCAATGCTTAGTCGGGAAGTAACATTAACAGTGTGCACAAGTAGAACATTTCGATTCTAATAAGTACACATCCGGTTGGACGAGGTCAAAAGAAAATATAAAATTGTATCCGACAAGAAATATATAAAAGGGCGATTGCACTTTTCAAGACCAACACAACCCGACGAGAAGTGCAAAGTCCCCGCGAAATGCAAAAAAAAAGTCATCTATAAATATAAGAAGTACACACGTCGACTGTAGGAAGTACAAAGTTTCATATTCAGAAGTACATAGTCCAAATGAATTATGAAAAAATCATTTCAAAATATAGTAAATACATGCAGTTACTCCGGGAAGTATAGAGAACTAATTTCGGAAGTGCATTGTTCCCGTCGAGAAGTACACATGGTAGCATCGGGAACTACACAATTTTGAATTGTGAAGTTCACATCCTATACCAATTTTTTTTTAAATCTCAGCTAGAAGTACAAATATACAATCTGAGAAGTACAATCCTCACTTTCGGGAAGTACAAATATGATATGAACATGTTTTAGTGAATAATACTCCAACTCTGCTATAAATATTTTTTTCATTATTTTTAATATTTTCCGTAGATAGCCACTGAATTCATCTTTCCAACGTAACAAGGAACACTCAATTCGTATGTCGGATGGGTGGACAAATAATTTATTAAATGGGCAAACAATATTAGACCAAACTTTGATAGTAAAAAACTCCACCTAGGAATAGATTTTTGACGTTTCCGTTACCGATATTACTTAATTATAGATGTGTCTTTTCATGCAGAAAATTTCGAAGTGTCATTGACTTAAAACGGATACTGTATGAGAAAGTTATCACTGTTTTAGTAAACACTAATCAAGAAAACTCCGTCTGCAGTTCACACACAAATAGTGAGAAGTTCAGTTATCTGTCGAGAGATGTACATGAAAATAGTTCAGCCGTGTGTCGAGGGAAGTCCAATTACTCCATTTCATAGTAAGTACACGCAGAAGTATCATGACACTAATCATCATCGGAAGTACAGTATCTCCTTCCCGGAAGTACACATGGTGGCAGAAAGAAGTACACATTTTTTCAAAAGTTTCATGGATAAATCCCGTTTCCATCTTTCTAACACGCAAAGAATCATTCGATTCAGAGGTCAGATGGGTTGTCAAATATTTTTTTAAAGGGGCAAAATAGGTTTGACCAACTTTGACCGAGAGAAAAACACACTTAGAAATCGATTTTTGAGATTCTCGTTACCGGTGGAACCGGTAGTTTTAATAGATGCGCCTTTTCAGCTCGAGCATTTTGAGTAGTCACTCACCTAAAACGGACGCTGTATGAGAAAGTTTTTGTTGTTTTACTTAACACTAATCACAAAACCCGCCGGAAGTACAAGCGCATACACTGGGAAGTTCACCCGTGTGTCGAGAGAAGTCCAATTACTCCGTTTCATAGTAAGTACACGCAGAAGTATCATGACACTAATCATCATCGGGAGTACAGTATCTCCTTCCCGGAAGTACACATGGTGGCAGAAAGAAGTACACATTTTTTTCAATATTTTCATGGATAAATCCCGACTCCATCTTTCTAACACACAAAGAATCATTCGATTCAGAGGTCAGATGGGTTGTCAAATATTTTCTTAAAGGGGCAAAATAGGTTTGACCGAACTTTGACCGAGAGAAAAACACACTTAGAAATCGATTTTGACATAATCGTTACATTTAAATCCGGTAAATTTAATACATGTGTCTTTTCAATCTGAGCATTTTGAGCGATCATTCACCTAAAACGGATGCCGTATGAAAAAGTTATCGTTATTTTACTGAACACTAATCACAGAAATTCCACCGGCAGTACACACGCATATTCTGGGAAGTTCACTAGAGGGTCGAGGGAAGTCCAGTATTCTTTTTTTCCTGGACGGAAATAAATCATACTAATCTTGAAGATTTGAGCTATAGATGCCTCAAATGTTGGTTCAAATAGCTCCATATGATGTAATATGAGTCTAATTTCATGAAATAGTGGATGCCACGACGAATCAAATTGTCTATCTAGTCAATTTGATCTCACCACCTCCGTGAAATATCGGTATTCCATTTTTAAAACTTCTAAAATTACTCTTAAACCGTAATCCATTTGCAAAATCAATCTGAACGAAAAAGTTGAGTATCGTCGGTATCTTTCTAATGCCATATCATTTGCATCATTCCGATAAGTGGTTCAAAAACCGCGGATGAAATACCGTCCGCCCGTATATGCCTCGATACAGAATAGAGTATTGATAAAATTACTTTCAATCGGTTATGAATTTGGAAAAACCGTAAAAGCAAAAAAGTTGAGGAATTTCAACAGCTTTCCAACGGCATATCGCTTGTATCATTCCAATAAGCGGTTGAGAAAATATTCAAAAAATACGCTTCCTGTGATATTCTCAGATTTGCGTATTTTTAAAATTGTTTTAAAACCGTAACGAATTTGAAAAAATGATCTGAACGAAAAAGATGCAGAATTGCATTAGCTTTCCAACGGTGTATCATTTGCTAAATTTCGATAAGCGATTGAGAAAATATTTTGAAAATACGTATTCTATGATTTTTCACAGATTCAACTTTTTTCGAAATTGTCTTCAAATCGAAATGAATTTACAAAAATGGTATTACACAAAAGATGCGTAATTTCATTAGCTTTTCAATGGTATATAGTTTGCTCAATTTGGATAAACGGTTCACAAACTACGTCAAAACTATCGAAGAAAACAGCTAGTGAACTTCACAAAAAAGCAGAGAAGTACATAGAAAGCACGCAGGAAGTACAGAAGTGGTTGTAGGGCACTATTCTACAACCGGTTGTAGAATAGCTCGTAGCTATATATATATATATATATAGGGTGGCACTATTTAGAAACCACCCTTAAGAGTGCTCTAAATAGTTATTTAGAGCACCATTCCCTATCACCTTCTTATCCCGATCCTGGCCCGACCCGTAGCTACTAACTGCCCCATCACCATTCATGGCCAACGGCGTTGACCAGCCCGCCCGCCTCCGTCCCACCTCCCTTCGGAGCCGCCTCTGGCCACCATCCAGCGCGCCGTCGCCTCCCTCCTACCTCCCGCGTGCGCCTCCTCCCAGCCACCATGACAGGCGCCACCACTAACCGACCACCTCCCGCTCGCGGCGCCTCCATCCTACCGCTCGCCGGCACCGAATCCCGGCCACCATCACGGGCGCCGCCCGCCTCCGGACCACCTCCCCCTCGCGCAGCCTCCCTCCTACCTCCCCGCACCTCCCGCAGCATCTTGCATGGCCGCAGGCGCGCCATGGCTCTCCCTGCATCGCGGAGCCGCGCTACGGCCCTCCGCCCCACCCCAATCGATTCTTCACGCCACGCCCGACCTCTTCTCCTGCATCCCGCGGGCTTGGCTTGATTCCTGCTGCTCTCCCCGGCGAGCGCCACACGCCGCCTGCTCCTAAGAAGAAAACGGCAACGCGGGCGTGCTCCTGGACCTGGCCGGCACTAGCGTCGTCAAGGCATGCTCCGATCTGGGTCTGCAACTGCATCGGGTGATGTGAACCTGCGCCATTCCCATCCGTGGTCTCTGCCATCTACACACTGGCAAACAGTCTCCCCATCTCCCGCGTGCCGTCGGCGGCTACTCCTCCTACTCCGTGCTTGGATTTTTCCTAGAAAAATCAGCTGATTGAGCTGGGCGCCACCGACGCAGCCACGAACGACAACAACTTTGTGGTTTTCGTGGTCTCTGCCGCGTGGTGCAGCTGCTTTCTCTCTCTCTTGACTAATGCTGTTGGTGGTTCGCTCACGGGCATCTGCTACTGCTCTTCGCTCTCCAACACGCTACAGTTACTGGTAATTGATTTCTGGTTGATTTCTTCAGAAGTGCACACGAGTTACTAGCAAAAATCACTCCCATGGCAAGAACAGTTGCTGTCGCTCTCTCTTACGTGCAATCTGCTACTGCCCTCTTCGTTTGAACCGTAGCCTGTTGCTGTTTTCTCGCTTCTCTCTCATGGTTTGTCCTTAAAACTAGCTACCTTCTCATGAATCTGAAATTAATTGGGTTTCTATGCCCAATTTGGATGCAGGGAAGGCTGCACAAAAATGCACAATTATCGTGTTCCATCTTTGTGTTTTGCTGCCCACTAAGTGTTTGTTGATATGTCTACATGAACTGGAAGTACACGGTTTTGATGTTTGTTTGTTGTAGATGGAGCTGAGATGTTTATTTACATCCGACTGGACTTAGTGATACAAAAAAATTGGAGCACTAGGGCGTTGTTCGTTAGTTATGCAGTGTAGACGTGTAGAACATGAGAAGTTGAGATATATGAGAGTTCAGATAACACACGTATTTGTGGGATAACTGCAGTTCACAAAATAGGCTGTAAACAGTTTACTTTTATTTGTGGGGAAGTCAAATCCATCAAATGTGTAGTGCTCATCACTATGCTAAGCTAGCTACACAAATTACTAGTCAGCTTTTGATCTTCATATGCTCAAATGACTTCTGTCCAGGTTCTGGGACTTGTCCAGCTCGTGAGAATATAAGCAACCATAGCTAGCTTGTTTCCATTCACTCTACTTTTTGTAAAAATGCCACTTAACTTGATCAATAAATATATCTAAAAGATTTTTGCTACTGTCAATATTCGTCCGGCAGAATAAAAGTTCACATTATCTACTGTCTATGTTCATGTTTTGGTTTTATTACTTTTGGGAAGTTAAGTTTGACCGTGTTCGGAGTTCACTTAAACGGTATCGGAAGTTCACCTCAATCGTGTCCGAAATTCATAATAAAATGTGTTTTACGTTTACTACTTTATTGGGAGTTCGCTTTGAACACCGCCTGAAGTTCATTTTCCTTACTTCTGCAATTCCTAAAATGCTTATTTTCAAAATGAAATTAATTTTTTTATTGCGGGAAGATTAAAACATGAGTTCGATTTGTCCACACTTGAGGTTCGCATTTTTCCTAACAAAACTAAAATTCATTCGTGAGTAAAACTGTTCATAGTTTTTTAGAAGGAGGTTCACGGTTACACGTCGGGGAGTTCATTTCATTCATGTCGGAGGTTCACTTTTTTATTAAAAGAAAAAATTAATTAATGAACGAGTAAAAGAATCTAGAAAAAAAGTACTCTGAGGTTCACTCTCAAAAAAAAAATCGAAGTTCAATGTATATGATATCGAAGTTCACTCGGAATAACAAACATGTTAAAAAACTGAATTTAAAAAAACTGCAGTTTGGTATATTGAAAACTGCTCTCAAACCATGAAAAATTTCGAAAAATGGTCAACACGAAAAAGATGCTGAATTTTAAAACCTTTTCAACGGTATATCATATGCATCATTTGGAGTAACGGTCTAAAAACAACGACAGAAATAGTGCACCACACGGAACAAAAAAATCGCGATCGGAGGTTCACTAACACATACCCAGAAGTTCAACGCCTCATAGCCAGAAGTTCAACACCTAAATAGGAGGAAGTTCGGATACTCAGTTTTCCTGGGCGGAAATCATACACATTGAAATCATCACTACGAGGTCCCGTTGGCCAAAATCGACCGCCCCACATGCAATTGGTAAGTATATAAGTCTAATTTAACTCTCCCATGCCTACACAACTCATCCGAGCAACACAAACGTGTCAATTTTGAATTAGTCCCATGTCATCTCGTTTTCCCCGGTTATTGTATTTTCAAAATTAATTAAAATCCGTATTAAATTCCGAAAAAATTTCTATACAAAAAAGTTGCGTCTTGTCAATATCTTTCCAACGCCATGTCATTTGTTAAGTTTCGATAAACCGTTTGAAAGTAATTGGCAAAATATTGTCCGCTGGATCTAAAAGTTTATTGTTTATTTTCGAATCTGCTCTTAAACCGTAAAGAATTTGGAAAATTTGCAAGAGATAGAAAAGATGTGAATTTTCCATAGCTTTCCAACGGCGTATCATTTGCATCGATCCGACTAGCGGTTTGAAAATGACATCCAAAATTCAGTACGAAAACGGAGAAATACGCGAAAACTGAGTGTAGTATTTCGAAAATTGTCTTAAAACCGTGAAGATTTTGGAAAAATGGTCCACATAGTAGGATGCGCAATTTTCATACCTTTCCAACGGTATATCATTTGCATCGTTTGGACAAATGGTTTAAAAACTACAAAACAAATAGTGCAGAATACGGAATAAAAATTTCGCGATCGGAATTTTGAAAAATGTCTAGAGATATCGAAAATTCGCATTTTCCATAGCTTTCCAACGGCGTATCGTTTGCATTAATCGGATAAACGGTTTGAAAATGACGGCCGAAAAATAGTACAAAAACGGAGAAATTCTCGAAAACTGCACTCAGTATTTCTAAAATTATTTTACAACCGTAAGGAATTTCGAAAACACGTATTAACGAAAAAGATTCGCATTTTCCATAGCTTTCCAATGGCGTATCATTTGCATCAATTCGACGAGCGGTTTGAAAATGGCGGCCAAAAACCAGTATAAAAACGGAGAAATTCGCGAAAATTGTGTGTAGTATTTCTAAAATTGTTTAAAAATTGTAAAGAATTTGAAAAACCTGTCAAGACGAATAAGGTGCGCAATTTCAGTACCTTTCTAACGGTATATCGTTTGCGTCATTCCGATAAACGGTTGGAAAATTGCGTTGAAAATACTGTCCGCAAAACAGAAAATCTGGGAGTTCCATCCGGAAGTTAACATAGTATACGAACGGAAGTTCAGAAAAGGTGCTCTGAATAGTTATTCAGAAACTGGTTCTTGAATAGCTGGAATATATATATATATATATATATATATATATATATGAAACTGGTTTCAGTTTAAGCTAAAGGGAAACTTTCTGAACTGTCTCCGTAATGCAAATGAACCTTCTTGCGCATGTCATGTGAACCTTCAGACGGAACATGAACTGAACATTTTTTCTGAACTTTTTTCTGAACAAGGTGAACTGTTTTTCTAAAGTGCACATGAACCTTTTTTCTGAACTAAGTGAACTTTTTTCCTAAACAAAGTGAACCTTTTTTCTTGAACTTTTTTCTGAATAAGGTGAACTTTTTTCCTGAACTGCATGTGAACTTTTTTCTGAACGAAGTGAACTTTTTTCTGAAGCGTAGTGAACTTTTTTCTGAATGAAGTGAATTTTTTCTGAAACGAAGTGAACTTTTTTCTGAACGAGGTGAACTTTTTTTCTTAATTGCATATGAATTTTTTGAACGAAGTGAACTTTTTTTCTGCACATGAATTTTTTTCCTGAAACTTTTTTCCGAACGAAGTGAACTTTATTTCTAAACTGAACTTTTTTCTGGACAATGTGAACTTTGTTTCTGGGCAAAATGAACACTTAGAGTCTCAGGTCTGAAATCGAATGTGAACTTTGTTTCTGGACAAAGTGAACCTTTTTTTAACTAGATAGTTCATCCATGTCTATTCCTGCATCAATTTCATCTGAAAAATACCTCAAGGAGGTTCACTATGACGAGCACGAACAACGGTTCTAAAAAAAGGTTCACCAATATCCGGAGCAAAACCAACTCATTGGAGGAGTACGGCCGACGCCCGAGTTCCATGGCATGCCTGCAGCGGCATCTCCCGCGTGGCCGTCGAGTGCTCGCCGTCGTTGAGCAGCAGGTGTGGCAGTGGCCACGGCGACCCGCCGCCGTCGAGCATATGGGGCAGCCGGGCGGGCCCACGCGTGGGGAGGACGGCAGGGCCGGCTGCGCGAAGTGGAGGAGGAGGCACTAGTACAGAACGACACATCGGAAACGGGCCAATAACCCCATCGGCAACGGAGAAATGGTCCGTGTCCCTGACTCCGTGACTGATGTGAAGGCCTTCATCGGTAACGGAGGCAAAAAACCGTTTCCGATGAGGTCTCCATTTGGCAACGGTTGTGCGCAGACCTCCGTTGCTTTAGTTTTCCTACATCAGATACGGAGTTTTCCATCTACCCATTTTGCACTGAGCTTTTCTCATATTTCGGTTATATGCCATAATACATGAAAGCTTGATTGCACAATGCACTAAAACGTTATTCAATTCATAACATAGAACAAGTGCCATCATTACATTGGTATACAATAATATCACCGTTTTTTACAATTTGAATACAATCATATCTATCACACATTGGCATAATGTAATATCACCTATTACACTTTGACTACAATCATGAACTCTAAACCTATAAGAAACTAACCTAACAAGATGGAAGGCTGGCTTAATTAAGTCAGCCTTCCATCTTTGACTTGGAGCTCACCTTCTATGAGCTCTCGGTTGTCGCTGTACCCACTCCAAGACCAGTATCCACGAAATTTCCTTGCCTTAAGGTTTCTGATTCTCGAAATGATACATTGGTACTTTTATGCAGTGTTGCCAAAATAAACTCCTGCGTGAAAGAAAAAAAGATTAGCGAAATGTACAAAATACATCTGGATATAAAAAAATCGGTGGCTATTTTCCAGCAACTGCTTTGTTCGGTTGCCATTTTCGAGAAACTGCTAAGATCGACGGCAAATATCCAGGAACTGCTCTGTTCGGTGGCAGACAGTTCACATTCCTTCCTTCTCGTCTTCCTCGTTCCACCCCAATCCCCCACCCGCCATGGACGACCGCAACAGAACAACAAAGACAACTACCATCCATACCCACGGCACCGTTCTGGAGGTGGTGTACACGAACGAGGAGCATACCGTGGAGCGGATCCTCGACAAGTACGAGGCATGGCTAGTAGAGGAGAATCATCGGTTCATCGGCCTTGATATCGAGTACACCCGTAATCATCGGCACATGTCTGTCCTGCAACTCGCCATGCGCCAGCATGTCCTCGTGTTCCACTGGTGCAAGTCCAAGAATAATTGTCCAGAGTTGGGCAAATTCTTTGAACGCAAGAATATCACCTTCGCAAGCGTGGACATCACCAACGACAGCAAGGTGCTTTCTTCTGTCGGCTTCCACATTCCACCGGAGTACTACGTGGACATCCAACTCGTATACAAAATCAAGGGTGGAGACGAGAGGGACGGAATGGGTGATCTAGCGGCAGACCTCACCGACAAATCATACGCCAACATGAAGAAGGAGTTCCCATCCAACCAGCACAATATTTGGGAGCGGATGCCGCTGCACAAAGTTAACCTCAACTACGCAGCAATAGATGGGTACGTGACCTACGAGTTGTATCGCACGATCCTAACCTTGAAGGACAGGCTATGTCCAACATGTCAGGAAATGCTCTGCCCTAGGTGCAAGAATGCCCTAGGTGAATTGCAATAGGCTTTGGATGTTGGTTTTTAACTAGTTTGTACAGTTGGTGCTTTAACAATAAGTGTTTGTAATTATCAGAACATGTATGTGTGAATTTGCACTAGGAATTTGTTTATGTGATGAAATTCTCATACGTAGAACCTAGTTCATCGGCATCACAGCCGGTCACAGAAAGATTTATACCTTTCACCCGGCAGGAGAGGAGGTGCAGGCCTCTGCCAGATGCGCTGCGATGCTACCAGCGCGCTGCGACGCAATCACCTCCTCCCCCTTCTCCTTCATCGGCATCCACCTCCTCCTCCATCTCAGGATCAGACACCACCTACAGATCCTCCACCTCCTCCAGATCGGCCACTTCCTCCTGCAGATCGGCCACTTCCTCCCCCAGATGGGTTTCTGCTGGTAGAGCTGCTGGTAGATCCGCCGAAGGTGCTGCACCACCACCTTATGAATGACCTCCTCCACATCGGCCTGGCTCAGAAGAAGCCAGGCATCACCGGAGGAGGAGGGCGTCAGATGGTGGTGCTGCCGCATCATTAGCGGACGCATGCCCGCCTCCAGATCGACCTTCCCCTCACGAAGGGCTGCCGCTAGAACGGTGTTGCCGCGGCGGCTAGAGCCGCGGCCGCGATGGCCGGATCTAGAAGCGCCGACAGAGGAAGCCATTAGAGAGAGTGAGGAGAGTTGAAAGCCACAGTGTGCGGGGGCTAGGGTTGGAAGAGAGACAGTGAGAGAGTGATAATGAGACCGGTAATTTGCTAAAGCCGGCAGTATATATAAGCACCACATTGGCAACGGACATCTTATATAACCGTTTTCTTGCTTTTACACCAGCGAGAGAGTAAACTTACTAACATGTACTCTAAATTACATATGAACGCAGAGACCACTTAGGAAACAGTAATGAACCACATAGGATACATATATTAATAATAAAGATGACTAAACTACATACGGACTTGATAATGAAGTAAACGATTACATATATGCTACTACTAGGCTACTAGCTAATGCTACTACTAGTAGCTGCTGATGAACACTCGGGCTCGTCGTCGCTGTACACAAGTGCGTCCCTCTGGCATAAGGTACTGTCGAAGATCTTGATGAAGAACCCGTTGTCGCCGTCGACCTCAAAGCACAAAAAGTGCCCTTGCTCAAGCTTGTACGCTTGGGCGAATGACTTCCATCCCTGGCCGAGGTACAAATTCCCCCCGGCACTCACGGCCGTCTTCACCGCCCAGCTGCCGTTCTCGCAGTCCTCCATCTTCAGATGCATGGTACCTGCCACCATGCCTTGGAGCTTCTGTGCGAAAGCCCTCGGGAGCCTCAGGCGGCTCTCGATGCCCTTGTACAGGATAACCAAGAACTCGAAGCCACGCAGCTCCGGGGACATGCCTTCAGAGGATGGTGAGGGCGACACCGACGGCGTGGCATTGCGGCTGTGCCCCCTACCACGACCGCGCCCTCATCCACGGCCGCGCCCACGTCCACAGCCGCGACCGCTGATGGTACCTCTCACCGGGGACATATCTTCAGAGGACGGTGAGGGTGACACCGACGGCATGGCATTGCCGCTGCGCCCCCTACCACGGCCTCGCCCTCGTCCATGGCCGCGACCGCTGCTGGTACCTCTCGCCATGGATTTGGACGGAGGGGATCTGGCGAAGTTTGAAAAACTGGAGGCGATGGACTGGGGCTTCAAAGAGACCGCTGCTGGTACCTCTCGCCATTTATACTCGCGGGTCTGCTCCGTCCACCTCCCCATCTGCCCATTCGCTAGCCTCCACGTATCAACATTTTCAACGGTTGGAAAATTCTATCCATTACCATAGAGGCAAATATTGGAAACGGACAATTTTATTAACCGTTGCCAATATAATAAGTGACAGAGATTGGAAAGGGTCCGTTACCAATGTAGGCGGGCCAGGTCAGGTTTGTACGCACCGCCCGCGCGTGGAAAGCGTGATTCTCCATCGCCTAACTCCTGCCGTTGTCATATAGGGGTATCGGATGTGTCGTTCTCTACTAGTGAGGGCGTTCCCGGCGGCGCACGGTGGAGGGAGGGGGGCCCTGGCGGTGCAAGGTGGAGGAGGAGGCCCCCTCGGCAACACGAGGTGGAGGGAGGAGGGCGCCCCGGCCGCGCGAGGTGGTGGGAGGAGGGCGCCCCGGCGGCGGCGTGAGGGGTGGCCATGGCGGCGGCGTCGCTGGACGTCGTCCATGGCGGCGACGACATGGGTGCTCGGTTTGCTGACGGGTTGGTGGGCGTTGGGGCGGTCGGTAGTGGTGGGATGGGCGGCGCGCTGGGAGCGGTGGGCC
Organism: Poa pratensis; assembly: GCA_947311845.1. NCBI lineage: Eukaryota > Viridiplantae > Streptophyta > Magnoliopsida > Poales > Poaceae > Poa > Poa pratensis. The sequence continues at coordinate 28,866,664 of CAMZMU010000072.1, forward strand.
GCGGTGGCGCGCCGGGTGGCGGCCGACGGCAGTGGGCAGCGGTGGGGCGGTCGGCGGCCGTGGACGAGATGGGGCGCACGGGAGGCTGTAGGCGTGAGTTAGAGGTAGGAGACGAGGGGATTGGGTGGGGTTAGGTGGGTGTTAGGAGAGAGAAAAGTGGTTCAGGTCGGGATACGTTGGTTTATTCGTGTCGGGTTAGATTAGGAATAGTTTCCATTTAGCTTAAATGGAAACTCTTGTTTCATGGCGGGAACACCACACGCGCATACAAATACATATCGGCCCACAGGTGCACCAGCTGCCAAACAGATATCACACAGCTCGAGCTGTCATGCAGGCTGCAACCCCAGCTAAGACACAGTTGCATCAGCCGCCAAAACAATACACTTCAGACAGCTCCAAACAAACAAATTATGGGCTATCACTCCTTGCCCAAACAAGTCTCGGCCGTTCAGCGCCACCTTCTTTTTGGTTCCCTTATTTTACACTCTGAATCAAGTGGGTTGCTGACATCGTCTTCAGTTCGTCTCCTTATTGCTGCTCTCTGAATCAGGTCGTTTGCTGGCAAACAATAAACTAATTGATCAGCAAATATAATAGATGTATCAATGCACAGGTTATATCTGAATGGCAACCCTGACCTCGTGCTATTGTGCAGGGATACAAAGTGAATGAAACTTTTTCAAGCCCTAACTTTTTCCACAGCATGGTGATGACATCTAATTGGAATACTCCCTCCTTCGCCCGTACAAGCACGATATCTCTGTCATCAAATGCGCAGGGTATCTTTACAAGATGTTCCCAATGATACGGGCATGATGTGTCAAGGGCAAGGAGAGTAGCCAAATCAACAATTATGTGAAGCGTCCACGCATGATCGTCTGTTGCACCATTATGCACCTTAATGATGTGAAGATCTTTGACGGCCGCAAGGCCAACACCTCCATTATGCACCTTAATGATGTGAAGATTGCGCCTGAATATATCATGTGTCTCCTGAGGGCACTGAACATAATACAGAGCCCTCGTCATGTTGTCAAAGGCAATGATATAGTTAGACTTCGTTAGCCAGTACAAAATATTCCCTATGAGAGTTGCCGGCCTGTTGTCGGTAGCTGACGTCTTGGTAGTAGATGCAGTCCAGTCCTCCCATACTCCTAATTCTGATGAGTACCTTTGTACCACAGCTAGGTTAGAATATCTGCTCGTTAATATCCAAACAACCCAGAAATTGGTTGACTGAAAACAGTGTGTACTCGATCCACAATCGTTTCTCGAAAAGAGAATTCTGCCATTGAGAAGCTCATCCAGACAAAAAATCTTTGGTTTTTCTATCAGTGTTTCAGTGCTCCTGATTGGATCCCAGAGATTTAGCGACGTGTAACTACGATATCCATCATTAAGTAGCACCCGACCATTGCGGCATGCTAGGACATATGCTCGACATGAACTTTTGCCTTTATTGCATGGGATTGTCAACGATTCCAAGATGGGTTGGTCAAGATCGTGGTCTGTCACGAACCGTTTGTCCTCGGAGCTGTTGGTGAAGAAACCTAACAACGAAGCTCCTCCATTGTATGACATGGTTAGTTTTCTAAAAGAATTGCTTCCCGTATATTGCCTAAACATTCTACAGGCGGCTGATATCGTCAGTAACCAGTGTGGGTATGGAGGAACCCTGATAGGAACCTCAGTGACTACTTCGTCTAGCATATCGGTGATGCTTGGACTGAAGCTGTTAGGATTACGTTAATAGCGCAATGCATCATCAGAATTATCTAACAGTAATGTATCGTACAAATTATCGAAACAACACATCTTCATCATATTTGTTTAAACAACACAACGTATATCAAAATCTTTTAGACAACACACACAACATCATTAGACAGCACAGACAACATCATTGAAATTACAGAAAACGAGCAAAATTTAATATTTAAATTACATAAACAACACAAAGCATAAGCAAAATTACCTAAAAGCTGAATGCATCATAAAATAATTAACATTAACAAAACAAGGCATTATCTAATTTGTCTAAAAAGCACAACACATAACAAAATCCACCTATACAACACATATTGCGTCATTGAAATTAGCAAAACAACGACCATCATCAAATTACCTAAACAGCAGAATGCATCAGCAAAAATACCAGGTAGAGAAAGACATTATCTAATTTGTCTAAACAGCATAACGCAACATCTAAATCACCTTCACCCCACATACTGCCTCATCGAAATTAACTGAACACGAAATATCATCATGTAAACCATTGCACTTGGGGAAGCTAGGCAGAACTTATGAAGAGATCGATGAGTTTCAAGCAGATGGCGCCGGCGCCGCCGACGAATGACAAGGCACATCCGCAGCTGCAACCTCATCCATTGACGCTTTCAAAGCAGACGCCGACAATTTCACAGCCGCTAACACATTCACGGGATCCTCTGACACTTCCAAAGGACAAGCCGATTCTAAGTATTTAACCGCCATTCTAGCATCAGAATCCAATTCCTAGAACTAATACCACTGTTAATTTGAATGGCATTTCATAAAATAAAACTGTATATCCATCTTCACTATACACAAGAGTGAAGAGTTAGAAATGGGCCTAACCACGAGGAGAACTACACAAAAGGGGATTAGTTAATTAGTGGCGACGACCGTAGGATACCAAAAGCCGCAGGCAACATATATTATAGACCTGACTAGATTAACAAGATTAACGTACTACAGTACATTATAGACCCTGATTAAAGCGCATCTAGCCTTGCCACAGCCGAACGCGGCTAGTCAGACATAGCCGCTAAATCCGTCTTCAACACAACCATCCATGGGGGTCAGCAAAAAGGGGATAACCGAAAAACCCAAAAATGTGAGATTCAGAATGGGGACAACTACATTATAGACCCTGATTAAAGCGCATCTAGCCTTGCCATAGCCGAACGCGGCTTGTCAGAGATAGCCACTAAATCCTTCTTCAACACAACCATCCATGGGGGTCAGCAATAAAATGGGCCTCTTTAGATCGCAGGATTTTCAAAATGTAGGAATAGGAAAAACAAAGGATTGAGATGTCATGCACTTCAATTCCTACAGGATTTCAAAACAGAGGAATTTATAAGAGATGCATTTGGATGTGCACTGGAAATAAGCACAGGAATTTGCAGGATTGTGGGGAGAGAGTACAGAGAGATAGAGTGTGAGTGCACTGGACTTCTCAAAGGAAAAATTAAAAGAGCTATGAGCTCATGTTGAGATTCCTATGGAATGGGGGGACATAGGAATAGATTCCTTAGGAAGTTGATGGTGCCAATCCTATGACCCAAAGGCATTCCATAGGAAAAATTCCTTTGGATTGGAATCCTCTCTTCCTACGAAATTCCTTCAATCCAAAGAGGCCCTAACTGAGACAAAGCCCAGGGCGTACGAATAGTAACCTGACCACCTTGCAGATGCTGATTATCCTAAATCGTTTGACGGAATGGCCGGGGTGTACCGAGCGCGTCCGTCGACTCCGCGCCGGGCCTTTTCTGCCGGAACGGAGAGGGAGTGAGCTCGAGACGGTGAGGGAGTAAAGTGAGGTGGCTCAGGAGTCAGGACCGAGGCTACGGGGAAAACGATGATGTATGGGGTTAAGGCGGTGGGGCAAATCAGAAGTGGGGTCCCGTGGTCAGGATTCCCTAGGGGTCGTGGAGATGGAGGGTGCAGATTAAGATTTGCAACTCTAATTAACAACCATAAGCAAAGCAAAATTATGGGTAATCATATCATCTAATTAACAACCAAATGCATTCTAGTTTTGGGAACTCAGATTATGGGTAAGCTAGAAAAGCAGCAAAATTTCTGGATACTCATATCATCTCTCTCCTCTACCCATGGTTTTGCGTACCCAAAATATGGGTAAGCTCTTGGAGATGCTCGAGAGAACGAGAGAGAAGAACGACACAGAAGGGAAATACTCCGTATATCTCGGTGGGAGAATTTACTGCAGCGACGACATCGGGAGGATAGTAAAAACTGCCTGCAGCAGTGAACAGACGGGACACTGAGACCGCCTCGTTTTTTCCACAACTGCGCTTTGACAAAACAGGCAATGAACCGCCATGATGTCATAGTTTGAATTTGTACATTTGAAAAGACACGACATCGGGAGGATTGTGCCTCACATATGATATATATACCCCACTTGCAACCTTGCGGCACCCCATTACCGAAAAATCACAATTTTGGCACTAAAATAATAAAACTATAAAAAAGTTTGGAAACTCACTTTTACAATGTTAAAACCTAAACCCATACTTGTGTTGAATTATGGTAATGATAAGCATATGCTCATGACATTAGTCATTTGCCATCAAAAAGCCATGAATCTTTAGCCAAGGTAGTCGATCGATAGTTAATGTGTGAACGCTTTCTAATCACTAAACTTATTTTCTGGGAAAGTTTTCTATTATTTGTCAGTTTCTTTCAGCGAATACAAAATTGGGTCAAAATTGTCAGCATCACCATTCATATGAAGGTTTTCAATATTTGATCTTTTTTGTTCCTACCTCATGTACTGTAAAGCACCTTCTAATTATATTATCCAAAATTTATGACCAGGCTGTCACACACTAGCTAGTAGTCCAAATTTGAGTTACGTTGGGAATTCGGCTGAATCAGCGATTAAATCAAAGGACTCTCTGCGTAAGTTTCCATTTTTTGGTCATTTTATTAATGCGAATTCAAAATGGGGTAAAAATTTGTTGGCACGCCATTAATTCATACCAAGGTTTTGAAGATTTGATCTTTTTTCGCTCGCACCGCATTTACTAGCAGAGCATGGTTTTTGCCGAAATCTATGACCCGGGTGTGTCACACACTTGTACTCGCTCTGTATAAGAATATAAGACTTTCTAGCTACTTTCTACACATACATGTATCTAGACATGTACGTTTTAGTGCAAGGTTCATTTGAATCTTGCACTAAAACATGTCTAGATGTGTGCAGAAATTAGATTGAAAGCGAAGGGCGTAGTTCAATTTGTGCTACTCTTGGAAATTCAACCGAACCTCAGAAAAAAAGGTATCTGCCAAGCGATATCTCAAATCGGGTCGAACATACTGGCGTAGCTTATTGGAGGCCAACATGGGCCATGCCCCCCCAAAATTAATTAAAATTTGCATACTAGTACTGTGTATTTACCACTTTTGACCATGTAAAACACAAAATACTTCAAAGTGCCCCCCTCAGCTATCATGTAAACTCTTTTGGCCCCTCCTAATATGTTGGTCTCAAGTTCCGCCACTGGTCGAATATCGTCCGAATTAGGTGCCGCTGTTGAATTATTAGTATGCACAACTGATTTATCTCGAACTCCACCGATATCGGGTACCTTACCTCGATTATTTATCAGTGTAACAATCCATTTTAATTGATGTCGAGAAATGCCATGACTAATTTAATCAACGAAATAGATAGAGAACGCTCAATAATACAATATGTTTAGGGATTGTGCCTCCAAACATGATACTCTTTGCGTGAACATTGCATAAAGTTCTGATTTCAATCTTTTTGCCGCACCAGCTTCACAAAAAAAAAAGTGCACCTTATATAATGCTCACACATGCATGATAACTGAGTGCACTCGAGATGAAGCTTTGCGCAAGCTTTCAATTACTTTTTTTTATAAATTTATGTGTGTTTTTCAAACATGGCCAAAATTCTCCGGTGAGCTACCAACACTTCATTTTGAGGTCTGACAATGAGTTGAAATGGAGGCCTCACCAAACTGACTCTTCTTCCTCTCGCTCGTTACCCTGGGTACAATAGTCTCAGATGGAGTAGAAAAGGACGACCAGAGAGAATAAACGGAAACAGCGAGCGAGGATCGGATGCATGGGAGCACGGATTCTCTGAGTTCGCCTTAACCTTTTTCCCTGGATGCGTGGGTGTCACCAGATGACCAGAGGGTGCATGCATGCATGGTAGCCGATGGTGTTTCACACCGCATGTCGTGTACTGATAAACATGGTCATTAAACGCGTCGCAGTACTTTTGACGGGCAACACGCCTCACCGCTATCCTAGCCATTGCCACGTCTAATACAGTCAAAAGCACCAACAGAAGAACAATGTTTTAAGTCGACACTCCGACCAACAAAGCTTTAACTTGATGACATAAACATTCACCACATTATATTACAGTACTAAACAACTTTTTAACTCTACTTAACATGCTCTGGTAGAACTACTACTCCATACATCTACTTCCCCATGGCGCCTTCATGGTGGGCAGCGGACTGCCGTGACTTCGGAGGCGTCCGAGGCGTAGAGTCGTTGGATTCGTCGTCAGAGTCGTCATCGCCGTCCTCCTTGATAACATTGGGCTCGCCCATGGCCATTGGCTGTGCCGACGGCCGCGGACGGTTTGTCGACGACAGAAGGCCCACGCTCCTCGTCCGAGAAGGACTTGTCGGAGGACTCTGATGCCCCGTACTCGTAGACCGGGGACTGCGCGGAAGATCTCGACGCGCCTTTTCGCAAGGGTCGGTGGCGTCGTCTGAGTCGGTCAACCGTCGCTTCTTGCGGTACCGTCACCGGCACGGCTTCTCCTCCTTCCGCTAGCCCTGCTTGTACGCCTGGATCTCCCTCTCCTCCCACTCGTCCTGCTCGCACGCCGCCTTCGTAAAAGGGGAGCACAAGGGCGAACCCGAAAGCGGCGACTCCCGTCGGACGGGAAGCCGTCCGACGACATTTTCGCCCCGTCCGACGACATTTTCGCTGGAGAAGAGAGGGGGAAATGTGGCCGGTGTTATTCGATTGTAGAGTAGGGCCTTGTTTATAATGGCAGCGGTCAGACGGGCACTTCCAATGTGTTACCCTGATTAAACCCAAAAAAAAATGTGTTACCCTAATTTCATGCTAGGCCGTTCATAGGTAGAGTTCAAATATACTTCGTATGAACTCTTTTCGTGTACATTGCCTATATTCATAATACAAAAGGCACCTTTGAATGCTTTTTCAAAAAATACGACCATAGCAAACACTTATACTTGCTAATACTTCATATTTGAGCTGAATTTGAAATTATTCCTAAATTATTTAACCAAATGAAATACAAAATTACCACCAGAATACTTAATGGAACATATATGATGCATGGTCCTCCAAATTTTTCAATTTTTTCGAACAGTTTGAATTTTGACTTTAAAATGTGGGTCAACCACGTTATTTGGATATTGATATAATGGCTCTCTGGTCGAAAGAATATTTTTGAACACTCAAAAAATGTAAAAACAAATATAGAACGAAGTTGCAAAAATTTGTAAAGGTCTTCGTTTTGAAGTGATAAGACACACATGTCTGTCCAATATGGCCAAATTTTTAACAGACTATGCCATGCATGGATATATATACCCATTACCTTGGTCATCTGGTTTAAAACCATCGAATGTTCAGACGTGATAACAATATTTGTGTAGATTTTTCAGGTTTGGTATTATTCATGGCAACCATGTCACATTATATGACTATTTGCGCAAGACTTTCATTTTTTTTTTGATTTTCTTTGATGTTTTTCAAAATGGGGCCAAAATTGCATGTTTGGCCGTTCGTATGGTAGAGATTAAATATTTGAACTCTATTCATGTAAACTACTTGGATTCATAAAAGGGTACCTTACAAAGATTTTGCCAAAATTTACAAACATAGCAGAAGCTTGTAATTCAAATTTGAGCTGAATTTGATATCATAACGCGAATTAATCATAAATCATTTATCCAAATGAAAACAATTAACATCATAATTAATGGAATATATATATACGTGATATCCTGTAAGTTTTTGATTTTCTTGAACATTTTGAATTTTGAGTTTAAAATTTGGGTCAACCACGTCATCCGTTGAATGTATATATATCTAATGGCTCTAATGTGGGAAAATCATTTGTTCGCAGTAAAAAAGGAAAATCATTTTTTCCGCATAGAAGTTGAAAAATTTGTAGGTTCTTTCGTTTGAACTGCCAAGTTGCACCTGCGCCATTGATATGGCCATTTTGGTTCGAAACACATGAATATTCATACATGACAACCATGTTTGTGAGCACCCTTTTTTCCAAAAGTTCCAGATTTCAGGTTTTTTTCCCTGTCAACCATGTCGCCGAGGTGTGCAAGTTTTCCTTTTTTTTTTGGTTGATTTTCTTTGATGTTTTTCATAATGGAGCTAAAATTGCATGCTTGGCGTCTGTATGAACTTTCTACGTTCACACTGCCTAGTTTCAAAAAAGGGTAGCTAAATATTATGTGCGAAAATTTACAACCATGTCACGCACTTGTAGTTCAAATTTAAACTGAATTTGGAAAATCATCTAATATTTTTATTAAAAAAAGCATGCTACACCCAAGGGGGCTTTAAGAGGTCTGGATTTTTGGACAACATTGCAGATCCCATTGAGTCCCATAGACGCCGCATGATGCATTGCTGCAACGCGGTAGTGTTTATAAACCCGTCGAACACACTCCAAACTAGTGAGGTGGGACTAAAAACATCCCAACCCGCCCGTGTGACTACTCTACTATCGCTTGCGCGGCTCGCAGCTGCCATCCCCTCACCACGTGGTCCGGTGACTACCCCCGAACGCTTCAGAGCGAGGTGAGGAAGAGGCAGTACCCAGTACTCGTAGGAGTAGTAGAAACGAAGAGCTAGAGACAAGTACGGAGTAGAAAGAATAAGGACGTGTGCTGTCAGAGCAAGCCTAGCGGTGCCACAGAGTCCATGAGAAGCGAGAGACAGCTCCGAGAAGCGAAGAGCAAGTCCCAAGGAGTAGAACGGTAAAATATTACTGTACGTACTGCTCCGTATTCCGTAGCACTACTGTTGTTCTGTATAACTTGTATCTGCATTTTATTTTATTTGGCGGGGTAAACTTGTCTCTGCTTTGGTGAGATGACCAAGTATAATAACCATCTATCCTCACTATGCAAAACCTTGACGTGGAAAGTAGGGGTACTGTACTTGGCATATGGCTGTACATGAGTTTAATTTTTTTAATAGTTTAATTTTTGAGTTCAGTACTCCAGTACTTTTTTTAGGCTATGGTATTGCGCTTCATCATTTTTCCTTAGAACTCTCCATGATCTCGAGGTGATCGAAGCTTTGCACGATTTATATAATTTTTGAATTACTCAAATTGTCTTTTCTTGGTTTTATAAAGCGTCATGTGATAATTGAGCTTTTTGAGTCCATTCTTATATTTTCAAATGAATTAGAGCGCAAAGCGCACGTTTAAGCGCAGGTGAGCGCAAGTCGTTTTCCTCCACTCAGAGCATAAGCGACTGCTTAAGCAAAAGTCCAATTTTAATCCTAATTTGGTGTATTGGATTCAACAAATGAAGCTTTCTTTGCTAGTACCATTTTCCCTTTCAACTGCCAGTACTCCATATAAGTACCAATTTGTTTGCAATGATTGCTTGGAATAACTAAAAGACGCATACTCACGAAGTGTACTTTCGACGAATTTTTGGTACTGTACAGAACTAGAAAGCACCCGTACATTTTTTCTGTACTACAGTGGTGTTCAAACACCGTATATATGTTGATGCACATGAGTTCTCCTGCTTTGGTTCTGTATGCTACCTGGACGGGACAAGTACTTCCGCATGTGGCGGTACACGATGCTTGTGGAAGTCTCTTCGCTACTTCGTTCGTGTTGAGAGAGAGATCGAGAGAGAGAGAGAGGCCCGTTTATGTCTATCTTTGTCAAAATGTGCACTGGCCATGACCATCATTACCCATTTACTTGACAAGACAATACATAACTTTGACGTGTATAGATAGCCATAGATCAAGACCAGAGTACAACGACAGCTCGATCAATTGCATGATGCTACTACGATCGGGGCCGTAACCTACTCCTGGAGTCTAGTAGTACATCTAACAGCCATCTTGGAGCAAAATCCTTTGTTGTGCTGTTTTATTGCATGCCGGGTAACCTTCTCTTTCCCGGGGATCCGCTTCTGAATTGGGCATGTCAGAGGATCTCAGTACACGCCTGGGGCAGAGGAGGGCGCACACGCAGCAATTTCAGGCACTCCGCAGACTCGGAGTGCCGCGAATCCATGGATATGGGCGCTGCAGAGATCGTGAACGGCCTTGCTTAGCTCCCCCATGGCATCTTCTTCGCTCTACATCAAGAAATACCACTCCCTATAGTTTTATTTATTTTTGTCACCTCAGACAGGTGGGACCCACAATTGTAGTTAGTAGTATATATATGGGTCTAACATGATATACAATAAATGTGTAAGGGGGTATTCACAAAATAACGATGAAAATGTCGACACCAGGATCATTGGGACTCACAAAGTCACAAATGTAGATAGTAAGTAAAGCTCGATCTTACATGCTACATAAAAAGTGTGTTAGGGGGTTTTCGCAAAAGAAACGATGCCACATGACGGGGATATACCTCTCGGGTACCCTACCGTGAGGGTACCTGGTGCACGTATCGACTAAAGCTCAACTATCAAGAGCCTACATGAAGCCCATAACAAAAGGCCCAAGAAGATGGAGTATCCTCCAAAATTAGGCATAGACATTGTCGGTTTAGACTTTCCTTACATGTAATCTGAGTCGGTTGCGAACTCCCGGGACCCAGCCTATTATATAAAGGATGGGAGGGCCGCCGATCTAGGACATGCAATACTCGAACCACCAAAGCCCTAGCGAGATCGACATCTCGCCGGGACTCCATTGTAACTCGCATATACCCTCATATCAATACCAGACAAGCAGGAAGTAGGGTGTTACTCTCCGGAGGCCTGAACCTGGGTAAAATCCCTGCTTTTGCTTGTCAGCCGACGAAACTACCAGCTCTACCACGTTCTCTCCCCCGTAATCTCAACCCTAAGTCCTTAACCATGAGATTTGATGAGTTAACCCCTCGTCAATTGGCGCCGTCTGTGGGAAAGAATAGTGCTGGACTCGAGGTTTCGCCGGTTCCATCAGAAAACGGTGACTCGCCGATCGCATCTACGAACGGCAACTCGCTGACTGCATCGACAAACCACAACTCGCAGACTCGGTCGGCATACGGCAACTCGCCGACTCGCTCGAAAATTGAAAGCTCGCTAACGTCACCAACAAAAGGCACACTTGATCTGCACTCGCCAAAAGTTCGAGAGACGTTCGCTAGTCTCGAGTCAGGTTTGGATTTAACTGTTGGAGCATTCAATTTTTTCGTAAACAAGTTTGGCACGCAGGACTTAACAGATCCACGACAACTCGTGATTGCTGCACCCGGGGACCCATCGACTGCGTCCGTCCCATCGTCGATCCTTCAAGCCTGTTCATCTGCAACAACCATGTCGACTCGAGAGTTCAACGAGTACATGGCAAAAGAACTCCAAGGTGAGGAAGCTGAATCAGCGTACCGCAAAAACGATCTCGAGCTTGATATTCCACTCGATGACACCTTCAACTACGGAATCTCCCTCGACGACTTCGACGAACCCAAAAATCATAACGACAACAACGTCGACTCCGAGATCTGCACCAACAACAAACTCGACTCCGAGATCTACAACAGTTTTGCTGACGCCGAGATGAGCATAGACGATGAACGCATCGACAACGAGATCTGTCCAGACGGACCACTCGACGGGCATACCGACTCTGACATGAGCCTTGATGAGGACGTCGAGTCCATGACAGGAATTGGCAGCACATACACGTACCCGCGGGTCATCCCCCATCAGGTCTACGTTGCCATCAACGGAGAATCATCTGAAGCCGCAGCCTCCCGCAGGCCTACAGCATTTCCATGCACGGTAACTATGCCGGATGGGGTCACAACTCTGACAAATACTGCTGAGATTGCAGCAAAAGCAGACAAAGTAATTAAGGAGTGCACAATGATGCCAGCAGACGCAACTCCAGAAGAGACGTTGACCTTCCAGTACTTCAAGTGGTAGGAGTCACTTCGCCTGCAAAACATCAGAGCAACACTCGAGGAGCGCAAAAGGCAAGCCAGCCTCTTGAGCGCATGAAGAAGACAACTATCACTTAGCTCCACAGGGCAGGTGAGCCCAAGGCGCAGATCGAGGCTGGCGCGCCTCCCTGAAGATGAGAGGGAAGCAATTACTCGCAACTTGTCATTCATGACACACGACGACGAAGGAATCCCAGTACCAAAACAGCTGCGGGTGCTCTTTTCTCTGTGGGTGCTTACCTGAAAGCAATGCAGCCTCCGACGGACGACCCCAACGCAGCCTTGCATCGTCAACAACTCAAATCACTGGCCCTAGCGGTGAAAGCCATACATCAGGAAGCAAACACTCCAGGAGGGAGTCGAGATCGCAACATAGTCAGCTCGCGGCAGGCAGCACACGATCGTAGTGGTCGCAGTCACCACTCGGAGGGAACAAGGAAAAGCACACGCCTACACAGGTCAAACAGAAGCAGATCTCGAAGGTCTTCAAGTAGCGACTCATATTCCGACTGGGAGCCCGAGCCATGCGGAGCACTGTGTTTCACTCGCCGCATCCGCGAGACACGGATGCCCAAAGGGTTCAAGCTAACATCTGAACAACCCAAGTACACAGGTCAACATGAACCTTCAGGATGGCTAGAAGACTACAGACTCGCCGTCTCATGCCAACGAGGCACGAATACTATGGCAATGCAATACATATGACTCATGCTCGAAGGTACAGCCCGCGACTGGCTCAAGGCGCTACCTCCGTCGTCGTACGACTCGTGGGATCACTTCCGCAGGGATTTCATCAAAAACTTCGAACCTCTGTGTGAGCGACCGAAAACATTCGAAGAACTGAGAGCCTGCACTCAGCGGTCAGACGAAATATTTAGATCATACATATGGCGATGGACCACCATACGCAATTCAGTTGGCGCAATATCTGAAGACAGGGCCATGGACGCCTTCATCATGGGTCTCGCCAGGCGAGATTTCAAAGAAACGCTTGGTCGAGAAAAGCCAACCTCTACGGCTAACCTCATAAAAATCGTGACTGAGTGGGCAGATGGAGAAGACTCGGTGCGAGCAACCCGCGCCTCTTCACCACGCGACAACCATGACAGCGGCAGTCGAAGCCGTAGGGACACATATAGAGATGATCGGAGGCGCAAGCGTTCCAAACGTCATCACGACGACGACAGATCCGAGTTCATGGCGGCTGGGTTTACATAACCCCATGACGACCAAGATAGGAGCGACCGGAGGCCGGATGATCGCCGGGATAGTCGAGACCACGAGCAACGAAGTAACAACTACAGGAAGCAAGAGTGGCGAAAGCCACGTTCTGATGCACAAAACAAGCGCTCATTCGATGACACGATGGATGACTACTGCAGATTCCACCTGTACAAAGGGGAGGACAGAAAATTGCGCTCCAATCACTCGTTGAAGAACTGTAGAGAATTCGAAGAATTGGCATCTGAACACATGCATCTCAGAAAGGCACCCGCCGCAGCTGCACCTCAGCCAAACACTGTACCTGCCCTGATGGCACCACCACCACCACAGCCTGCCGCAGGCGGACCTGTTGCGGGCACCATACACCCCGTACCTCAGGTAGAGGAGGATCGGTACCCTCAGCCTCAAGGGCAGATGTACATGATACAGAAGGGTCTCCCCTCCAATAGGCAGCAAAAACTACGCACTCGGCAGGTGAACATGGCTGTCATGGCACCTCCCGCTGTTCCTGAATTCTTGAAGGGATCCGAAACTGCCATAAACTTCAGCTGGGAGGACCACCCCCCAGCTGTAGTTCGACTAGGGCACGCAGCTCTGGTACTCGACGCGCAAATTGGAGGTTACGCCATGACCAAAGTCTTCATGGATGGGGCAGCGGCATCAACATCATCTTTGCAGACACACTCCGCAGAATGAACAGGTCAGTCGAAAATCTACCGAAATCCACAAATACCTTCCACGGTATCGTCCCAGGAAAAGCAGTCAGCCCAGAAGGCACAATACAATTCGATGTCACGTTCGGGGACCCAAGTTATTTCAGGCCGGAATCGATTGACTTCGAGGTCGTCGACTGCAAGTCACAATACCACGCCATACTTGGACGCCCAACGTTCGCTCGATTCATGGCAGTCCCACATTATGCCTACCTCAAGCTGAAGATGCCAGGGCCAAAAGGAGTCATCACTGTCACTGGAAACTTTCAAAGGTCCGATTCTTGCGACCGCGAGTTTAGTAAAATCTCCGAGACGTTTGGCATGGAAGAAGCACTCGCTGATCTGTCGATCTCCAACGACCGCACACTCATGCCGGAACTTTCTTTTATGTTACACTTTGTGAATTATCATTGAATATCCTTGCATTGAATATTCAGATTATATTCAGATTTTCATCAATACTCTATGGCCATTATAGGATGTTCTTACTTATCATTATGCATACTTGTGGTCCATAGTACTTTCTTTTATGTTACACTTTGTGAATTATCATTGAACATCCTTGCATTGAATACTTGATATCACTTCATAAACTATCTTGCATATTGCTACTCCTTTTAAGAATGAATCATTTGACTCTATGTAGCAATAGTAATCATCTTTGATATCCATTGATAGTATTAAAATGCAAAGTCCATGTTTGTTTTATCACCTTCATACTCGAGGACGAGTATTGGTTAAGCTTGGGGATGTTGATGCATGTAAAATGCATACATGAACTTTGCATCATTTTACTTATATTCCAGTCATATTTGCATCATATAAGGGTTATATCACTGTTTTATAATGATTTTTGGAATATTTCATGATTTTCCTATTTTTATGGAATTAACCCTGCGCAGGCAGAAAACCCTATTTTCCATATTTTAATGTTTCAGGGACCCAAACGACGTCCAAATGACCTGGAAATTTTTGAGCATCAGTTTTTGGAAGGAAGAAGACTTGGGAGCGAAGGAAGCGAACAAGCGGAGGCCCGAGGCCCAAAAGAGGGTGGGCCACGCGGCCATGTACCTTGGCCGCGTGGGACCCACCATCTGGAGCCTCGAGGCTCCGTTGCCGTAGATCTTTTCGCCCACGACTCCGTCTTGACCTAAAACCGACTATAAAAATAGTCTCCGACGCCCTTCGGAGAGGAGCGCCGCAGAAACATAGAAACACCGAAACAGAGACCTAGAGCTGCTGATTGGAGGGGGAAAACTCCGTCGGGGCACTGCCGGCGTGGTCTCCATCTTCTCCAACGACTTCTCCACTGTCTCCATGATGAAGAGGGAGTAGTCCACCTCTAGACTATGGGTTTGTGGAAGTAACTTATGTATCTCTCTCTCTCTTGAGCTTCACTAATTAGTACCGTATGAGCTGCTGAACATGATTACGGTCATCTATGTAATAACTTTGTGGTGGATCTTTTTATGAGTTAATATATGTTTGAGATTGCAATGGTTTTGTTTCAGTTATGAAAGTGGATGCATATTATGTACCCCGTTCTTATTTACTTGTCATGATCAAGCATGTTTATGAGAGCGTGTGGGGGGAACGTGTGCATTAGTTGGAGTAACGGGGGGTGGCTAGTATAGTGAACGTGAGAGAAAGTTCTGCGATCCACTTGGATATCTCTACCTTACTTTGTTGACTCACTAGGGATAAAAAGAAATACCATGCTACCGGAGATGTGGGTGTGACCATTGCCACTACTCCATGACTAGATCTAGTATGTTCTTATTTTAACTTCATGTCATGATACTTATTGCTATACTCTGAGTTATCTTAATTACTGAGGTGTTATGATTTAGTTCGCATCTGCTGGAGTATAAGAGAGACTAATAACCAAAAGGTCTCTATGTAGGACGTGATGCCCATATAATTATAACTTGTCATTAAACTATTGTGTTGCAATCTCATATGTCAACTCTAGTGTTCCATTATCTACCACTTTATTAAAGAGAGAGTGCATTTGTGAAACCATGAACCCCGGTCCATTTTTAATCATAAGAAACACCTTTCCAACAACTTTTACCACCTTACCATTTTCTGCATTTTAAATCCGAAATACAAAAACACTTTTACATCTTGCATTCATCACATAAAACACAAAAATATCATTTATCATTGCTACCACCATCCTTGCATATTTACCACCATTGCATATTTATTTCTTGTTTGCATTGCATATTATCTTGATATCATTCTCACACCTTGTGCTTGACAACCACTAGGTGAGGTTGAGGACAAAATATTTACTTTGTTTTGTAGGTAACCAAAAGAAGGATAGGAAAGATAAATCTTCACTACTGATTCCCCGAGAGTTCGATATTAAACCCTCGAGTCACCCCTCGTGGGGAAAACACGTCTTCACTTACTACACACTCTGCACTTGGAGTCTCAACCTAACCCATATTCTTTTGACGCAGGTAACTACGTCATCGGGTATCAAGACTATTTTCTGGCGCCGTTGCCGGGGAATCATTGCTGAAAGGTTTATCCAAGGGTCCCCTGCACTAGCTTGTTTTCTGGCGCCGGGTTTATCCAAGGATATCTCACCAAGTCAACTTCATCACCAACTTGTGCTAACACCTAAGATTGGGGAGGTTGCACCTACGTGAGCATCATCTTATCCATCTTTACCTTCAAAGCAATTTATCTTGTTTTGTCATTGTCTTGCATTTTTAAGTTCGGTTTGCATATTTATTTTCAGTTTTGCATTTTGTGTTGCATTTGTTATTTCGGTTTGCATTATTTAGTGTCATTTTATTTTCAGTTTTGCATAAAAAATTAAAAAACACATAAAAACTTGCATAATGGAAAAGAGAACCTTCTGGCCATTTAGTGTTAAGAACTTTCCTCAAGATATGAATATCCCTGTTGAGAAATGTGAGGTAGATCCTAATATCATGAAAGCAATTTATGAATACCGTTTTTATGGGAAACCAAAAGAAGATCCTATACCTCATCTTAAGAAGTTTAATGAAAGGTGCAAAATGTTAAATTTGAGCCATGCTAATATTAAAATTAAGCTTTTTCCTTACTCCCTAGGTGGAAAAGCCTTAGATTGGATATTGAGATGGCCACCTGGAAATTTTAGCACTTGGTTTAATTTAAAAGCTGCATTCATTGAAAGATTTTGTTCCACTGAAATTTTTTGCAATCTTAGACAAATAGTTATCACCTTTAAACAAGAAGAGGATGAACCTTTAATAAAAGCATGGGAAAGGTTTAAAGGGATAGCCTTTGGAATGGAACATGGTCTTAGAGATTGGATTCTCATGGATATATTTTATAGAGGATTGTCTGAAACCTCTAAGGTCTTTTTGGATAATGAATGTGATGATTCTTTTATGAATACTGCTGCCAATCATACCCACTATCTACTTGATGGCCTGCTTTTGGAAGTAAGAATTAAAGAAAGTCTAGAAAAGGCCCAAGTACCTGAAGATGTCTTTGATGACCGTTATGAAATATTTAACCTATATAATAGGGAAAAGAAAGTTGAAGAAGTTAAAATGCTTAGTGAAGTAAGGAACCATTGCTTGACTTAGAGAATTGTAGCTTGCATGAATTAATATCTATCTTACAAAAATTTGCAAGTGATCCTTCCATCAACTAACCAAGCTGGTTTTGGTTCTTATATTGCTAATCATGTCTTGAAAGAAAAGATTGCTAGGTACAACCAAGAGGCTATGATACCACCTAAGCTTGGGGATATATGGATTCCCAAAGTCCTAGTAACCATTGGAAAAGAGACACACCATGCTATACTTGATCTAGGATCTAGTGTCTCTGTTTTATCTAAAGAACTATATGATATACTTGAATTGAAAAATCTTGAAAAATGCTCTATTGAACTTGCACTTGCTGATGATTCCATTAAACATGCTTTAGGAAAAGTAAGTGATGTTA
Source organism: Poa pratensis (assembly GCA_947311845.1). Taxonomy (NCBI): domain Eukaryota; kingdom Viridiplantae; phylum Streptophyta; class Magnoliopsida; order Poales; family Poaceae; genus Poa; species Poa pratensis. The sequence goes on from CAMZMU010000072.1 coordinate 28,884,529, forward strand.
TGGTAGAGTTACATATGACATTTGTGCCTGTTGATTTTCTAATCATGGATATGGGGAATAAAACCTCTAGTCCAATTATTCTTGGAAGACCTTTTCTTCGTACTACAGGTGCTATCATTGATTCAAAAGAAGGGAATGTGAAGTTTCAGTTTCCACACAAGAAGTGCATGGAACACTTCCCAAGGAAGAGGGACACCAAAGTTCAAGCTCCCTCATGAGCTTCGTCCTCTATAAACATCAAGTAAGAAGCCTAGCTATATGGCTATAAAGAAAGCGCTTTACGGGAGGCAACCCGGTTGTTTTTATTTGTGATTTTCTTTGTGTCCTCTTGCTGTAACAAGAGACTTTGTTTAGTTTAGTTTCTGGAATTTTTAATAAAGTGCCAAGTTTTACTCATTTTGGTTTGAAGAAGTTGCTTATAGCGTTCGGAGATTTTATTCCTGCACGAATCTGTGCACGGTATGATTTTTAATTCTTATTCTGTAACTCCGAATGAGCTCATATTTGAACTGTAGTTGCAACTTTTCATCCTCTGTATGCATGAATTTTTCGGAATTTTTGACAAAGTTAAGTAGGGTAGAAAAATACGTTTTGCTGCTGCTGTTTTTCTGGACAGATTCTGTCCCATTTTGTTTGATGCATGCTTAGAACTTTTAACTTGAATCTTTTTGATCCAATTGAGTTTATGAGTAGGCATACAACATTATACACTTTCTGGACATCATATGAATTTTTTTCAAGGATTATATGCAGCAAGAAATCTATTTGTTTATCACTACTAATGCCCCCACAGAAAAAGAAATGGGAGAAACGGTGTTTTGAAGTTTTTTCACAGGGATTAGAGGAGATGCACCAAGAGCTATCCAAGGATGGTGAAGACCATAAGCTTGGGGATGTGAAGACAACCCCACTGGACCTACACACTCTCGGTTTGCACACGTCTAACTTCTGTTTTTCGATCGAAACACTTTATCGCATAAACTTGGAGCGTCTTTTTGTTTGTTTTGGTTTGATTTTATTTTGTGAGACCACCACACTATCATTTATATATGAGAGAGCTACTGGAAATTTGGGTTGATTTATGTTGGATGCTATTATAAGATTGGGAAAAGGGATGTTGGAGTTGATTTTAAAAGATACATATAGTTGCATGATTCATGAGCTTGTTAATGAGTAATAATTTGCAAGTATTTTATCAAGAGCTATCTTTTATTCATGTTTTGATGCTGAATGTTATTTACTTGTTTAACATGGATTAGTTAGTTCTATGGACACTCATGCATGCATTTAGATGGTCAACTTTCTCCCTCTTGCTAGCCCAAAAATTCCAACAAGTAAAAACTTGTTTCCAACACCTTCAACCAAAGTTTTTCCAGTGAGTCCACCATATCTACCTATTAGCTTTATGCTATTCCGAGTATGTTTATCATGATATTTGTGTTATCTATACCTCTGAATGAAAATGCTTATGTTGTTGATTGTTATGGGAAAAGTTGGTTATAGAGCTCTCTCGAACTTGATGCACACTTTACTTTCATTGCATAATAAAACATGACCCATTGTGATTAAAATTATGATGTTGTGGGCTTGACAAATGTCTTTGGTTGAGAGTTAGCTCATATGTGCTGTCACATGGCAAGCTTTCAACATGCACTTCATTTCATTTAGTTGATATCATGTACTTTTGTTTATGGATGCTTACCATGGGTGAAATAAATGTGGAAATGAAGTAGTTTAAATGAGTTTGTATAAATGGTTAGAGAGACGCCTGGGCCGCTAATCTAAGCCATGCATCATTCATGGTGGAAATTTACTTACATGCTATGGTGAACCTTCTGTGATACACCTTACAATAAAAAGCTATCTAATGGTAAATAAAAAGGGTGTTGAGATTGTTCATTGTGTTTGTTTGTCTTGTCATTTTGATATGGGCTTGTTCCATATCCTGGGACAAGAGGTACCCCAGTTGACGCTCTTAATGATACTATTATTACTTACAATGATATTTAACTTGAACTTGCTTTGTTTCCCAAGTTGAGTAACACATGGAGTAGGTACTTGTATTCAAGGGGCATGAGACTTTCAACCTGTACTTTGTCAAGCACACTACTCATATTTGCTTTCACTTTAAACTTAATCATTCAAGATGCTATGATAGGGGAATGAGAGCTTGACACCAAGGATTACCACATTACAATCATTAACTTAAGTAGAGAAGTTCAGAAGTTAGATGAAACTTATTCATGCTTTACCTCTACTCATATATATCTTTCCAAAGTGTCCACCTTTTATATTCAGATTTTCATCAATACTCTATGACCATTATAGGATGTTCTTACTTATCATTATGCATACATGTGGTCCATAGTACTTTCTTTTATGTTACACTTTATGAATTATCATTGAACATCCTATCTTGCATATTGCTACTCCTTTTAAGAATGAATCATTTGACTCTATGTAGCAATAGTAATCATCTTTGATATCCATTGATAGTATTAAATGCAAAGTCCATGTTAGTTTTATCACCTTCATATCGAGGACGAGTATTGGTTAAGCTTGGGATGTTGATGCATGTAAAATACATACATGAACTTTGCATTATTTTACTTATATTCCAGTCACATTTGCATCATATAAGGTTATATCACTGTTTTATAATGATTTTTGGAATATTTCATGATTTTCCTATTTTTATGGAATTAACCCTGCGCAGGCAGAAAACCCTATTTTCCATATTTTAATGTTTTAGGGACCCAAACGACGTCCAAATGACCTGGAAATTTACGAGCATCAGTTTTTGGAAGGAAGAAGAGCGAACGAAGCGAACAAGCGGAGGCCCGAGGCCCAAAAGAGGGTGGCCCACGTGGCCATGTACCTGGGCCACGTGGGACCCACCATCTGGAGCCTCGAGGCTCCGTTGCCGTCAATCTTTTCGCCCACGACTCCGTCTTGACCTAAAACCGACTATAAAAATAGTCTCCGACGCCCTTCGGAGAGGAGTGCCGCAGAAACACAGAAACACCGAAACAGAGACCTGGAGCTGCAGATTGGAGGGGGAAAACTCCGGCGGGGCGCTGCCGGCGTGGTCTCCATCTTCCAACGATTTCTCCACCATCTCCATGATGAAGAGGGAGTAGTCCACCTCTGGACTATGGGTTTGTGGAAGTAACTTATGTATCTCTCTCTCTCTCTTGAGCTTCACTAATTAGTACCGTATGAGCTGCTGAACATGATTACGGTCATCTATGTAATACCTTTGTGGTGGATCTTTTTATGAGTTAATATATGTTTGAGATTGCATGGTTTTGTTTCAGTTATGAAAGTAGATGCATATTATGTACCCCGTTCTTATTTACTTGTCATGATCAAGCATGTTTATGAGAGCGTGTGAGGGGGAACGTGTGCATTAGTTGGAGTAACGGGGGGTGGCTAGTGCAGTGAACGTGAGAGAAAGTTCTGCGATCCACTTGGATATCTCTACCTTATTTTGTTGCCTCACTAGGGATAAAAAGAAATACCATGCTACCGGAGATGTGGGTGTGACCATTGCCACTACTCCATGACTAGATCTAGCATGTTCTTATTTTAACTTCATGTCATGATACTTATTACTATACTCTGAGTTATCTTAATTACTGAGGTGTTATGATTTAGTTCGCATCTTGGTGGAGTATAAGAGAGACTAATAACCAAAAGGTCTCTATATTAGGACGTGATGCCCATATAATTATAACTTGTCATTAAATTGTTGTGTTGCAATCTCATATGTCAACTGTAGTGTTCCATTATCTACCACTTTTAATCATAAGAAACACCTTTCCAACAACTTTTACCACTTTACCATTTTCTGCTATTATTAAATCCGAAAATACAAAAACACTTTTACATCTTGCATTCATCATATAAAACCCAAAAATATCATTTATCATTGCTACCACCATCCTTGCATATTTATTTACCACCATTGCATATTATCTTGATATCATCAAAACATTTACTTTGTTTTGTAGGTAACCAAAAGAAGGATAGGAAAGATAAATCTTCGTGGGAAAACACGTCTTCCACTTACTACCCACTCTGCACTTGGAGTCTCAACCTAACCCATATTCTTTTGACGCAGGTAACTACGTCATCGGGTATCAACAACCATGCCCTTTGGGCTAAAAAACGCGGGTGCAACGTACCAGCGCATGATGCAAGATTGCCTCAAAAAACAGATCGGACGAAACGTCCAAGTATATATGGATGACATTGTCATCACAACAAGGGAAGAAAACACACTACTCGACGACCTGCGAGAAACGTTCGCCAACATCAAACACTTCCACATCAAGCTCAATCCTATGAAGTGCACGTTCGGCGTACCAGCCGGGCAGCTCTTGGGTTATCTAGTCTTAGCTCGTGGAATCGAGGCGGACGCAGAGAAAATACAGGCCATCTTGACAATGCAAAAGGCCTTCAAAGCTTCATGACGTACAAAAATTAGCAGGTCGAGTGGCGGTGCTCAGCCGCTTCATCAGCAAACTAGGGAAAAAGCACTCCCGTTCTATCAATTGATGAAGAAGGCAGACAAGTTCGAGTGGACGCCGGAAGCCGAAGCAGCTTTCACGGAACTCAAGCGAGTCCTCACAAGCCCTCCAGTCCTCGTCGCACCTAAGGAACGGGAACCACTATACCTATACGTCTCGGCTACCAACAGGGTGGTGAGTACCGTACTGGTGGTCGAACGCATATAAGAGGGACACGCCCAAAGCATACAATGCCCAGTCTACTACTTGAGTGAGCTCCTCTCCATATCCAAACAGTGGTACCCGCACTATCAAAAGCTGGCATACGCCGTGTTCATGTCATCAAGGAAGCTGACGCACTACTTCGCAGAACACCCGATCACTATAATCAGTAACTCAGCAATCGGGTATATTCTCACAAACCCCAATGCAACTGGGAGAGTCGCCAAATGGCTCATCGAGCTGGGACCAAGGGACATCAGGTACGATCACCCGAAGGCCATCAAAGCACGTCTTACCTGACTTCACAACCGAGTGGATCGAACCTCAGTTGCCTGGAGCGCCAGATGTGTCCAACTCATGGACCATGTACTTCGATGGGTCCAAGATAAACGAAGGTGCAGGCGCATGTGTCATCCTCCTATCGCCAAAAGGAGACAAGCTTTGCTACGTCCTGCAAATGGGATTCAAGTTACCATCAAACAACGAGGCCGAGTACGAAGCCTTGATCCATGGCATGCAGATGGCCAAAGCTCTCGGCTGCACTCGACTAATGATCTACGGTGACTCGAATCTGGTGGTGCAGCAAACAATGAAGGCATGTGACGCCATTGCAGATAACATGATCGCCTACCGCGACCTGTACAACATAATGGAGGGCAGCTTCGAAGGCTGCGAGTTGCGGCATATAGGAAGAGAAAGCAACGAAGAAGCAGACATGCTAGCCAACCTAGGCTCGACCAAGGCGCAAGTTCCACCTGGTGTCTTCCTCGAGCGCATTGAGCACAGATCAATCAAGGAAAAATGGGCACCTCCTACATCGACCGCACCAGCCAAGAGCAAAACACCAAGCACAGAGGACCCGCCAGTCAAGGTACTCCTCATTGAGCCAACTTGGACTCAACCTTTCCTTGCGTACATACTCTGCAACGAGCTACCTAACGACATAACTGATTCACGACGTGTCACTCGACGAGCTAAAGCATACACCATCATCAATGGCGAGTTGTACAAATGAAGCATATCAGGTATGTTCCAACGGTGCATCGCATTCAAAGATGGCAAAGCCATCCTTCGGGATATTCATGCCGGTACCTGCGGATATCATGGCAGCAGCCGATCACTCGTAGACAAAGCCTTTCAGGCAGGTTTTTACTGGCCCACAGCACTCAAGGACGTGGAGGACATAGTCAAAAGGTGCATCGGCTGTCAAAAATTTGCTACAAAGCCGCACGCACCTGCATCAGCATTGAAGACAATACCATTGACCTAGCCTTTCGCCCAGTGGGGGCTCGATATGGTTGGGCCCCTCAAAAAAGCTTCGCACGGAGGGCACACTCATCTCCTAGTGGCAGTCGACAAGTTCACAAAGTGGATCGAAGCAGTCCCCATTACAAATTTGACGGTGGAGCGTACAGACTGAAGCACGCGAAGACAGGCAAACTTTCGCACAACCCTTGGAACGTTGCGCACTTGCGCCGTTTCTATGCTTAGATTGCTCAGTCATACAATGTAATAGGCGATATGTCGGATGGCTGTAGGTTTCAGACGCTCTCTTTTCCTTACAAGGGTACCTACGGGGGATGGAAGGTTTTTAATGAGGCGGCCTGCAGCTTAACATTCAAAAATGGAATATAATCAATGTTCCTCCTATCTTTTTCTGCACGCGTAACTCACTATCAAGTACCTTAGCCGCACTCGAATGCTCGGGGGCTAAGTCTCAATTCAAAGTTGGATAAATTTCAACAAGAAAATAAACTTCACAGCCGCACTCGAATACTCAGGGGCTGTGTAATCATGATTTCATACTCGAAACACTTTCATAAACCCCACTCGATAGACTCGAGGGCTGCGGAAATACAAAGTAAACAGTTCATATTATATACAAGTGGCAAATTTACACTCGGGGGCTGCCCCTCTACAAGTTTATACACAAAAAACCTCTAGTCTTCAGGCTCGTCCTTGATGGGTAGCACAGGACCAAAGAGTTGGTCGTGGGTACGCTCGATTAGCATCCTTGCAGAAAGAACGGTGCCATCAAGATCTTCTTGAGACAGAGTCGCACCAATAGCAAGTGGCGGCAGCACCAAATTGGGACGTCGACTCCGAACATGCGCCATCGCCGCGTTAGCTCCAACCACAAGCTTCTGGGTCTGCAACTCCTGGACAGGACCTGCATGACGGAAAAGATCGAGCAGGGCATGGATTCCTTGTGGTTGTGGTCCAGTTGGAAAAAGGGTCTGGTTGATGCAAATCAAGGCCGCCCTGCATAACTCGAGTAGCTGAGCGCTTCGCCAAGCTCGATCCTTCAAAGTAGCGAGTGTGCGCGCTCGAAACCTATCAAGCCAAAAATGCTGGCGACCAGTTGTCGGGTTGTCAGTAGCATTATCAAAACGTTCTTCAACGCGAGCTTGCTCTGCTTGGAAGTCAAAAACAAAACCTGCAAAAGGACAAGTCGAGTCAAAGGACAAAAGAGTAGCCAAGAAATCTGAAATCAGAGCAAGGATTGCACTCACAATCGAGTTGCCTGTGTACAAGGTCCATCTCGCCAAGCACATAATCCTCTCGTTGTGTGGCCGGAGCAGGTCTCATTCTCAATATATTCAGCTCGCGGCGGGCATTCCTTAGCTCTTGCTCCAGCCTCACGACTCGAGTTTTCATATACTCCATTACTTTGGCATCATTTGCCACCTGAGCCTGTGACCGGGTGGCAGTATGAGGCTGCGAGGAACCAACTGGCCTATCGGGTTCCCGTGGCTATTCAAAGCACAACCATCACAAAAATTTCGGGTCAGAAAGGGGAAACCCAGTACATCATTTATGCAAGTTAAGCAGCACGTAGCCTCTCAGGTAAAAAAAAAACACAAAAACATTCAAAGGTGACATCCATACAAGTGTAGCAAAAGCACACGCGTACTCGCGCGATTAAAGGTATCATTGCAGATCATAAATATAAGGTTCGGCTGTCACAAATCTATGACATGGACTCCGACCTAGCCATAACTTGACACAACTAGTCGACTGAAGAATCACTCGGTGGCCATCGACTTTTTGGAGGAGGCTTTCCTAGCCTGGACCTTGGCGGCCCTGTCTTCAACGGTTTTTACAAGCTGTTGAGCATACTTTTTGGCAGCCTCCATCCAAGTACCTAATCCGACGGTTTTGCCGCCAGGACCTCTCGGGAACTTCGTCGTCACCGTGTCAAAATCTGCAGCGACTCCGTGCGTGAGCAACATGAGAAAAGTAGTCTGGGCACCACTTACCATTTGCTCGCGACTGAAATCGGCGACGGCAGTCCCTTCTGGCTTGAAAAGCTCCACCAACTCTGCAAATGTTGATGGCAGCTCGTCATCTGGGAAGAAGCTGCTGTGAAGGGCACCTAGGGCACTCGCCGCCTTCGACAGCATCTCTCCTGCTCTCCCGCTGGCGGCTTCCGTGAAGGTCATGCTCTCATCGAGCGAGGCGCCCACGCTCTGCTTGCCGGGTGCGGCAGGGCCATCCATCACATCTAGGAAAATATACAACGAAAGGTTCAGCAATCTTCTGCGCAAATGCAATATCCAATGCAAAACCAAAGCTGCGTACCAGTCAAGGCGGTGTTGCAGGCGGTGAGTCGACTAATCGCCAGGCCTTCCCTATCTTCGGCAGTCTTCAACCTTTTCTCCAGATTGGCCACTCGACGACAGGCGTTGTTCATTTTCTCCGCTGCGTCAGCTGCTGACAACAAGCACAATGCAAAAACATAGTCAACAGACCACAAAAGGATTCAACTCAAAAAAGTTGTCATCCCATAAGAAAACAGGTGGCGACCTCCGTCTCCATGTGAACATACTGGGCGCCAGCCTTCAGTAGCTCTTGCATAAATGGCTATAACACAGGAGAAGCAAGTTCAGATTTATCAAGTCTATGCACAACTTTAACACCCGATAGTGGTTCAACGGCGACACAAAAGTACAAACTTACATGGTTTGCAGAGCCGGAAGTCGACACAGGAGCACCTGTCGCCGCCGTCTCATCTTTTTAAGCTGCAACTTCAGGCTCGAGCGGTACGGACGTGTCCGCGGCAGCCGCAGTCGCAGTGGCTGCTGGGGTTTCTTGCAGCTGGCTACGTGCCGTTGACGCTGCACTGCTCTTCTCTACCATCGGTGGTGGTGGCAGGTCCTCATCGGATGATACACTGTGTCACAAATGCTAAATATCCGACTCGGCAGAATTCATAACTCAAAATTGGTAGCGCACAAAATACATACTCCTCAGTAAGGTCGACCATCCGGCCAGGTGCGACCACGCCTGCGCTCGGACGCGACCTTTTCGTCAGGCGCGGAGGAAGAGAGCGGATAGGAGGAACTTCAAGTGGAGCCAACGTCGACTCCGTCGCATTCCCTTCGTTCTCCTCGGAGTCAGCCGTGTCCTCTTCCTCACGTGACCACTTTTGCTGACCATCATTGGTGTGTGCCTCAGTGTCGCCTTCTTCAGCTTCCGGAGTATGGGCGGTGGCGAGTGAGGTCACCTCTTCGTCTGAGCCGGCCTCGAGTGGCTCATTATTTGGCACTGGGCCACTCTCTGGCAGTGGAGGCATTGACTCGGAAATTCTGTGTCCCTGCACATGGAAATTGCAAAAGAAATAAACATACACATGCATAACATAGCAACTAACAAATGGTAGCGAGTGTTACCTTCGGCACAGGGTTGTTGGCTTCATAAGGTGCAACTGCCGACTTCGTCTCGCACGGTTCGTCATCAGTCAGTATGGTAAGAGTCCTCACCAGCTTCTTCACCTCACTAGCGGACAGCTCCTCTGCGAGTTAGCGGGTTGGATCAGACACCCCGGTGTATGCCCACATGGCGTGCACCCGGGCTCGGAGAGGTTGCACCCGCCTTTCGATAAAGGTGGCCAGCAAATGGATGCCAGTCACCTCCTTGCCAACATTGGTCTACAGCTTCAAAACCTTTTCCTAAAGCATGTCAGCCTCTTCAGCTTCGGCTCCGGTTGGTGGCGCAATCCATGACGGTCTCTTCGCCACCGTGGCGTCTGCATTAAAGGAAGGCAACCCGAACGATTGGTTGCTCGTGGTCACATCCTTGATGTAAAACCACTTCTGGCGCCATCCTTGCACAGACTCAACAAACTTAATCTTGAAGCACTCGACGTCAGGTCGAGTTTGCACTTCAAAACCGCCAGGGCCTTTGACGCTGTGCTGGCGCTTGACATTGAAGATGCGTCGAAACAACCCAAAATGGGGCGCGACGCCCAAGAAGCACTCGCAAAGCACGAAGAAGCAAGCAACATGCAAAAGACCATTGGGGGTGAAATCGTGCAGTTGCACCCCATAGACGTGCATCAGCGCACGAAGAAAATCGTGAACAGGGAAGGAGAATCCCCTGTTCAAAAAATCCACAAAACAGACCCTTTCATTGGGGCCTGGGCGCGGGATTACCTCGGAGCCGGGGATTCGAACCTACGTCGGGTCCACCGGGATCAGCCCGTCGTTCCTCAGGCCGGTGAGCATCCACTTGCTCACAGTAGATTTGGTCCAGGCGCCCTTCTCCCTCTTCAAACCACTGGCGGCAGCCCCGCCAGCGGCGCTGTCCGCCGAGGCATTCGCAGCGCTCCTGCCCTTCCGAGTGATAGGCCTGGTCATCATAGCGGTGGTTTGGCAAAAGCTTGGCTGTCAGGCTATGGCGATATGAGAGGAAGAAGAAAGAGAGCGGCGGGGGAAAGGGAAGTGAAACTTACCCAACCCCGCCCTCTGCATATTTACCATCAAAGGAAAATCCATCACAGTCGTCCATCCAAGATCGTGTGCTCCATGGGGAATCCTGCCGTACACGTGGCGGGCATGGAGAGCAACCGTCACCGGCCATCCCGTCCACTACGCACGGGAATCTAGGAACCATCATCACACCCACGAAAATCGCGTCAGAATGGTCAAATCCAGTCCAAACGGCACCGCCCTCGGTCAGCACTGCATAACGGGCCCACAAGCGTGTCGTGTCCCATCAGTCATACCAAGCATGCCATCGCTTGTCAGAAATTGCAGTCGAGGCATGCATCATTGCTGACATCACTTCACATCTCGTACATGATAGAAAAGTCGAGTCATTCAAACTTACCTTCGACTGCCTCGATTGGTACAAGGGTGAAATTCCAATTGAGGCAACACAAGACATAAAGGCACTCGATAGTTTCATCGAGTGAAACATATTACTCCCATCGGGAGCGTATCAAAAAATTTCTTCAAACTGAAAATGTACGGGATAAAAAGATTTGAGATTATCCTCCATTGCGAGCAATAAAGAACAATCTCGGGGGCTACTCCCATCGGGAGCGCTGTCACGCACCCGATAGAATAATGGCAAAGGATCAGTCGACAAAGGACTCGACTCAGCTGATAAGCAAAATGTAACGCAAAATCATACTCGATAAATTCCGGAATTGCGTCCGCCGCAAATACCTCGGATGCTGCAAGCATAAGTGCAATGGTAAGACCCGCCGATCCGTCGAGCTGGGCTAAGGACCGCTCATGCAGCGTTAATCCTTAAAACTTTCCGTGTCAGCAGACATGATGAAAAATCCTGACGGACGCGTTGGGTAATCTCAAAGTTATACTGCAGAACAATTCAGTAAGACCTCTGCAGCCTGAGTCGAGTCTGACCAGTCTGTTCCAGATTCGAGTCCGGGGACTCGAGTTTGATTGAAAGCTAGTAAGGTTTTGCCCGAATGTGCAGTTAACCGGTCCCGATCCGTCGAGTGTACCGGGCCTACTAAGCTATTATCCCTTGATTGTCATAAGCAAAATCCGAAGTCGATGAAATACTCGACATAGCCAACATGTGCTATTCATACAGGAATTCCAATTATAAAAGCAAGTACAAAAGAATATGACATGCACTAATGAATGAGTCCATGCCCGATTCTTCGAGTCAGATAAGTACTCGAGGGCTACTGACGGGGATATACCTCTCGGGTACCCTACCGTGAGGGTACCTGGTGCACGTATCGACTAAAGCCCAGCTATCAAAAGCCTACATGAAGCCCATAACAGAAGGCCCAAGAAGATGGAGTATCCTGCAAAATTAGGCATAGACATAGTCGGTTTAGACTTTCCTTACACGTAATCTGAGTCGGTTGCGAACTCTCGGGACCCAGCCTATTATATAAAGGCTGGGAGGGCCGCCGATCTAGGACACGCAATACTCGAACCACCAAAGCCCTAGCGAGATCGACATCTCGCCGGGACTCCATTGTAGCTCACATATACCCTCATATCAATACCAGACAAGCAGGAAGTAGGGTGTTACTCTCCGGAGGCCTGAACCTGGACAAAATCCCTGCTTTTGCTTGTCAGCCGACGAAACTACTAGCTCTACCACGTTCTCTCCCCGTAATCTCAACCCTAGGTCCTTAACCATGGGATTTGATGAGTTAACGCCTCGTCACCACATGTCGGCACTAGAATGACTAGTTTTGCACACAGCTCCTATACAAGTTCATTTATTCCCGCCACCTATAAAAGGTGGGACCCACAACTTTAGCCAGTAGTTAATTAAGGTCGTATGTGCTTTAAAAAAATAGGTAAGGGTTTTCTTAAATTATGCCACAAGTCGGTACTAGAATGACTAGTATTGCACATCGCTCCTATGATTTTACTTAATTTTGCCAGCTCTGACATGTGGGACCCACAGCTCTAGGAAGTAGGAATGGTCTTGTGTGCTACACAATAAATTTGTAAGGGGGTTTTCACAAAAACAAAGATGCAACATGTCGATACGCGAATCATTTTGACTAACAACTATAGATATTAGTAAAGCTCGATCTTACATGCTAGCAACACAAAAAATGTGCAAGGTTTTTTTCCTTTTGCAAAAGAAACGATGCCGCATGTCGGCACACGAATTATTGGGACTGAGGTCGATCTTACGTGCTATACAAAAAACAGTGCAAGTTTTTTTTTAAAAAGCGACGCCACATTTCAGCTCTAGAATGACTAGGGCTTGGGCATCACTCCTATAATTTGGTTTATTCAGCCAATATACGATGAATGGCCAGGCGGGAGTGTGCCCTAAATGGTACTCCGTAGTAGTACAATTGAACAAACTAGGTATGTTGCATTTTTGGTGCTGTACAAGAGTTTCCGAATTTACCTGCTTTGGTTCTGTATGCAACCTGGATGGGACAAGTACTTCCGCATGTGGCGGTACACGATGCTTGTGGAAGTCTCTTCGCTCCTTTGTTCGTGTCGAGAGATCGAGAGAGAGAGAGAGGCCCGTTTGTGTCTATCTTTGTCAAACTGTGCACTGGCCATGACCATCATTACCCATGTACTTGACAAGACAATACACAACTTTGACGTGTATGGATAGCCATAGATCAGAACCAGACTACAGCGACAGCTTGATCAATTGCGTGATGCTACTACGATCGGGACTGTAACCTACTCCTGGAGTCTAGTCGCCCTTTCCTCGAAACAAGAGAAGAGGCGGAGAAAAGAGCGCATGCTCGGTTTGACATGCATCGTCGCCTCGCCTCGCCCCCACCCACTTGCCCACCTTGCTCCCCCTCTTCTCCAAAACCCTAATCAAACTCAAACGCCATTGTCCCACTTCTGTTTCAAGGCTGCGATCACTGGCAGTGGCACCGCCGCGAGCCTGATCACGCTTCCTGTAGATTAATCCTGTAGTAAATCATTATCCAAATGAAACAAATATTTGTATGGGGGTTTTCGTAAAAGCCTTACGTACGTGTTTTACGAAAAATGTGTAAGGGGAGTTTCGCAAAAAAAGCAATGCCACATGTCAGACCTAGAATGATTAGAGTTACACATCGCTCCTATAATTTAATTTATTTCCCCCAAATTCATTGAGTCACTCAAATTCGGCACCAAATTCATTGAGTCACTCAACAACTATATGTAGATAGTTGTAAAGCTCGATCATACACGCTACACAGAAAATGTGTAAGAGGGGTTTCGCAAAAGAAAAGATGCCACATGACGGCACTACAATGACTAGTTTTGCACACAGCTCCTACATTTTCATTTATTTCTGCCACCTCTGAAAGGTGGGACCCACAACTGTAGGCAGTAGTTAAGGTCTTACGTGTTATACAAAACTATGTAAGGGGGTTTTCAAAAAAGTGCCACAAGCTTTACTCTGAAAGGTGGGACCCACAATTGTAGGAATTAGTCGCGATATTAGAATGACTAGAATTGCGCATCCCTCCTATAATTTTATTTATTTATGCCACCTCTAACATGTGCAAAGTTGTGGATAGTAGAAAAGCTCGATCTTACATGCTACATAGAAAATGTGTAATTAATTAAGGGGGTTTTCGCAAAAGAAACACTGCCGCATGTCGGCACGTATTAGAATGACTAGTTTTGCACACGGCTCCTACAATTTCATTTCCTGCCAGCTCTGACATGTGGGACCCAACTGTAGGCAGTAGTTAAGGTCTACTTGTTATACAATTAATGTGCAAGGAGGTTTCGGAAAAGAAAATACGCAACATGTCGGCACCAAATTCATTGAGTCACTCAACAACAATAGATAGTAGTAAAGCTTGGTCATATATAAATGCTACACAGAAAATGTGTAAGAGGGGTTTCGCAAAAGAAATGATGCCACACATGTCGGCACTACAATGACTAGTTTTGCACACAGCTCCTATAATTTCATTTATTTCTGGAACATCTGAAAGGTGGGACCCACAACTGTAGGCAGTAGTACGTTAGGGTCTTTACATGTTATACGAAAACTACATAAGGGGTTTTTCGAAAATGCCACAAGCTTTACTCTGAAAGGTGGGACCCACAACTCTAGGTAGTAGTCGTGGTATTAGAATGACTAGAATCGAACATCGCTCCTATAATTTTATTTATTTATGCCACCTCTAACATGTGCAAAGTTGTAGATAGTAGTAAAGCTCGATCTTACATGCTACATATAAAATGTTTAATTAATTAAGGGGTTTTTCACAAAAGAAATGCTGCCACATGTCGGCACGTATTAGAATGACTAGTTTTGCACACAGCTCCTACGATTTCATTTCATGCCAGCTCTGACATGTGGGACCCAACTGTAGGCAATAGTAAGGTCTACGTGTTATACAATAAATGTGCAAGGAGGTTTCGAAAAAGAAAATTAACAACATGTCGGCACCAGATTCATTGAGTCACTCAACAACTATAGATAGTAGTAAAGCTCGATCATATATGCTACACATAAAATGTGTAAGAGAGGTTTCACAAAAGAAACGATGCCACACATGTCGGCACTACAATGACTAGTTTTGTACACAGCTCCTACAATTTCATTTATTTCTGGCACATCTGAAAGGTGGGACCCACAACTGTAGACAGTAGTACGTTTGGGTCTTTACGTGTTATACAAAAACTACATAAGTTTTTTTTAAATGCCACAAGCTTTACTCTGAAAGGTGGGACCCACAACTGTAGACAGTGTAGTCGGTATTAGATTGACTAGTATTGCGCATCGCTCCTAATTTTATTTATTTATGCCACCTCTAACATGTGCAAAGTTGTAGATAGTAGTAAAGTTCGATCTTACATGCTACACAGAAAATTTGTAATTAATTAAGGGGGTTTTCGCAAAAGAAACGCTACCACATGTCGGCACGTATTAGAATGACTTGTTTTGCACACCGCTCCTACAATTTTATTTCCTGCCAGCTCTGACTTGTGGGACCCAACTGTAGGCAATAATTACTTAAGGTCTATGTGTTATACAATAAATGTGCAAGGAAAGGTCTTATGTGTTATACAAAAATATGTAAGGGGGGTTTTTCGCAAGTAGGAGTACATGAGTTTCCGAATTTTTCCAATTTTGGTTCTGTATGCAACCTGGACGTGACAAGTACAGTACTTCCGCATGTGGCGGTACACGAGAAGTCTCTGGGCTACTTCGTTCGTGTAGAAATAGAGAATAGAGAGAGGCGGCCTGGTTGGTCAAACTGCACTGGCCATGACCATTACTTGGCAAGACAATACATAGTAGAACGACAGCACGATCAATTGCGTGTTGCCACGATCGGGGCCAGTGCAGTCTACTCGCCCTAGCTAGGTCACAGTCGAAACAGGAGAAGGCGGCAGAAGAGCGAACGCTCTGCCTTTTCACCTGCTTCCTCGCCTCGCCCCCACCCTCTCCCTACCTCGCTCTCGCTCCCTCCCAGCTGCCACTCACCCTCTTCTCCAAAACCCTAATCCAACCCGAACACCATTGTCCCACGTCCGTTTGAAGGCTGCGTCGTCTTCGATGGCGGAATCGATCACTGGCAGTGCCACCTCTTGGGTGTTTCCTGAGGGCCCCCTTGAAGAACTCTCAATCCGATGCGACGTCTTCACCGCCGCGAACCTCATCACTTCCTGCAGATTTTATTTTGACTCTGCAACACACAGTGCAGGTCTCGCTGCAGCTCTTCCGTTTGGCCTCCCCTGTGTTCTTCATTCTCACCCGACTGAGGTACCGCAGGACTCATTTGCACTCTTTTAGCGCTCTTTTGATTCAAAGAAAAAATTCGTAGGATTTTTGAAGGATTGAAGAATCCTATAGTATTTTTCTTAGTTGTACTAATTCCCATAGAAAATCTAACATTCACTACAACCTCTCTTACAATTCCTTTGATGCAAGCACACAAACTTTAGTGCATACCAAATCCTGTAGAATTGGACTGTGCATGACATTTCAATTCTATGGTTTTCCTATTCCTATGTATTTCCTATCCTGCGAATCAAAGAGGCTTCCTCTTATTGAATGAAATCAGCATTGATTTTGCTTTTCGTCAACAAGGTACCGGAGGAGTACATGCCCTTGGCCAAGGGTGCCTACTCACACGGCAAGGGCACACAACATTGCAGGAGCACCACCTGCGAGGTGACGCTGCTGGACAGGTTCTCCTCCGATGCAGTGATGCCACCTGACCAGGCCAGGCATTGGGTAGGCGCGAATGGAGATTGGATCGCCACTGTTGGCTCATCCTGGAAATGGGAGCTTGTCAATGTGTACACTCATCGCCGGATTCCTCTACCAGTAATTTTGGATTTTGATGCAACCGACGACAACCTTGAGTTCATTGATCCTGATGGCCACCATGTTCGTCTGCTGAAGATTGCTATTTGCCAAGTTCCCTGAACTTCTGGGAAGTATAGAGATTTCTCTCTTATCGCCATCTTCCACTCGGTAATTGCCGTCCTTCACGTTTCTTATAGTGGTTGGATAGTTCTCCAAAACCAGTTCAACTTGTTCCCCTACCATGATGCAATTATCCACAAGGGACTTGTGTTTGCTACAACTCAATCAGGCACTATTTATGTGTGGCGTAAGCTGAAATGGGGTAATTTTCATCAGCGCAAAGTATTCTAGCTTCATTATTCATGGATGTAAACAAATTTTGCTAAACTGGATTTTAATTGTGGTTTCCTTTTCAAGGTCCTGTGATGATCGAGGCACCACCCAACGTGCATCACTGGGGGGAAGGACTTGATGATGAAGATGATGAGGAGATGGAGTATGATCCTGGTATGTGGTGGTTAGCAAACTCTCCAGATGGTTCACAACCTTTTCTGGTTCATACCCGGGGCGTATGTGAAGGTGATGATTATAGAGCTTATCATGATTATCCTGCTGTTGTTAGTAGTGCTGATCGTCACGATCGCACTATTCACACCTATGCTACTGGGTTCTCCTGCCAAGTGTTCTCGATTGACACTACTCAGTTAGTTCCACACAGGTCGTGGGTGAGTATTGATAACCTTGGAGCATATTCTCTCTTCCTTGGATTGAACTATCCCGTTATCATTCCAATAGGCGGGGCAGAACATGGACCTGAACTTATGATGAAAAGCAACTGTGTATACACCTCGCACAATGCATTAGGCCTTCTTAATAATCCTCGTCCTGAAATATGCCGTATCAGTCTCAATGGTTTTGATACCGCTGTTGGTTTCTTAACCAACATTCCCTGCCCATGGCGGCAGACACCGTTGTGGTTCGTCCCGAGCATTGCCAACCGCATTGAGTGAAACCGCAATAATCAAGTGGTGGTTTCTGTAATTTCATCACTTGCATGTTTTTTCCTTTGAAAACTTCCTCCATGTAATATAATCAAACATCTTTTGTACTACAGTATGAAGGTAGTTTGTCTCGTGGCTGTCTCTACTGGCTCCGAGGTGTGGTGCATTTGGTGCTCGCGTAAGTGTTAGATCATATTTTTTTTTAACTTCGTTTGACCATGTTTGTACAAGAATATAGAGTACACTAAGAAGTACTGTATATGAACTTCGTTGAACAGTTTGTAAAGCAAAAATCGTCAGTTATTACAAACATCTAAAACGAAAGGAAAGTGAAAACATAACTAGCAGCATTTGCAGAAACAAAGTTTTTTTTAACTTAACCCACAATCTCAAACAATCGTAGCCACAGATACCAAAAGTAAAACAAACTACAAAACCACCACACATACCGACTTAGGCAAACGAGACATTGGAAAAATTTGCATTGATTAGAATGGCAGTTCTTTGAAACGGGAGTAGAAATCTAAACTGATGGGTAGGCCCACAAACAGTGGATACCCGCTGTCAGTGGACCGAACGGGTAGAACCGTGTGGTATACCACACGAACCACCAACCAGTATTTACTGCACAGTTCCTACCACAACTCATTATCCCCTTCCCATTCCCTGTGTTGTTCATCACCGAAGAAGAGAGAGAAGAAGAGCGCTGGCGGTTTCCAAGGAAGCGGCAGAAAACCATAGCCGAAGAATCGCCTGCAGTGTTTCCTATTTTGGATCTGTATTCACGGTGAAGGTACTAATTGTCTCTTTTTTTTTGAAACCTTATACTGCAGGGGAGCCCCCCACAGCCTCACTTTATTACCACTGTACCAACATAATTACAGGAGTATTTACATTACTTACATTGTAAAACTAGTGTAGACTATCTAGCCATGATGACAGTGAGGTATATACAGTATCCTTTACCCTATACTTAAGCAGGGTAATCTCTTGGAAAAAACAAGCTTTCCAGCCTCGGAAAGTTGGTCGAACATTTTTAAAAATCCAACCATTGCGCTGCTTCCATATGCCCCAACAAGCCAGGATAAGCACCTCTGAGAAACATGGTCCTGTGAAGTTCTTCTTCGCTAGCAATAACGTTTCATTAGTGCTTCCCGGATGCCACGGTATCTGTAGATAGTTCCAGATGCGTGTGCTGAAATTGCAGTCGAAGAACAAGTGCCTCCAGTCTTCACGCTATTGTGTTGGGCACAAAACACAGTTGTGATTATCAGTAACATTCCATTGTCGTCGAAGTAACATGTCTTTTGTGTTGATTCTATCATGCAACACTAGCCAAGCAAAGAATTTGTGCTTTGATTGGCATTTACTTTTCCAGATCCAGCAGGAGGGAGCATCAGTGGGGATGTGTTTAAAGTGTTGTTTATAAGCCAGACTTGGTTTATATTCTCCCTTCCCAAGCGTGCATATCCACGCATCATCTTTTCCATCTTCCAGCAATGTATCTTGTAACAATTGCTGCACTGTCAGAAACTCCTCATGCGCCTGCACAGATAGAGGCAAGGAGAAATTCTGCAACCAATTTTCTGAATTCATGAACTCACTGACCGACTGCATTTTATCCACTGCAAAAGAGTACAGTCTCGGATATGCTTCTGCCAGTTTTGTGTCCCTCCAAAGGTCAGTCCAAAAGAGAATTGTGTGTCCATTTCCAACTTCACATCTTGTTATGTTTCTATATGCGTCAGCTAATGCAAATACCCCTTTCCACCAGAAAGAACCAGACAGCACCACCGCATGTGGAACAATATTGTAGTAGTATGTATTCTTGATCAGTTGGACCAGGGAGTTTTGTCATTGTTATAAAATTTATGAAGGTGCTTTAATAGCAAAGCCGAGTTTTGCTTCTTCAGATCAATTATGCCCATACCTCCTTTATTCTTGGGTTTACATATCATGTCCCAAGCTGCTAAAGAATGTACTTTGTCTTTGTCTTTTTTCCTCCACAAGCAATGTCTCCGAGGTATATCAAACATCTCAATTAACCCAGCAGGTAGTATCAAAGTCAGCATGAAATAGGTGGGTAGAGATGATAACACTGAGTTAACCAAAACCAGTCTGTCTCCATAAGAGAGAAAAGATGATGTTGCAGATAACCTTCTCTCCACCCGATCAATCAAAGGTGACAATTCTCGGATTGTTGGCCTGGTGGTGCCCATTGGGAGTCCCAGGTAAGGAAACGACATAGCCCCAACCTGACATTGGAAAACTGCGGCAAGACTAGCTGCCTACTCTGGTGTTACATTCAATGGAATCAAGGACGATTTATGATAATTTATTTTAAGGCCAGTGAAATCTGCATATTGTTGCAATATTTCCTTGAACACCAAGAGGTCTGACTGGTTTGCAGGCAAGACAATTATTGTGTCATCGGCGTATTGAACAATTGGGTACTTGTCCTGCCCTGGAATTGGAGCTGACAGTATCCCTTCTTGATATGCCTTATTGACCAGAGATTGTAATAGATCAGCTCCTTCGACAAATAAAAGGGGCGACAACGGATCTCCTTGCCTGACTCCCCGTTTGCATAAAAACGGTTTACCAGGTATACCATTCAGCAAGACAGAGGATGTCCCAGATGTGAGAATTTCCTTTACCCAATCAAGAAATTTTGCAGGAAATCCTTTTGCTTTCAGAATATTGATAATGGCATTGTGATCAAGAGTGTCGAATGCCTTTTCAAAATCTATCTTTAGGATGACTATCTTCCTTTTAGACTGCTGACATTGGAAAATGAATTCAAAGGACCAGGCAAGACAGTCTTGTATGGTTCTCCCCTTGAGAAAGCCGTATTGATTAGCATGGATAGTTCTCAGGATGCTCTTCTGCAACCTATTGGCCAGTAGTTTAGTGACAAACTTGAGGCACGTATTAGTGAGTGATATAGGCCTGAAATCATTCACTGTCTCCGGGCTTTGATTTTTTGGGACAAGTGTAATATGAGAGCCGTTGATGCTTTGAAGAGAAGATGTGCCAGCATGAAAATCATTGCAGAGCTTGATAAAATCCTCTTTTATTATGTGCCAACATTTCTTTAGAAATAGGCCATTGAAGCCATCCGGGCCAGGTGCTTTGTCAGTCTTCATTCCTTTAACAATGCCCTCAAACTCCTCTGAGGTAAAAGGAACCACAAGATCTTCAAGATCATCCACAGGATGTAATATTTCTGACAAAGAAATTGCATTTGAAGTCGGAATAGAGACCCCCATTCTATTCTTGAAAGTATGCCAGAATGCATTTGCCTTTGGTTGGTGATCCACCATCGGAACACCATCGCTATCTTTGATTTCAGAAATAATATTATGTCTGTACCTTTCTGTTGCCTTGGCATGGAAAAATTTCGTGTTTTCGCCCCCAAGTTGCACCCATCTTATGGTACAGCGTTTGCGCCAATATTCAGACTGAATCCATAGCAGCCTTTTTAAGTGAGCTTTGACAATATTTCTGAAATTGAATTCTGGTCGAGTAAGATCTCGTTCATCCTCGAGTTGGTCAAGTATAAATATAACCTTGTTAGTTTTCTCAATTAAGATCTTGATCTGTGACAGTGATCGGCCCCATCTTTTCAATTCATATCTGAGATTCTTCAGTTTTGCTGTAAGAACACCTGCACTGGTTGCAGCATATACAGGCTGTTTCCAAACTCGCTCCACCAGATCAATAAAACCAGGCTGACTCACCCAATGATTTTCAAACCGAAAAATTTGAGCCTTGGGTATTGCTGTGGATATGCTGACTACACAAGGAACATGGTCAGAGGTGGACTTCCCAAGTGGATGAACCAAGGTATTTGGGTATTTTATAGTCCAGCTATAGCTGGTGAAGAACCAATCTAACTGTTCCAACAGCGGTTGATCTTGCATATTTGACCAGGTGAAGGCTCTTCCTTTCAAAGGAAGCTCAACGAGTCCCAGGTAACTGATTATCTCATTGAAAATGAGTATATCATTCATGTTTGCGCCTGGCCTGTTTCTATTTTTGTTGATCTCATGAAGTTGAAATCTCCAACCAGCAGCCAATTTTCATGTGCAGGGATATCTAGATCATGCAACCACTGGACAAACTGATCCCTTTCTTGCCCTCTACATGGACCATAAACATTCACAAGTGTCCATGACTCTTTGTTATGCTTTGAGGTGAAAGACATACGAATTGCAGATCTTGTGACTTCAAGCACCTGTCCCTCAAAAACAGAGCTATTCCACAAAACTATCAATCCACCAGAAGCTCCCACGGAGGGGAAAATACAAATCTATCAAATCTTTTGGGGCAAAAACTTCTGATGAAGGAATGGTCAAATTTTTCACATTTTGTTTCTTGTAGACAAATAATTGCACACTGACTTTCATCAATTTTGTTATATACCAGCAATCTTTTATCTTTATCATTGAGTCCACGAACATTCCAATCAAGCACTTTCCAATCTAATAACCATATTGGTGTATTATCCATTTAAAACATAGAGAAAGTGTATTTTATCAGACTGACAAGGATAACCTGCCAGGGCATGTAACAGTCCACAACAAAGAATTGAAACTGTAATGTCATTGCTGTCATATTTGTGTAACATCTGTTCTGAACACGGACCCAAGCATGTGTTTACAATCAGGAGGGCCTTAACAATCATCGGAAACTTCACTTGGCTTGCTTGCATCCGGATCGGCCACAAGCCTTTCCTCAGTCATCTCTGCATCCGGTATCTCCAGTGCACGACCCACACGTTGCATCACATGGATAGGAGTATGCGGTGTTACATGCTCAGCATCTTCCTTGGGCTTTGAGGATCTGGGTTTCTTTTTAGGTGTAGGTTTATCTCGCATGGGTTCAAGTTTGAAACCATTTGCCTTGGCAGACTGCCTAGTGCTCCTTCTAGCCATATTGTCCACAGGTGGGGCTTGCTGCTTTCTTCCTCTCTTCCTTGGTGGAATAATTGCTTCTGGTTCCTCTGCCACTGTCAGCTGAACTGTTGCCGAGAGCTGCATATCAGAACTGTCCAGTTCCCGTGTCTGATCAGTCTGCATATCGTTATCAAAGATAAGCTTTCTAGCTGTACTCTGTCGCTGCTCCTGCTCTCTGTTTGTCACCCGTATGAATTTTTTGCCTGCCAGTTTTCCAAAAGCCATCGCCCAATCTCTCTTTGCAAGTGAGATGGAGGTGAGAGCGGCTAATGGAGGGAAGGTCATATAGGCACCAACTGAGTTGCTCATGATCATGGGTATCAGCTTCTGAAACCATCTATCCCACTTCATGTGAGGTGGCAACTCCGGACCACAGAACACATTCTTGCACTCATGCCGCAGCCAAGGCCATTGTGTTATAACAGTCTTCTCCATACGCATCACAGCTGTCACATCAGCAAACTGGATTATGTTAACTATCACCTGGTCTTGCTGTTGGTTGGCAGAAAAGTCTGAATGATTTAAAACCACTGAACCCGATTCTTGAATTTCAACAGGATCTTCCTGCATATCATTTTCTTGCATCTCTTCCTCTGGTTCCTCAGGCAAAGGGTGAGGGTTACCATCCATTGGCATTGGGTCCTCATCAGCTGAAAGAACTTGATCAAAGTTTGCACTGAGGATATAACAGGGAGCAGTCCATGATTCTTTAATGTCCCCAAGGTTACTGTAGTTGCCAAAAACCACATCTCTTGGGACAAGTTGGGGAGAGGTAAAAGTAACATTCACCATGGTACGATCTAAGGCTCCATCAATGTGATGCCAGTGGTGTAAACGACCAAAAGTTGATATCGCATTGGAGATATCATGATCGTTCCTGTAATCTAAAGGTACGCCTAGGAACATAAGCCAACCAGTCCTACTACCCTGCGTGGCCTTATGGATTTGAGTTCTATCATCATGATTGACAAATCTAACAAAAACGTCATTGGCAATTTCATAGGGACCGTTCTGAACCAGAGCAGACCGAGCAGCAGGGCTACGCATCTCAAACATACCTATTCCAAACAGGCAAGGTTGGGCATCTACCACAGTGCTTCTGAGCTGCTGCTGGACATAATTCCGAACCTGTTGTCGCCAGAACTGCTCCTCCTCCGGCAGCTGCGCCGGCTCAACTATCGCCACACAGAAGGCTTCATGGGTGCGGGGCGGGGCGACATTGGGTGTGTAGAACGTGTGAGGAAGGCGAGTGGGGCCGCCATCGATGATGTGGAAACCATCAGGCACCCATCTCGCCGGGTTGAGCTCGAAAGTCGCCATGTCCGATTGATTCAGTGGCGGTGGAGGGCTTGGTGGCGGGTGGGGTGGATTTGGGGTTGTGCTGGGTGGGGCAGAGGACGTAGAAGCTGTATCGTCTCCCTTTTGTAAGCTCGAAACAGGGGAGTTTGAGACCGTGTCTAGCACGGTTGGAGTTGTTTTCTTAACTATCCAAATTTGTTTGGGAGACTTTCTTGCAAAACAATCTTTCTCAATATGGCCTGAACGGAAACAACCTCGGCATCGAATTCTTCTGGTGCATTCTATTGTCGTGTGTTTCATGGTAAGATAGCGTCCACACTTCCAAAACCGATATGCTATATCATCAATGACTTCTTGCAGACCACCTAAGTCTTGGGTGGGCCTATCTGGGCTTGAGTGTTGCGCCGGCCCATGACTCGAATCCGTATTTGTCGCCACAGATTTCTGGACCTGTTCCGCAGTTTCAGTCAGCTCCTTCTCTGAACCTATCAGCTTTTGTATTTCAGGTGGAACAAAAGACCCAAAAGAGATGACAGGAAGGGCTTGTGATTGATACATGGTCTGTTTAAGCGGTGACCGCTTCTTGTTAGGATCTTGATATCCTTTGCAAGCATCGTAGGCAATGGATTCAGCAAACACTAGCTTCCGCTTAGGCTTATCTGCATTTCTGATGATGGATTTGGGCACACTAGACTTTAAAGCTTGCATTCCGAGCTGTGTTCGGCGCTTGGATGGACTGACTAGAGTCCATTCCTCCCTGCACTCTTGCTGCCAGTTACAGAATTCTGCCTTCCAGTTTTAGAATTCTGCCTTCCAGTTTGGTCCTCCTCGACCCCAGAGCTTGAAATGACATTTAAACTGTGTGCAGCTATATGATCGCAGATTATAAACTTCAAACCCAACTTTCTTGGATGAGACATTAAAGGAGAAAGTGCGATCAGAGAGTATAGAAACTTTAAGTTTGTCACTAGGACCTCCAATGGCTGCTTCTAGAGCAATGCCGACTGATTCATCAGTGAGTTTGAAACTAGCACGTCCGAAAGATACTACCATTGTGAAATGACCAGACTGCAGTGTAGGGTATACATCTATGAAGAACTTTCTGCGGATCTGCTGTGCAAACTTGATGCCATGAGAGAAGTCCAGACCCTTTGAGACTGAATCTCTAAATACTGACAGACTGCCATCCGACTTGTCAATGCAATTCAAATTCAGATCTTCATCCGTGCCAGTATTTTCAGGTTCCATGGTTGTCACAACCATTCTTTCTTCAGATCCAGGGTTTTTGGCCAGCGGAGATGATTTCCGACAGATGCCTACCGTGGTGAAGTGAGTTGGGAAATTTACCTTGGATCCAACGTCGATCAGTTCGCCATGCCGAAGGGGTCGGCCAACCAGAGAGATGCCCCTCGCGTCCTTCAGGGTAATCCAGTCCTTCGCTGCCCACAGATGCAGCTCGCCATCGTATGCCTTCTTACGTCCTCGATCTAGGTCTTTGGTGGTGTTGTATGACACCTTCCAGATCCACGAAGGGGGGATCTTCGGTGCCATGGGGTTTTGGGTGGTGGGGAGAGGGTTGATTGGATCGGAAAGGAGATCCGGCCACCGGAGTGAGGTGATCGCCGACGTCTAGGTTACCGTGGTGGGGGGTTTAGGGGAGTCGCCATTCAACCTGGCAGAGTGAGACAGCCCTAATTGTCTCTAATTGTCTCTCTTTGGTGTGGTCAGTTCGCTCTAGTCGCTTTCTCTCTATCATGCCTTTCCATTTCTGGAGATAGAAGCTAGGGTGTTTGGGTTCGCACGGATTTGTGGTATATAAAGCTTGTATCTACGTTCTTGTGGTCCTTGATTTTCTGAACCCCTTATCCATGTGGAGATATGAAGCTTATCCTTACACAACTGGACCCTTCAGATTCTCATAGATGCCCCCCCATGTGACTGTACCTAGATGCAGGATATCTGTGTTGCACTCTCACCGTAGAAGTGTAGGTAGAGTTGTACGCCAGGTGGTTTAAACAAATGGACAAGGATGGTTCAACATTTAACTTTTTTGGCGCCTCCGTGTAAAATATGAAAAAAAAAGGACATGACAGGACTAAGTTATTTGTGAGACAGAACTGGTCCTCTTCATAAATCAAATCTAGAAAGCATGATACGTAGCGTGATAACAGCGTAAATTGTTGCCCAAGGGAAAAATAATGTTTTTGTCAATGGGTTTGAGTGTCAATCATATGCTTTAGCTCTTAACACTTATAGAGCTATAGATCTTTGTTTATACCTACCTTGACATGGTAGTTTATTTATTGCAGTTATCGCATTTTCTTTGATGTTAACCTGAAGATCTTGTATATGGCGTACGCCGCTGTAAGATAAAAATTAATTTACGTGTTTTCGTTTCCTCGATAGATGAAGTGCAAGTCCTGCGGCAACATAGGAGCTATCTGCATTCAGGAAAGGACAGACCCCAAGCAGTTCTACGTTCAGCTGTGCAGTAACTTTCGGAAATGCCTGGTAAGAGTATTCACCTGTGCTTACTAAGCCACCATTTCGAAAGACGTACTCCTCTTCTTAAACTGTTGAGAAATTGAACAAACGTTTTGTTTTCATGCGATTGTAGAACATTCCTTGTTCTGCAAGTAAGACATTGAAGGAGTACGAGGACACATTCCTCACCGTTCGGACTCATGAACACGAGGTGTACACGTTTGATCTGAACGAGACGAACCCAAGGACATTCATCTCTGGTCCCGAGTATCTGCAGTTTCTGGCAGACTATGATCTGAAGGCCTATGATCTAGTCTTTTGTCAGATCAAAGGCTCTGATTTTCCTATGTCAATCACACCTGAAGATGATGAAGGACTTCCGAAGCAAAGAGTGACAGGTAAATCCTAAAAAGTATACTACCATCAATGGTATTTATAGGTGCCTCTTTTATGCATTGTCTTAAGCATCCTAATGGTATTAGCTTCCCCAAAATGTAGAAGCCCATGCGTCTCAAGATCCCGCAAAGGATGCTCTCAAAGATCCTTATGTCTTTAAAGACACTGCTAACACTACAGGAATGGCCACCTATGCCGACGGCAGGCCGTTGGCACAGGTCTTTTTACCAACGTATCTCAGGTCAAAATACTTATCTCGGTCAAAACTTCCCGTTCGGTCACCCATCCTCAGATTGCTCCAGCCCAAGCACGCTTAACTTTTGAGTTCCTTCTAAATTAGCTTCCAAATGAGATGTTAGAACTTACTGATGTTATTATTCTATCGAACATATTAACCCCTGGGTCATGATGTTACACTTTTATTGTCTAAATTTTGAAAATTTATTTGAATAAATAACAATGATTATGTAATAATAATATTTGAATAAATAACAATAAAATTTATTTTACTTTATTTTCTCCTTTTTACATTTAATATGCAATATTTCATATCTTCAAATCCGTAAATCAAAATTTAATAAATAAAATGTCTAAATCGATCAGAAAAATGAGAGAAATCTAAATATGAAATCCATAACATCTTTTTCATCATGCATATGACTTTTTGTACCATATTTGTGGTATTTTCTTAATAAAAAAGTTATTTTTGCACTTAAAAAATGAAAAATGATGTTTATAAAATTATTTTTAAAATTATTGTTGGCAACAATGTTTGTCATACCAAGACACACCTATGTGTCAAATATGGGCACATTATCACAAATTATGGTACATAGATGATCATATCTAGATCATTTGACTCGAAACTTATACATGTTTATAGATGATTGACCTTTTTGTGAAAAAGTTTTATGAAAATTTTGTCAAAACTCAGGTTTATAATTTTTCCTAGCAACTAGTACACATATAAGCAGTCCATGCTAAAGGATTTATTTTTTTGAGTATTTTTTCACTTTCTTTTAATTTTTTGAAAAAACGATCAAAATGGCTGTCGTGTGTATTCATTCAAAGGGGTCGCATTTTTTAAAACCATCGATGGTTCTGTGTAATAACCACTATTGTTGTATCTTAAAATGATTTTTGTAAAATTTTCAGAGTAAACTATCACACACTTGTAGTTCAAAATTGAATTACTTTCGGAAAATAGCCATAAAGTCATTTAAGTAGGCGAAATTAGTTAGAAACCGAGAAAATTCATAATATTTCTGGATTTCCATCAAATATGATCTACTTTGTGTGGAAATTGGATGGGTGCCAGTTTGCACCATATTTGTTGTACTTGCTTCACAAAAAATATCATTTTTTACAGTTAAAAAATGAAAATGATATTTATAAACATAATTTGAAAAAACTTAGTTCTGCAACAATGTTTGTCATACCAAGACACAGCTATGTGTCAAATATGGGCACATTATCACAAACTATGGTACATAGATGATCATATCTAGGTCATTTGACTCGAAATTTATACATGTTTATAGATGATTGACCTTTTGTGAAGAAGTTTTATGAAAATTTTGTCAAAACTCTAGTTTATCATTTTTCCTAGCAACTAGTACACATATAAGGAGTCCATGCCAAAGGATTTGTTTTTTTTTGAGTATTTTTTCACTTTCTTTTAATTTTTCGAAAAACGATCAAAATGGTCGTCGTGTGTATTCATTCAAAGGGGTCGCATTTTTTAAAATCATCGATGGTTCTGTGATATAACCACTATTGTTGTATCTTAAAATGATTTTTGTAAAATTTTCAGAGTAAACTATCACACACTTGTAGTTCAAAATTAAATTACTTTCAGAAAATAGACATAAAGTCATTTAAGTAGGCGAAATTAGTTAGAAACCGAGAAAATTCATAATATTTCTGGATTGTCCATCAAATATGATCTACTTTGTGTGGAAATTGGATGGGTGCCAGTTTGCACCATATTTGTTGTACTTGCTTCACAAAAAATATCATTTTTTACAGTTAAAAAATAAAAAATGATATTTATAAACATAATTTGAAAAAACTTAGTTCTGCAACAATGTTTGTCATACCAAGACACAGCTATGTGTCAAATATGAGCACATTATCACAAACTATGGTACATAGATGATCATATCTAGGTCATTTGACTCGAAACTTATACATGTTTATAAATGATTGACCTTTTTGTGAAGAAGTTTTATGGAAATTTTGTCAAAACTCAAGTTTATCATTTTCCCTAGCAACTAGTACACATATTATTTCATTTTATTTGTTAAATTTCGATTTATAGATTTAAAGATATGAATTATTTCATATTAAACGAAAACAGAAAAAAACATAGCTATGCCTACGGTTTTGCCGTCGGCAGAGCCTTTTGAACCTATGCCTACGGCTTTGCCGTCGGCATAGACCCTGTGCCGACGGCTAAACCTGTGCCGACGGCCACGTCGATGAACATTCCTCGTCGGAGCCTATGCCGACGGCCCCGACAAAAAGCCGTCGGCATAGCTCGCCATTCCTGTAGTGTAAGGCAGTTGTTTTCACAGGGAAGATAAGGCCAACGGCCTCACAGGTTGCGAGGATCAATGGACGTGTCCTTGAGCGTGGGATTGGGCTAGGCTCAATTTTTATTCACAAGATGACTTCATCCGATGTTTTCCAGAATAGCCTAGTACTATATATTTTATCTCTGGACTATTTACTTTTATATAGTACCATATGTCTCACTTTTATTTTTTTCATGACCATTATTAAGTTGACTAATTCGTCTATGTTGTTTGCACCCTCTTTGTTATTTCAGCATATTCCGAAGCTAATAAAAGAAGCTCTATTCCTCCCGGAATCAGGATCTGCAACTCTAGTAGGAAGCGGACCTGCATTTGCGAGTAACAAAGAAGCATTTTGCTACACATCACCGGATAGCAGGATCCGCTTCCATTCTGGCTTCAAGGAGTTTGTGAAAGTCAACAGCATTGGTGTTCGAAACCTTGTCCTCATCAAGTTCCACAGGGTTAAAAAAGATATTGTGGTTTCTGTAGATGTCGTTGGTTGGTAGTCTGGTACTGTGGTTGCTGTAAAAAAATTGTGTCGCAAGAACAGCTAGTCCGTAGATGTCGTTGGTTGGTACTGTGGTTGCTCTAAAAAACCTGTGCTGCAAGAACAGCTAGTATCTGTATGTCTGTGCTCACTTCTACCTTTTGGTATTATGATGTTCGTGAAAACTAATTCCTGGGAAGGTGTTCCAGTCCACTCGATTTCCTATCTGCCTGTAGCATGGTAATGTTTTTTTATCCTTGAAAAAAGCTGATGGGCCAGCCTATCTTCATTTTGGGCGCGGGCTGATTTGGTTTGGCGCGATCATGAAAATTGAAAATCATTTCTTCTATCGTCTCTCTCACCGCCCGCCCCCCACCCCCACCCAAATCGCAGTAGCTACATCTGACAATCCCCCCCCCCCCCCCCCCCCTCCCCAAGCGGCGCCATCACGGTCATGTCGTCACCTGCCGACGGCTCAATAGCACTCGCCCACAGCCAGACCTCCGACCTACTTTTGGGCACTGCGTGCTTTCGATAAACCCCGGCATGTCGGCGTGGGACGACGAGTATCGCGGGAAAGTCCTCATGGCAACCGTGGAAGGGCTCCTGCCTCCGGTCTTGCCTGAGGACCTGGTAAAAGCTCTGGAAACTAACCACAGCACCCGGATCTGCAACATGCTAGTTGAAGTCTGCGCGCCCTGGCAGATTTTGTGGTGACATTCTGGCGCGCATCTGAATGCACTCGTGTGTTCAAGTGTTCCCCCCCTTATCTGCCAGGGCGTGCCAGTTAGCCTCGCCCTGTGGCACCCAAGTTGGGGTGCCTCGGAGTCCTCCGAGTTACCATTTCTGACGAAGCTGAGCTTTGACGTCCTGCCGCGACGGGCTTGGGACCGCGACAGTATGAAGGAGCTGCTAAATTCCCTCGATGGTCAGCTTGTGAAGATATTTCCTCCAAAACACAGCTGGTGTTTGTCGGTGATTGCTTGGTTGAAGAAACCTTCGGTCGTGCCGAAGGTCCTCTCCGTTGAGTTGCCGCTGCAGGAATCGATGGTGCCCGATGGCGAGTTGCAGCCGCCGGCGCGAATGGTGCAGCCTACGTTCAAGCATAGAGTGCTCGTTCATGTTCAACATGTGCTGCACCGCAAGAACAATGAAAGCGGAGATTATTTGGCTGTCATCTTCCCTGTGTATCTTGGAAGGATCGACGGCACAAGGCCAGCTACATTCCGTGATGGCGGCCACAGCTTCTATGGCTCAAGGGGCCGGGCAGGCGGTCTGAACCTGCATATATAGTTTCAGGTAACTATTTGGTACTGAATCTGGTCTACTCTGTGTGAAATGAACGAGTCATGCTCTGATGTGGTCAAGCTACATGTTTCTAGCTAGTAGAACTGATTTGTGATCTGAAACAACGTTCATTAAGTGATCTTGGTGATGTGCTATTTTACATGTTGTACTTTTGTGTGAGTTGAATGTGCTAAGCCTGTTAACTAGTTGGGCCTTTCGCATGATGACAATATTTGGGTTTATCTTTAATTTGTATTTTGGATGAGGGCGCTGGAGAGCTAGCTAGCAGATTGAACTCAGGATTGCGAATGCCAATATCAATATATATCATTGAACATTTCAGTCCACAGTTCTATCCCCCTTTTGTATGATGAGACTTTGTGTCCAGGGATGCAAATCAAATACGTATACCAATGTGTCTATTGCATGTAAGTGAACTGAACATGTTCACATATGTATCTATGCACTCATCGAATTAAGACTGATCTAATTTAAAGGCGACAATAGAGAGGGAAACCAAATAGACAGTCATCACAAACGAAAATCAAATAGTCATCAGGTCTTAGTCATACATTTTCCAAACAGAAATTCAAAACAAATCATTATTCTAGATACCACGGCATAATAAGAAAATTAACAGTCTAATTGTCGGACCAGTGGAAACGAGGGTACCACGGCCCGTATGCCTTTGGCCCAGAAGACTACGCATGAAGGATCAAGTCAAGTCAACAGTCAACAGAGCACGGTCAACTCCCTTGGGCCTCACGAAGACCCATGTGGCTGAGGCGAACAGCCTCGGGAGGACGCGGCACCCGCAGCCAAGAAAAGGCCTCGCGAGGCCACTCCTCGCGAGGGAAGCAAGCGCCACCAGGCCTCAGGCAGAACAAGACAAGGATACAGTGCACCCGTGACCCCGTGCCAGGGGCCATGTGCGACTACGTTTTCCCTAGAGTGATGCGCGCGCCTGCGTCATGCCGCAACGCGTGTCGGCCAAATCTTTCCACTTTTGTGATTAAAGGACGCCGACCATCCAAGGCAAGCAAAGCGAAGCCCAAGACCTTCCTCTTTGGTGCATTATGGCCGGACCGGCGCTACGCGCCACCGCAGACATCATCAGCAATGTCACCGACAAGTCTTTGCCACTACGCCATGGATGGTGACTTTAGCAAAGCTAGGGCAGTACGCCGGTACCCATTCTTGGTGCTATGTGGCAACCCTTCACGCCTAAACATTTGGGAAGAGGACCGGAGCACTATAAATAGGGCCTCACCGTAGCCATAGAACATCATCTTCAACCTCTGGACTAGCTCCACCACTTGTACTGTAATCGCTCCGAGCAGTGCAATCCATCCAAGCATGAAGTAGGGTTTTACACCATCACGGTGCCTGAACCTGGGTGTCTGTCTCCTTCACCGACGTTATCGAGGATCTCGTCGAGAGCATGTTTCAGTCCCCAATGTTCGAACATCCCTACACGAGAGGTTCCTTTGGGACTGTTCCTCGACATTTGGTGCGCCAGGTAGGGGACTGAGGCGCTCTCTTTGTTTTTCCTCACCACCATGGTCGACACCCGCCGCAAGGCGGCCAGCCGGGTCGTCTCTGAGCCCGCTATCAACAACCCGCGCGGGCGCGCGGCTCCCGCCGCCTCCGAGGAAGAAGAGGAGCACAGGTCGGAGGAATTGGAGGCTTTGTCCCTCCACCCTTCTAGGCAGGGCACGCCTCTGCCGTTTGACGGCCACACCGCGTCTGCCTCCACCGGGCTCCACTGACAATGGGGGCTGCGCTCCTCATGGCGCAGGAACTCCTACGCTACCGGCCCACACAGGCCAGGCACGACGCATGGCTCCAGCGAGTCACCGAGCTCGTCAACACCGCAAAGGTCGCCCCGGCACCGTTGCACTCCATAGTGCCACCAACGTGGCAGGGACGAGTGGCGCACGGTGCCCCTCCTCCTCCTCCACCTCCGGCAGGAGGAGCTCATGGGCCGTACCAGGACGCCCACGCCCCGGGCAGGGCCCCTTCACATGACGCGTCCTCTCCGCACCTCGGCTGCGCCAGCTGCCAGATCATCACCAGGGAACCAGAGGATGCACGCGTGAACCTCGAACGCCAGCGTGAACGCCAAGACCGCACGGTCTGTGACCTCGCCACCGCCGGCGACCCCAACCACGCTGTCCTCACTGGTGGCCATGCCACATACAGCAAGGGGTGCCTCGCCCTCACGCGGGAACTACGTCGAGTGGTCTGGCCTACCAAGTTCCGCCCAGAGCTACCTCCCCGCTACGACGGTACTCTCAACCCGGTGGAATTTTTATAGCTCTACACGGTGAGAATCCAAGCCGCAGGTGGCGACGACCGGGTCATGGCGAACTGGTTCCTCATGGCCCTCAAGGACGCCGCCCGCTCATGGCTCATGGACCTCCCGAGGGTTCCATCAAGTCCTGGGGGGAGCTGTGCGAATAGATCGTCGCCAACTTCAAGGGGACATATGAGCGCACCCTCTCCCTCAACGATCTCCACGCAGTGAAGCAGCGCAAGGGAGAGACGCTGCACAAGTACATCTAGCGCTTCAGCCAAGTCCGCAACAGTATCTGGCGCATCAATGACGCCTCGGTTATTGGGACCTTCTCCGCCGGCGTCACGGACACCTAGATGATCGAGAAGGTCGGTATCTATGCCGACTCTCTCACCTCTGTGGTGTTGCTCTTCCACCTAGCCGACAAGTGCGCCAAGGCAGAAGAAGACCGCCTGTTCGCCCACAACTACCCCGAGCTGGAGGACTCTGACGCAGCAAAGACCAAGAGCAAGAACAAAGAACCAGTGAAGCGTAAGGCCCCGGTAGTCCTTGCGGCTGAGTCTGAACCTGACCACGGCCAAAAGCTCAAATGTGGGGGCGAGGAAGACAACAGGAACGGTGGCATGTACTGTCATTTCCACAAGCTGCACACCCACAACACCGAAGACTGCATCGAGCTTGAAAAGATTCGCAACAATCGACAGAACCGTCGTGGCGGTGATCGCAACAGTGGACGCTGGCAGGATCACGGCAACAACTACAATCAGCAGGGCCAGTATCCTTAGCAGGTGCCATATCCTCAGCAGGGTCCATACCCTCAGCAGGGCCAGTACCCACCACAGGGGCAGCATCCTCAGCAGGGTAACCTCCAGTCTAACCAGCAGGCCAACGCTGTCCAGCCACACCGGATTGTTGCATGCATCCTTGGGGGATCACAAGCGTCCATTTCCAACCGCCACTTCAAGGAGCTCACTCGTGAAGTCAGCGCCGCCCTCCCAAACGTTGGTGCTGGAAAACCCCTCAAGTGGTCACAGTACAAGATCTCCTTCGACTCCAGCGACCACCCCAAGAACACGGCCGCCGTGGGCACCATTCCACTGGTGTGCACCCCCACCATCAACATTGTCGCCGTCACCAAGACACTCATTGACGGGGGAGCAGGCCTGAACGTGCTCTCCGTGGACACCTTCGACCTGCTTCAGGTTCCTTACGAGCGCCTGATGCCAACTAGACCCTTCTCAGGGGTGACGGAGGGTACCATTGTGCCCCTCGGGCAGGTGCGCCTACCCATTACATTCGGCACTCAAGACAACTACCGCACCGAGCTGATCGACTTCGACGTCGCCCGCATCAACCTGCCATACAACGCCATCCTAGGCTACCCAGCGCCGGCCATGTTCATGGCAGTCACGCATCACGCCTACAACGTTGTCAAGATACCAGTCTGCAGCAACACTATTACCATCCGCTGTGATGAGAAGGACTTGGTGCGCATTGTCGTGGACGTCTACAAGGTTGCGGCTGCCACCTACCCCACCAACGAGGACACCCTTGACCACCTAGCACCTACCAAGAAGAAGCAGTTCACCTCACAGGAGAAGGCGGCGGCGAAGAAAGCAGCGGCCCAGCGCCCTACCGATGCTTTCCCCGTCAAGTCTTACGCCGCCAAGGTGTAGCCTGCCAAGGCCCGCCCCAAAGCCCTGCCTACTACGGGGACTTCTTCCAAAGCACCCTGGTACCAGAGCCACTGGTCACGCCTGCACCAAAGAAGAAGCCCTCCTCCTCCTCCTCCTCCAAGGAGTCGACCATCGCCAAAAGGTTAAGCCTGGCTGCTAGCGGCTCGGGGGCTGCCCCCGCAAGTGGCAAAGCCCCGCCTCCCCAGTAGGAGGAGTGGCACGACACCCTCCACCGGGTGGCGACCAGCTCGCCGCAGCGGCTCTCCATCGACACTTTTCCCAGTGTTCATCCTGGGCTGAAGACAACACCAACACCTCCGTAAGTACTACCCGTGACGCCACGGTAAAAACGTCGCCGAGATTTCCTCCCCAGGAGGGTCTAACCGGAGCTCTCGTTCAGCGTTGCTTCGTGGCCGTGAGAGCTCCAGCCCACTCCGTGTGGGAGCCCCGTGCTCATCGCGGCGGCCTCTTTTGTTCTTGAGGGTGCCACGCGGCCTCTTTTGTTCAGGAGGACGCGGCACCCGCAGCCAAGAAAAGGCCTCGCGAGGCCACTCCTCGCGAGGGAAGCAAGCGCTACCAGGCCTCAGGCAGAACAAGACTAGGATACAGTGCACCCGTGACCCCGCGACAGGGGCCATGTGCCACTACGTCTTCCCAGAGTGACGCGCACGCCTGTGCCACGCCGCAGCGCGTGTGGGCCAAAGCTTTCCACTTTGGTGATTAAAGGACGCCGACCATCCACGATAAGCAAAGCGAAGCCCAAAACCTTCCTCTTTGGTGAAAGACGACCGGACCGGCGCTACGCGCCACCGCAGACATCATCAGCAACATCACCGACAAGTCTTTGCCACTACGCCATGGACGGTGACTTTACCAAAGCTAGGGCAGTACGCCGGTATCCATTCTTGGTGCTATGTGGCAACCCTTCCCGTCTAAACATTTGGGAAGAGGACCGGAGCACTATAAATAGGGCCTCACCGTAGCCTTAGAACATCATCTTCTACCTCTGGACTAGCTCCACCACTTGTACTGTAATCGCTCCGAGTAGTGCAATCCATCCAAGCAGGAAGTAGGGTTTTACACCATCACGCTGGCCTAAACCTGGGTAAACCGATGTGTCTCCTTGCTGTGTGTGTGTCTCCTTCACCGAGGTTATCGAGGGTCTCGTCGAGAGCATGTTTCAGTCCCTAGTGTTCGAACATCACTACACGAGAGGTTCCTTTGGGACTGTTCCTCGACACTAATCACTGCACAACAAGGAGACAAACAATTTAATCATCCTCGTCATCATCATTATAATCGCGTTCATCTTTGGTGGAATCCATAAGGCCATCGGCATCCATATACTCTTCCAATGACAGATCTTGTACCTCCTCATCAGAATCTGCCTCTTTAGATTCAATGTGTTTCATCCGTGTATTGATCTCTTTGTCGACTATACTAACCTTGACAGTGAATCCTTCATCCAATGTCTGATCTGTCAGATCTTCTTCCTCATCGTCAGCATCTTGGATGCCTATTTCCTCGTGGATATCAGGGGTGACCTCCACCCTGTTAGTTCGTGCAATAAGACCACCATCATCATCTTGGTGCACAACTTCTGTGTTTCAGCTCTCATTCTCGTAAATATATGCCTCAGCAATGGAAGCATCTGGTCTAGCTCTTTTCCTGACAAAACTCTTGAAAGTGCAGAGTCTATGTTCTATAGGGTACATCCATCTATACTGTACGGGACCTCTATGTAGTGCATCATCAGGTAGATGAACATCCATCTGTTGAGGATAAATATGGTCAGAAGTTTTCAGGCATTTCATCGAACTGGTTGGTGTACAAATCTAATGCAAGATATTTGAGCAGACAGATCGAATGTAAATCCATAAATGCCCATTACTTATGCAAACAAACGGATTACAAAAAGGAAAAGGCAGCCTAGCTATTTCACCCAACAAGTTGAGTGCAAACCAATGAATGGTTTACCTATTTCAGAGAACAGATCGATCGAGTGCAATATATATAGTAACAACCAATTCTAACAATTGGACAGATCAAAGGCAAAACATTGGTAATCGATCGATTACTAGTCCTACAACATAGACGCTTACCGTGGGGATCGACCAGCAGATCTCTGGCCGGTGCATCTCGTGAAGAACGGCGCCGCCGGGCAACGGTGGCCGGCCAGCTCACACAGTTGAAAAACAGCCGGTGGGGAAACTTGTGGTGCACACGTCCGGCCGGTGCGTCTCCAAATGAAATGAATCTGCAGGTCGGAACTCGGAAGGCGCGGTGGGAAGTGCTTTTGCGTTGGTGCGAGCAGATGTGTTTTGAAGGGCGAGCGCGGGAGAGGGTTCTGGCCAGCGGCTCTCCAGATTTATCAAATCTGTGCGTATCTACCGTTCGACAAATATATAGGACTAGATCTGTTTGTTTGACAATTAGATGGCCTAGCGCAGTGGCAACGACCATTATAAATCTAAATCTAGTCACGAGTTCGATGATAGTTTCAGTATCTTATTTTTCGACGAGTTAACATGTTTTTTTTACCCTAAAGCATCCCGCAACCTTAACAAGGTCAAAACTGCGGTCGCAACCGAAAGAAATGAGCACTAGAAGTAATCAAGGGCATAAATAAAACCACAGTAGAGCACAAACGTTTCTGAGGAGAGAGAGGATGACAGTCATAAGAGGTTCGATTCAGTTATCTTCAGTTCTTTCAGGAGGCAAACCTTGCACAGAGAGGCTGAAAGTCAGAAAAATTAAGGGCGCAACCAAATGAAATGACCACTAGCAGTAATAATCACGAGTATAAATAAAACATCAACATAGCACAAACATGCTTCTTAAGAGAGAGGCCGATAGTCAGAAGATGTTCGATTCAGTTATCTTCAGTATTTTGAGGAGTCAAACCTTGCACAGAGACTGTCATGGTGAAACCATCGGCTAGACCATATAACCTGCCTGCATCGCACAACCATAACATGGTCAAAACTATGGTCGCAACCGGAAAAAAATTTACCACTAGAAGCTACCAATGGCATAAATAAAACCCCATCAGAGCAGAAACGTTTCTGAAGAGAGAGGCCGACAGTGAGGAGAGGTTTGATTCAGTTATCTTCAGTCTTTTGAGGAGGCAAACCTTGCACAAAGAGGCTGACAGTCAGGACCCATCATCTAGACCATAACCCGTCTGTATCGTCAGCCATTAGCAAGGTGAAAATTGCGGGCACAACCCAAAGAAATGACCAGTAGCAGTAATAATCACGAGTATAAATCTAACATCAACGGAGCAAACACACGTTTCTGAAGAGAGAGGCCGACAGTCAGGACCCACCATCGATCAATAGTAACGGGAGCAACCGAAAGACTGAGAAGTCGGCTAGTACCGGTCACTGACATGGTGGAGCCCACGCAAAGAACAGTGGCACATGAATGGAGCAACGGAATAAAAAGTGGGCAAGAATCGATCAGAAGTATTATGATTCACTGACATGGTGGAGCCAGCGGCAAGAACAATAGCGCATGAACGGAGCAACGGAATCAAAAAGTAGGCAAGAATCGATCGGGAGCATTATCAGTCGCTGACATAGTGGAGCCCGTGGCAAGAACAGTAGCGCAAGAACAGAGCAACATAATGAGAAAACGTGGGCAAGAATCGTTCAGCATG
This sequence comes from Poa pratensis, assembly GCA_947311845.1. NCBI lineage: Eukaryota > Viridiplantae > Streptophyta > Magnoliopsida > Poales > Poaceae > Poa > Poa pratensis. Next base: position 28,923,413 of record CAMZMU010000072.1, read on the forward strand.
ATCCTGAGTCACTGACATGGTGGACCCCGCATGATGAACAACACGGGAGGAAACGGAGCAACGTGATGAAAAACTGGGCAAGAATCATTCAGCATAATCCAGAGTCGCTGACATGGTGGAGCCCAAGTGATGAACAGCACAGGAGGAAACAGAGCAACGTGATGAAAATCTGGGCAAGAGTCGTTCAGCATAATCCTGAGTCATTGACATGGTGGAGCCCGTGTGATGAACAGCACGGGAGGAAACAGAGCAACGTGATGAAAAACTAGGCAAGAATCGATCAGCTTGATCCTGAGTCACTAACATGGTGGAGCCCGCGTGATGAACAACACGAGAGGAAACGGAGCAACGTTATGTAAAACTGGGCAAGAATCGTTCAGCATGATCCTGAGTCACTGACATGGTGGGGCCAGCACCAAGAACATCACCGAACCCAGCCATCGAGTAACAGAGCAATTGAAAAAAGAGGTGCCTGGATCTTGATATGTGAGCGGAGTATGTAGTTCGAGGTTTTAGAGCGCAAATGGCCTCGTTCAACATTATACGAGCGCCGGGGGTATCGATCCCAGTTAAGAATTGAATGCGCAACCGAGAAACGTAGCTTCTAACCACGAAATTTCAGGAAGATCGTGGGCGATAAGTGCCTCGCAACCTGAAAAACGGTTTTCGACCACGAAAATTCAGAAAGATCGTGGGCTATCGGTGCCATAGACCATGATTTTGAAAATCCGTGGTCGTTGCTACCGTCGACCAAGAAAAGAAAAAACAGCGAAATTTCGTGGCCAAAACCCGCTTTAGACCACGGTCTCGGCGGGAGATCGTGGTCTATGGCGAAATTTCTTCTAGTGGCCATCAAATATTCCCTAATTATTAACAGTAGACTGACCTAACCAAGTAACAACATTGGGATCTATGACGTGGGATTGATGGCTAGAGAAGATCCATACACACCACCACAGGTAATTAAAAGGCCAAATAATTGATTACTAGCACTAGTTCATATCGGGCAATTTAAGACCCACCATCGCACACGGGAGCAGGCTTCCGTGTGTGATACCCCTGTTGCTTACCCTTGTAGACGTCGTTGGAAGACAATGAAGAGGAAGGGGCCGCAGCTATCGGGGCCCAGAGCAGGGGCCGCTAAAGCTGAACCTCTAGCTCCGCCATCAAGGCCGCGCTTCCCGCGGCGGGAAGCTCGTCCCCATGATGACTCCCCGCGCTCTCCCACCGGAGACGAAGGCGGAGTTGCCTTCTTGCGGTTCTTTCTCCCTGGGGTCCTTCCCATGATCGATGCCGGAGTTCGTGCAGTGGAAGGAAGCAAGTACATAGGTTGAAGATGGATAACGTGCAAGCTATCCATTTAAGGAAGCCTTCTGAGGCATTCGACGCCTCGAGGCTTCCCCCACTCTGCACCAAGACTGTCTGTGCAGGTGGCGGCACCTCAAGGTGGAGCTCAATATTTATGTGCTCCACCACTGAAGCGGCAGAAAGCCGACGCTGCCGAGGCCTCTAGGTCTTGCGAGGCATCTTTCAACGAGGCTGACTACGACGAAGTGGATTATTTCGCCGACGACGAAACCACCGACGAGGAGAACCTCCACTACTAGAAAAACGAGTATTACAGTCGGTGACTAGCGGCGGTTTGAGCAATTAAAAAAAAATAAGAGACTACCATACGCTACACCTCAGCCGGTTATTTTGAATAAACCGCCTTGAAAGAAAAAGCCGGCTCCAATAACACGGCATCAGTCACGGTCCAAGCTGCGGACCGCCTCCCACGAACCTAGAGTCGGTTCATAAAAACGACGGCTGAGGCCTGTTAACGCATTGGGGTCGGGTCATATCACGGAGAGCCTCCGATAAAACGTGCATCAGCCTAAAATACCGTAAGTCTCCAAATATATTTTTTCCGCGTCGGTCAATCTTTATAACTGTCTACGGTTTTGCGTGTTTGAAACGTGGCCGTGCGGTCCACATAAATTGGGACGTTCCATATAGCTTGATCCCTCGATTTTAGATGTACAAAATAGTTTAACTAGAACATGCAAATTTATACTCGATACTACACGTACGTACGTACGTACGCTTATACACCCACACACTGCTACTCCTCATCGCTATCACTGAAACTCCAATCCTCATCGGAGTGCTCGACCTTCACCGCCGTCGAGGGGCCTCTGCATCCCTTGCCAGTAGAACTCCATCTCCGCCTGCACATGATCCGGATGCTCCCTTTGAATCCTATCCATGGCTGCCTCATCGGACTCATGGGGGCCGACAACAAGCTGCTCCATTGGACGGAGGTGCTGCTGCCGCCTCATCTCCTCTTCACGGGTCGACGCAGGCCACGCTTCCAGTTCGAGCCACTCCGCGTCTTGTAGTGTCTCCACCTCCGGGAAGTTGAGGTCAGACTTGGGCCGGCCGGCCCTCCACGCAGCGGCTTCGTACACCCGTGCGGAATGGTCCACCGTGTTGAACGTGCCGAGTCACTGCCGACGCCGGTTGAACGAGATTTCTGCGGCGTAGTGGCCGGACGGCCACATCTGCACCCCGCGGTAGCCGGTGTTACTCTGGACATGGCGGCGTGACGACATCTATGGTGGATTTGGATGGGGCCGCGGCAGATCTGGCCTTTGGGTGGTGTGACACTGTGGATATATGGCTGAAATCCGGGGTTGTGCTGCGTGTGGGAGGGAAGGGGGATTTTTTTACACCGCAGGTGTGATGATGGTGGTGCCTGTAGCTTTGGGCACAAGCCCCTGTTTGATGATCAAACAAAAATATAATTCATTTTTATTCTCGAAAAGAGAAATAGATAATGTATTTATGGTCGAACAATTTCTATAAGTTTGATACAATTACCTCCTGTGATCACGTACTACAACAATGGCAAGAAAGTATTACATTTGTTGCATACTACACAAATTATTTGCATCTAATGAGGTATTCCAACGGTGAACACGTTGAGATGATCATTGCCATTGCAAAGAGTTCACAAATACTACCACAAGATTACAAAAGGTTCTTAAAATATTACAAGGTTCAAACTGATTACACATACAAACTCCTCCAGATTAATGATCAGGGCCATTACAGTGAGTTCACAAATACCACAAAGAAATACAAGGTATGTTTCTTAAAATATTACAAAGTTTTTCAAACTGATAATACACATAGAAACTCCTCCACTCCATTGATTTTGCAAAAGGATCAGCCATCGATAAGTCATGTATGAAATCAACATTATTGATTAAGTTTGTCGTGTCGCGGCGGACGGACACCGGGAGTAAAGGATACCCCTTTTTAGGTTCGGCACGGGGCGCGAAGAAGGCTGAGAATTGTCCTGTCCAAGATCACGAACACCGGAGGTCGGGAGACCCCCTTTTAGAGATTCGGCAAGGGGCGTGAAGCGAATTTGAGCGAGCGATCAGAAGGTGCAGAATGTAAAACACACATGCAGTTTACCCAGGTTCAGGCCGCTCGGAAGTGTAAAACCCTACTCCTGCATGTCTGAATATATCGTGGTGATATGTGTATCTGGGCTACAAAAGTGTGTTCCCGGGCACTCTCTAGCACTCGAGCTAGGAGACAAAACCGAGATCTGATCTTGGTTCTGTCCTAGCACTCTGGTGAACTGGAAAGCGATCCCCCTCCTCGGGGGTCTTGGTCCTCCTTTTATACACCAAGGGGATACCACAACAACCCTCTCGTTGTACTACATGTCCTTGATGAGATAAGGACAAGACCTGGCAACTTTATCCTCCGACCGCGCACATGTACTGTTCCCCTTGCCTTTTCCGGTGAAGAGCTCTGGTATCTGGGATGTCAGAGGATACTTCCTTTTCTAGTCCCGCGATCATCTCCAATGGTAGTTCACGCTGTAGGAGTTCACGGGAACCCCCTGTTCCCAGGGTGCGACAGGAGCCCCCGGGCGCGGTCCTGTCAACACTGGTTCGGTTGACAGGGCTGGGCCCAAAAAACAGCGTGACAGCCTCGATCAGTCTTGTCACGTCTCGTCCATGAACTTTGGCAGCATTGCTGCTGTCATCACGCATATGTCAGCTTTGACTGACCACGTTCCCTCGATCTTCGCGGGCATCCCCACTAGTGCAGAGTGGGCGAAGCTCCGAGGCATCGAATGCCTCAGAAGGCTTCCTTAAATGGACAGCTTGCGTGTTATCCATCTTCAACCTCTGTACTTGCTTGCTTCCACTGCACGAACTCCGGCATCGATTATGGGAAGGACCCCGGGGAGCAAGAACCGCAAGAAGGCAACTCCACCTTCGTCTCCAGTGGGAGAGCGCGGGGAGTCGTCATGGGGATGAGCTTCCCACCGCGGGAAGTGCGGCCTTGATGGCGGAGCTGGAGGTTCAGCTTTAGCGGCCCCTACTTTGGTCCCCGATAGTTGCGGCCCATTCCTCTTCATTGTCTTCCTGTTCCCGCTTCACAGCCGCCTACTCTTCCCGTTGAAGGTGCAGACTAGGCTGGGGGCTCAGGTCCCAGAGTTCTTCAATCTGACGGTGAGAGGGAGCCCGCACGGCAGCTTCGCCGTTCGCACCGTACTGGAGAATGGCGAGCTGTACCTGGGCTCCGGCTTGGTGATCTTCACCTAGGTTTACAAGATCCAGCAATGGTTAACCCTGCTCTGCGATTTTGACGGAGAGGATGGGCTCTTCATCACGATCTTCGACACTGACCACTGCGAGGCTCCTCCTGTCTCCTATGAGGATGTGGGAGGAAGCCGGGAATTGGGCCCCGTGAAGCTGGAGAACTAGTCTCCCCTTAGGATAGATTAGTTCCCAGTTTCGTCTTTCTATGTAACCATCCTTTTGTACCCGGGAACTCCTGTCGTTGAGTTCCCAGGAAATAGCAATGAAATCTTCCTCTTCCGCAACTTCTTCATGTTTCTGCGCTTGTCACGATTATTTACTCATTTGTCTCGATACCGTTGCGAGGACTGGAGAGGCATGTCTCATCGACGTGTGCCTTTTTAGGGAAAGACTGGTCAAATTCTGTCATTACTGCATGCCTCCTCTGAGCCTTGTGAGTGACATGACCGCACACAATGAATTAGAGAGCGGCCATTCGGGAAACGAGCCAACATTGACTCTTGGAATAATGGTAGGTTCACGAGAAGACTGCGCCCAATATCTCGGCTATAACGGTGGGGTTGCACGGAGGTAGATCCATTCTCATCCTCTGCCCTCTGGTCCTCTTAGATCTCACATCATGTCTAGAGGAGACCACAACTATCCCCTCCCTAGCTTCGCGTGGGAAGAAGAAATCCGCAGGGGAGCAGTCCATCGGCGAATCTCAGCTCAAGAGCTTAGCTTTCCCGTTAGGTCGGGTCCGGATGCAGGGAGGGTGAGGCTTGACTTTCCCCCAATGATGAATTCAAGCTGGGCCATCGCCGCGATGGGTAGGCTCCGTCGAGAAATATCCCGGATGCCCGGGCAACTGATCTCCTGGATGACTGATGTCTACGCATGCTTCTATTCTTGTAGACAGTGTTGGGCCTCCAAGTGCAGAGGTTTGTGGAACAGCAGCAAGTTTCCGTTAAGTGAGTAACCCAAGGTATATCGAACTCAGGGAGATAGAGGTCAAAGATATCCTTCTCAAGCAACCCTGCAATTAAGATACAAGAAGTCTCTTGTGTCCCCAACACACCCAATACACTTGTCAGGTGTATAGGTGCACTAGTTCGGCGAAGAGATATTAAAATACAAGTGATATGGATGATTACAAGTGGTAATTGCAATCTGAAATAAAAATGGCAGCGAGCAAACATGCGACAAAACTGAGAGCAAACGGTGTTTCAATGCTTGGAAACAAGGCCTAGGTATCATACTTTCACTAGTGGACAGTCGCAACATTAGTAATCATAATTGAACGCATAGATACTTCCTCTTCACATGCTACTCCGAACCATTCTCCTGTTGGATAACGAACACCAATCCACTGCGTAGGGCTATAAAAGCACGCCTTAAAGTCTGTATTCCACATCTAGGGCACCCCGCGCTGTCACTATGAGCACCCCAAAATAGTACTCCCTCTGATCCGGAAAAAGTTTCGCGAGCTATGTTACCAAGTCGTACTACGTCAGCTATTTTCCAGCGAATGATAAAACAGATCGGAGGGAGTACTAAACAAACACCACAATTTTATAGTGACACCCAACACAAAGAACAACTCATGGCAAGTATCCCCATAATCTTTTATCCAAAGAGTCACACACGGCACGCGCACTGCCAACTTCGCACCGTGGGACAAAGGTGACTCCGGAGATTACATTAATAAAACACTTGAGGAGCATAATCATAACATAATGAAGGGGAAAAACATATATGAGTTCAACCTAGATTACAATGCTCATGATCACAAATAGATCACACCATGAGAGAGAGAGAGAGATAAACCACATAGCTACATCAGTCCTCAGCCTCGATGAAGAACTAATCCCTCCTCATCATGGGAGGCAGCAACGACGATGATGGAGGCGGTGGCATCGATGGAGATGGCTCCTGGGGCAATTCCCCGTCCCGGCAGGGTGCCGGAACAGAGACTTCTGTCCCCTGTATTAGGGTTTTTGGTGGCGGCGGCGCTATGGAGCTTTTATGGAGAAATCCTTCGGGTATTTATGGTTTTCGGGGCAGGAGGAATAAATAGACGAAGGGGCGGCGTCGGTGGGCAACCGAGGGGCCCACACCACCCCTTGGCGCGCCTGGCATGGGGGTCGCGCCCAGGCATGGTGTGGCCGCCTTCTGGCGCCTCTCCGTCTCTCCTTTGGACTCCGTGGACATGTTGGTGAAATAGGGACCTCCGTTGATTTTCGTCCAATTCCGAGATTATTCCCCGACTAGGTTTTCTTAAACGCAAAAACAGCAGAAAACAGGAACTGACACTGTGGCATCTTGTTAATAGGCCAAGAAAATGTGTAAAAATGTTGTGAAGTGTATATAAAACATGTAATAATAGGCATAATATCAACATGGAACATCAAAAATTATAGATACGTTTGAGACGTATCAATGACCTCATGGATGCTCTCCAGGTATGTACGGCTTCTTTGCATTCAAAGCACAGGATCGAATCTTATTCGCAATCTTCTGAAGAACTCTTCATGCTTGATGTAGGCCGAACACTCTGCTGATGTCGATCTCGTGAGGGAGCTTGAAGGCCGCTTCGCTTGGGTCGAAATGGCTCAAGGTAGGCTGCCCCCAGGCTCGGGGTAACTCGATCTTGGATCCCTTGGTCGTCTCCCTTCCCCTTACCTCTGGTCTTTGACGAGGAAGCACCCGAAGATGAGGAGGAGGGGCTGCTTGATCTGGGGAACCGGCTCTCCTCCTAGGTGTTGAAGCTAGAGAACCAGGAGAAGATCGGTGGACGAACCCCCAGCGTAGTTTAGGATCTTCACCTCCTTGTACCTATTTCCACCTTGTAAGCTCGTTGAGTAGGAAGATAACAAGGAAACATCGTCAGTACTTGTTTTGCATATCTCAAATTTCAAGAACTCGCAAACAAAAGCGCTTTTAGTTCCCGGTTTGGGTTTCTATCCCTTAGCATACTTTCAAGATTCGGTTTCACGGGTGATAGCTGAGAGCATGTGGGCCGGGCTGTGGTCGTCAGAGCGGATCTAAACGCTCCTCATAGGGTATCACAGCAATCTCAGGCAATCTACGTTTCCGGGCACTCAAATGTTCCTGCCAAGACGCGTTAGAGCAGATCTGCACGCATGTGTCCCGGGAACATCCTCCCCTCGAACGATTCCAGAAGAGATGCTAGCGCACGGGTGAATAACCGTGGGGCGTTGAGTACAAACGATTCTGGCAGTATTCACCGTTTGCTGGCGGCTTAAACGCTTGAGGTGAGCCTGGACTCCCAGACAGGATGAGGCCAGACCAACATCTTGCGCACCATCCCGTGAGCGTTCTCACCCCAAGAAGTTTTTCTCTCGATCCGATCATATGCTTAGGAGAATCCATCTTCCCCGGGAATGTAAAAGCGATCAGATGAAACGACTAGTTGCGAGATACTTAACTTTTTGATTTTCGGTGATCAGTTGCCATATCCCGTGAAGGTGGAGAAGTCACGCCTGTTGCTCCTATTGATACCTGAAAACCAATCCAATCAAGTGAGACTGTTCTTTGCACCAAGACAAGCCATTTTAGTTAATTAAATCTGGTTTTTCTCCTGGGTTCTTGAGACTTGAACATTAATAACAATCCTTGAGCCCAAACAAATGCGCACTATCAACGCCACTCTGCGCGATCTGGACAGACCAGTTATCCGTAGGTGCTCTACCGGGCTGGACGGACCAGTAACCGCGTAGCACTACGCGACCAGGTTAGACCAGCTGTCGTAGTAGCAAGTCATCGATAAGTGTTGTTCGGCAAAATCATCCGTGCTCTTTGCGGCCTGGATGGACCAGTTGTCCGCATGCGCTCTACCAGTGCTGGGCGGACCAGCAACCGCGTAGCACTACTTGACCGGTCCATCGCCCGATCGTCAAATGGTAGTATAAGCAGGATTTGGTTATGTCAGGGCGGACCTAAACACTCACCTGATAGCCCCCGGGTCGGGGTTGTTATGGATGGACAACCTCAAGAACCAGGAACTAAAAGCATGCACATAAACATATTTTCCCAAAAACTCTCAACCAGGAAGAAAAATGAGTCCAGAATTAAGTTAACTTAAATTACTTGACAGGAGATGATGAACCGATTAAACAATTGACTTTGACTTGAGAAAACCGTGGTGGAACTGATCTCAGACCCACATTCATCTTGGTGGTGGAACGGATCACAGGCCAACACTTTTCCTGGTGGCGGAACGGATCCATGACCCACACTCATCTTTGCCGTTCACGGGTAGGATCCCGGATACGGACTTTTCTCACGGATAGAACTTTTTCAACAGAGCGATGTTCCAAGAGTTGGAAATCAACGTACCATCCTCAGTTTCCATCCGTACTGCTCCAGGCCTAGAAACTCGAACGACCCTGTATGGTCCTTCCGACTTAGGCGACATTTTGTTTCTCCATGTCATTACCTGCACCTTGCGCAAGAGACAAAATCCCCAGCATCAAGAACTCGAGGATGCACATTACGACTGTAATAACGACGCAAGGACTGCTGGTAGCGAGCAGATCGTACTACAGCCTTGCATCGTGCCTCTTCCAATAGATTCAGATGATCCATTCTCCTCTCCAGCTGATCACTTTCCTCATAAGCCAGCACTCTCGGTGAACCGTGCTTGAGTTCAGAAGGAAGCGCTGCTTCTACCCCATACACAAGAGAGAAAGGAGTCTCATTTGTGGCTCGGTTTGGGGTAGTCCTCAGTGACCATAGAACTCCTTGCAATTGATCTATCCATTTCTTGCCTGAGGTTTTGAATCTGTCGAAAGTCTTCGTTTTGAGTCCTTTCAACACCTCAGCATTCATTCTTTCCACCTGCCCATTGCTTCTAGGATGTGCCACATAAGCAAAGCAAACTTTTGTCCCAATCTCCTCACAGTATGCCAAGAATGCTGCACTTGTAAATTGCGAGCCATTATCAGTGATGATGCGATTGGGCACCCCAAAATGGCACACAATTCCTTTAATGAACTTGATAGCAGCTTGAGCAGTTATATTCCTGACTGGCTCAACCTCAGCCCATTTGGTGAACTTGTCAATGGCCACAAACAGATACTCATACCCTCCAGCAGCTCGAGGCAACTTGGCTATAATGTCCAGCCTCCAGACTGCAAATGGCCAAGAAATTGGAATGGTTTGCAGAGCCTGAGCTGGCTGATAAATGCTCTTGGCATGGAACTAGCAGGCTGCGCAGGTTCTGACTAGCTTTTCGGCATCAGTTAGGGTAGTAGGCCAGAAGAATCCCATACGGTAAACCTTCCCAACCAATGCCCTCGATACAATATGGTTGGAGCAGCTACCTTCATGAACTTCTGACAAGATCTGCAAGCCTTCTTCCTGAGAGATACAACGAAGACTGACACCATTTTCCCTCTTCCGGTATATCTCGCCATCGATGAGAGTATACATTTTGGCTTGACGAGCCACTCACTCAGCATTGACGTCATCTTCGGGCAAGATTCTATTCTGGAGGTGATTGACCAATTCGACAGGCCATGATGGTATAGCTCTCTCCACGGGAAGGGCCTCTGCGTAGCCAGGTTCAAGTGAAGCATTCGTCCCGGGAACCAGGCCATCCCCATCGAGCTGGCTGGGTTCAGCAGACATTGCAGCGGTAGTTCTCGAGCTCGATGCAACCATAGCTTTTAGCTTATCAGCGGGGATAGAAGGCTTGTGTAGTACCTCAATGAATATCCCTAGAGGCACTAAACCACGCTGAGAAGCTATCCGGGATAGTGCATCGGCCACAGGGTTCTGATCACGGGGAATATGCTGATCCAGCCGCAAGCTTCTGAACCTCCGTTTCAGTTTCACAACTTCTTCCACATAAGGTGCCATTGTTGGGCATTCGTAGATCTTTTCCACTTGCCTAATAACCAACTGAGAATCACCTCGAGCTACCAGATTAGTGACGCCCACACCAAGTGCCACACGAAGCCCAGTAAGCAATCCTTCATACTCGGCTGTGTTGTTGGTAATTCCTATCTTGTGTTGCATTTAAACGACGCACTTGAGCTGCTCACCCGTAGGTGATACCAGCAGTATGCCTGCCCCAGCTTGTCCACCGGAAAGGGATCCGTCAAAGTAAAGCGTCCAAGTATCTGGTTCCTCCTTCCCGGGAAGACTGGACTCTTCCTGTCTTGAATCAATTGTCGTTTTAGTCATTCTACTGAGAAATCCACAAGCGCTTGGCTTTTGATGGCATCAGCTCGCTTGAACTGCAGACCTAGCCCAGATAACTCCATTGCCCACTCAGCAATTCGTCCAGTTGTATCCTTGCTATGCAGGACGCGCTCCAAGGGGTAAGCAGATACCACCGTGATGGTGCGCCCATCAAAGTAAGGCCTTAGCCTCCTGGATGCTAGTAGAATTCCCAACATAAGTTTTTGCAACATAGGATACCGCTCTCGGGATCCCGCAAGACAGAGCTAATGAAGTACACTGGCCGCTGCTCCATCTTGGGGGTGACCTTCGGTGTCACATTCTGGTCAGCTGCACCGTCATCTACAACTGAACCCGGATCAATAGTGCCAAGCTGAGCAGTGTTTCCTGGTTCCTTTGAAGATTTCCCAGGAACCTTTGTCTCAACCCCCGGCTTCACTTCCCGCTTTGCAACTAGAGCTGCACTTACAACCTGGTTAGTAGCCGCAATGTAGAGGAGGATGGGTTCCTTAGGCTTTGGCGCCACCAGAATGGGAGGGCTAGACAGATATTTCTTCAATTCCTGCATTGCGGCTACTGCCTTAGAGTCCCACTTCACTGGACTAGATTTCTTAAGAAACTTGAAGAAGGGCAGCGCACGCTCTGCGAGCCTGGAAATGAACCTTCCCCGGGCAGTTATGCACCCATTGAGCCGCTGGACATCCTTGATACGCTTCGGAGCTTCCATCATTTCTATGGCCTTGATTTTATCAGGATTGGCGTCTATGCCTCGGTGTGAGACCAAGAAGCCAAGCAATTTCCCGGAAGGTACTCCAAAGACGCACTTCGCGAGATTTAGCTTGAGGTTAATCTTCCTCAGATTGTTGAAGGTCTCCTCCAGATCCGAGATGAGGGTTTCTCTCTTTCTGGTTTTGACCACAATGTCATCGATATAAGCCTCTGCATTGGTTCCAGCTTGTGACCCCAGACAAGCATGCATGGCATGCTGGAAGGTTGCTCCTGCATTCTTCAGGCCAAATGGCATGGAAATGTAGCAGTAGCAGCCGTTCTGAGTGATGAAGGCAATCTTTTCTTCATCTTCCTTGGCCATCTTGATCTAATGGTAGCCAGAGAAAGCATCCAGGAAACACAATAGATCGCAGCCGGCAGTAGAATCCACAATTTGATCTACCCAGAGATAGGGATCTTTGGGACAAGCTTTATTGAGGTCAGTGAAGTCAATGCACAGCCTCATGTCGTCACTGTGAGGTTTCGGCACCACCACTGGATTAGCCAACCATTCAACGAGTGGTACTTCTTGGATCACCCCTGCTTTCAGTAACCTGTTAACCTCGGCAAGGATGAACTCATGCTTTCTGTCTGACTGTGGTCTGATTCTCTGCCGGATAGGATGAGCATCCGCCTTGATGGCCAATTTGTGCTCAATCACCTCCCTGGGTATACCGGAAAGACCTGACGGATCCCAAGCGAACACATCAGAGTTCTCCCGCAGGAAGGCGATGAGCGTGCTTTCCTATTTATCGGGCAATCCTGTGTCGATCGTGACTGTGATCTTCCCATCACCAGCCAGTCGGACCTTCTTGGTAAGATTGGCATCATTGCACTCCATTTTCTGTTTTGGGCCGGAAGGGAGAAGCTTCGCGGGAGCACTGAGCGAGCTGGACCCCTCCGGCTTGCTCACGGATGCTCCATTCCTGGGCAAGGTGATAGTGACAAAATGATCATCACTGTCCCCGTGTAGAGGTTGGCCATTTCTAGGGCTAACGGCCATTGCTGCCTTTGCGATGGCATCTGCATAAAAGATGGCGTCCTGGCAGTCAGCCTTCACGGTGATGACTCCTGCCTTGCTGGGTATTTTCAGCACATTGTAAGCATAGTGAGAGGCTGCCATGAACTTGGCTAGAGCTGGCCGCCCGAGTATGCCATGGTAGGGCAGCGGAATGTAAGCAATGTCGAAAGTGATGTGCTCAGTGCAAAAGTTCTCTGACCCTCCAAAGGTAACCGGCAAAGTAATTTGCCCCAGCGGGTGCGTAAGCCCCCGTTTAACCCCTTGGAAGGCCCTAGTCGGCTGCAATCGGTCAAGAGGAATCTGAAGCCTCTCCATGACCTTGACAGAGAGCAAATTCAGCCCTGATCCGCCTTCAACCAACATTTTGCTCACAGCCAGATTCTGTATTGTTGGTGATACGACGAGCAGTAGAACTCCAACCCCAATAGTGCGATCAGGATGATCCTTGGAATCGAACGTGATGACCCGATTTGACCATTTCAAGGGTCGCTGTGTACCCGGGGCGGGCTCAGCGGCATTCAGCTCACGAGACATCCTCTTGAAAGCACTCATGGATGGGAAACCAGAGGCTCCGCCGTTAATGCACACACAATCCACGGCAGCCTGGAACGCTCCATCGCAAGTTCTGTCCAGCAAACCCAGCATGTCCACCACCGCGTCCACCCATGCATCCACCCCGGCCAGCGAAACGGCCACCACGTACACCTCGTCCTCCCATAGGACAGAAGCAGTGGATGTGATTCGGGTCTCCACACCCAAAACATCCACCATTCTGCCTAGCAATCTCATTGCTCTAGTGCTGGTCTCGGGCGAAGCCTTGTATCTTGAAACAGTCTCGAATGTCATGCTTGCCAACACCATGGAGGGGGCACCATATGTCTGAAGCTGGGACTGCCACCTCCTCTGCTTTCGCCTTCTTGGGTTCAGGTTCCACTGCCAAGACCTTTGGAGCCGGAGCGGGTGCCGGAGCCTCCCGCTTCTTAGCTTTCTTAGTCTCGGCCTTAGTAGTTGAAGACTCTCCGGGCATGCGACGCCCTTCCTCAGCACGCACGCATTTCTCTGTTAATACCCACAACTCCTGGGTGGTCTCGATACTGTGTGTGCTCAACTTCTGGCGCATCTTTTGGTCCCGGACACTCACATGGAACGCTGACAAGATAGCCGCCTCCTTGAGGCCCGGGATGTTGTTGATCTTGGAACAGAAATGCTGAACGTAGTCACGCAAGCTCTCGTTCTCGCCCTGCTTCATGCCATGCAGATCATTGATCGTTCCCGGGCGCTTGTAAGCTCCTTGAAAAGCCCCCAGGAACTGGTTGCCCAAATCCGGCCAGGACTTGACTGATTGCGCAGGGAGATTGCACAGCCAGGACAATGCCTCATCTTTGAGGGCCAGCGCGAACCAGTTCGCCATAATTGGTTCATCGGCTCTAGTTGCTCGCATCGCCGTGACGTAGATCTGGAGGAAGTCTCGCGGATTCGTCTTTCCACCGAACTTAACCGGCATCACTGGCCAAAACTTGTGGGGCCAGTGGACAACTCGCAGTGCAGGCGTAAAAGCTGTGAAGCTCGTACTGATTCCCTCGGTCCACGTCCCGTGCCGAACAACACCGAGTGGACGAGCTGCCGGCACGAGTTCCCTTCCAGGATCCCTTGAATCTAGCCCCGACGGAGCAGACGACCCCACAGAAATGTGATTGCTAGGATCTGCGGCGTGATGATGATGGGCGTGAGGTGCACCGCCGTGTCGAGGTGGGCGGGGGACCTCAGCTCGTACCCCAGGCGCAACCATGGAAGGTGCACCATGAGGGACGCCGTAGGCTGGTCCTTCCCCGGGAACGGGTCCCGGGAACAGAGCAGTCTGAGCACGACGCGCAGCCCCCGGTCTCTCTGGCCCGCCCACAGACGGCGCTTGGGAAACCACCCGAGGACGAGCGTTCAACTGGGCGAAGGCTAACAACTCAGCGATGTGATCGGCCCAGCTCTGGGTAGCGCTCAGGATGTTCATTGGCGTCTGGGGCGTACTGGCAGAGAGCACGTGCCGCACCAATGGCTTCACATGCACGACGAACCCCGGACGGAACTGGACCCGTCATGGCGCTGGCGGCTCAGGCCACCCCTTCGGGTAGGCCGTTCGGCGGGTGTGGGAGGATGGACTCGGCACGTTGTGGAGGAGGTGGAGGGATACCTCCGGCGCCCTCGACGTTAGCGCCCTCGGCGCCAGCAGCGTCACCAGCGCCTCCTTGTGGTGCCACATCCGGAGCGCATGCCGCCTCTGGTGGAGAAGGAGGAGGCATGGCACCCGGCGCAGCGGCTTCCGCTTCCGCCTCCGGGACGACCTCCGGAGCAGCCGCTGGTGGAGGAGGAGGAAGCGGGGTGTGATGGCTTGAAGCAGAACTATGAGTCTCGGGGGTAGGAGAACGAGCGCGTCGAGCAGCCCGCGTACGCACAGCTCGCGCTGCAGCGGTGGTCGAAGCACCCCTCTTCTTCCTTGGTGCCATGTCAACCGGCCTTGATGAAGTTGAAGAAGCTCGCTGGATTGGTTGCGCCCCCTACCTGGCGCGCCAGATGTCGTGTCCAAGATCATGAACACCAGAGGTCGGGAGACGCCCTTTTAGAGATTCGATGAGGGGCACGAAGCGAATCTGAGCGAGCGATCAGAAGGTGCAGAAAGTAAAACACACAGGCAGTTTACCCAGGTTTAGGCCGCTCGGAAGCGTAAAACCCTACTCCTGCATGTCTGAATATATGGTGGTGATATGCGTTTCTGGGCTACAAAAGTGTGTTCCCAGGCACTCTCTAGCACTCGAGCTAGGAGACAAGACCGAGATCTGATCTTGGCTCTGTCCTAGCACTCTGGTGAACTGGAAAGCGATCCCCCTCGTCGGGGGTCTTGGTCCTCCTTTTATACACCAAGGGCATACCACAACAACCCTCTCATTGTACTACCTGTCCTTGCTGAGATAAGGACAAGCCCTGGCAACTTTATCCTCCGACCGCGCACATGTACTGTTCCCCTTGCCTTTTTCTGTGAAGAGCTCTGGTATCCGGGATGTCAGAGGATACTTCCTTTTCTCGTCCCGCGATCATCTCCACTGGTAATTCACGCTGTAGGAGTTCACGGGAACCCCCTGTTCCCAGGGTGCGACAAGAATCGTCCCACCCGGGTGAACTACGTCGAGCTCTCCGATCCGACGTTCAAGCAGACAACACAGAGACACAGAGAGTTTACCCAGGTTGAGGCCGCCCGGAGGCTAAAATCCCTACTCCTGCATGTCTGAACTGAGGTGTTCATCATGTGATTGCGATATGCCACTATTTATATATATGGAATGTTCAATGAATTATGTGATTCGAATGTGCTATACTCTCATTTGGATGAAATAATGGAATTATGGTAATGACTGCACACAGTTAAGTTTTGATAAACGTGGGCGATTGGACGACATACATACACGATTGATTTAGTAAAACCATGTGTGAAGCTAAGTAAAGCACGCATAACACGAACACCTGAACCATGTGTGATGCTACATAACGCACACGATTCAGCAAAAACAAAGCGTCTGCGATCTTGTCCATATCACACGGTCAAATTAATACGCGCGTCTGCAAAGTTTGCCTCATCGCACATGGTTGATTTAACCGTCAGCGATGTCTGCCAATATCACCCACCCATGGAATGTGACGGGCGCTATACTCATGTGCGATGGCCAAAGTCGGCCGTAGGCGTTTACCCGATATGTACTAGTGTACATAGTATGCCGGATATTGCCAGGAGGCCCTTCCCATTATCTTAAGTAAACAATTGTTCTTTTGTCGGAGGGAGATTGCCGGGTCTATGTAGAAAGCAGCAAAAAAAAAGAAACTGAGTAGCCAAAGGCCTCGTGCACAGTATGGAAGGAGAGTAAGCCGGCTCTATCTGTGTGGTTTAGCTGTTGTTCAAATTACAATTTCTTAAGTTTCATCTGTTAAAACCATACTTATATTAAAAATGGTTTATCTCTTGAACTGTAAATCAAAATTTAAATCCGTTTTCACAGTTGGCTTTGTCGCGACGAGACTTTCAAAACTAGATTCCATATTGATATGTTTTGCCATTTTTTACCCTAATTGCCAGATTATAGTCACTTAGTCACCGGGTATAATCAAGTTGGTTACCAGGTTAAAATCAAATGGTTCCCTGATTTTTTGAACTTCGCTTCTTGCTAGTGTAAGCCTTTGATGATGGCCATGTCATAATTTACGTGTTTAAAGTGACATGTGGATCATTGCTATGAAAAAGAAACATGTAAAAATGTAAAAGTTATCGGGTAACTATGTATTATTTGTGTGTAATTATTAATTATTAACATGGTAACTACAGTATTATAACCTGATAACTGGCGACAATTTTTTCTTGTAAAAACATATTATGATAGGATCTTGTTTTCAATTACTCATCGAGACGAATCCAGTGGTTAAAACATAACATCAAATGGATTAATGGTTTAAAAGATAATTCATTTTAAATTTTTGGATTACCGAAAGATGTCTTACAGGCAGGCATGTGTTGGTCATGCCGCCCTTATAGATACGAATGCTAATTTTCCCACGCCGGACCAAACTCGGTTGTAGGACATGTATCCATAATATATTAGCCGATTAATTAAAGTATCAATACTGATAAACTGTGTGCCCGTATCTCTTTCAGAACTGAGGCCTGTATGGACGACCTTGGCTCCAGCCTGGCTCCTTGGATGCTGAACACCCAAGGCCTAGCGCTTCGCTTCCTCTACTCCGGCCGGGTGCGGTTGGTTGTCGGGAGCGAAGGACTCCATCTCGCTGTGTTTCTTGGAGATGGCAAATAGGCGATCACGATGGATGTTGAATGGGAAAATACGTGGGTAGACAATGACGGCAGTACCGCGGTAGCTGGCAGGGGTGACGAGGGTTTGACCCAGGGATAGATAGATTATATACCGTAAAATTTAGTGAGAGATTAAGTGATTAGTGGAAATTTAGCCATGCTTAGCGAAATATGTGCGATACGCTTCATACTAAGTGGGGCACCTTTTCGGCTCTCAGGACTACATGAACGCCCCCCCCCCCCCCCCACTCTTCCAGACGGAGAGCATATTTTTACGTGAATATATAGGGACTAATTAAGTACAACACCTGGCCCCTACCGCATGAAAACCTCGTCTTTCGGGTAAATGGTCCCCATGGCCATCCCTAATTCTAAATTATGTTATATTAAATAGCGTAATTTTGCTTTCAAATACTCTCAAAGTATCAAATGTCAACTCAGGAATCGCCGGCATATAGTTTTGGAAATGGCTGCGGAGTACCTTGTGTTTAGAAAACAAAACATGTTGGACCTATAATGACACGCTTGTGATCATTTTTTTTTCATCAATTTTAAATAGCCACGACTCTAGTCTCCACTAGCCTTTGTGTGGGAGTGTGGTTGTGAAGCTGTGGGGTCGCGATTACATGTAGTACATCAAGTAAAACTTTGTAAATTTTGACCAAATTTATAGAAAATTTATCAACATCTACAATATCAAATCAGTACACTAGATTCATGGAATATATGTTTATATTATGTATTTATTATTTAGTTGTTCATATTTTTTCTACAAATTAGGTCCAACTTTATTAAGTTCATCTTACAAGAAATCAAACATGCACTGTAATTCAAATTGATTGGGTAACCGGTGGAGAGAGTCGTTTTAGAACCGACGCCCCATATTTTTAAAAAGGAAAAATATATTTAAAAGTTTCAAAAGATGTAAACTTTTGTGTGTGGATACATAATGTTATGATCTACATATATGCAAATTTCGCTAAGACATACCTTGTATTTTGTGTGACACAAACAATACAAAAATATGGATCTAAATAAGAAATAAAATCGGTTTTGATCCCTACATCTGTCCTTTTTCTAGTACCATTTTTGTTTTTTTGGGGGTGGGTGTGGTGGGGGGGTGGGGGGGGGGGGGGGGGGGGGGGGGGGGGGGGGGGGAGGAGGGATTGTAGTGAAGATATATGAAAATATTATTTCTACGAAACACTTGTGTCAGACATACTAGATATGTAGATTTGATGGTTTACTTTTTCCATAATTTCTTGCGATTTAAAAATGTTGTTTTACATTTACTTATTTGAAAAAAGGACTCTAGTGAGCCCGCCGGCCCCAATAGCACTTTTCGTAACCGGTGTTTCTACAAAACATGTCTGGTTGATTGCTCAGCTTCATGCAGCACCGCAGGAGGACATTTAAATCGCTAAAAACAGTCTGAACTCAAGTAAGATCAACTTTGCAAAATCAGCACTAGTATACAGTACAACATGCAACTCCAGCTTCATCTATCTACGTAAGTACACTTCCATGATCCTGACCAGCGTCAGTGAGTGACAGAAAGAAGAGAAGAAGAACAAATGGTGGTGGTGGTGGGCAGCACACTACAAATGGACGGTGGTGTTCTTTCTACAGCACGTCTTCGGTGTGCAAGGAGAAATCCGGCTCGTCAGGCTTGGCCAGCTGGGGGAACTTCATGCTGGACACATCGTCGATCCTCTGCTGCGACACCATCTTCTGGTGCGCGCCCTTCTTGGTGTTCTTGGCGAACTTGGACGCCAGGAACGTGACGCCGAGGTGCGTGTTGCCGGCGTCGCCCCCCTCGCCGACGAGGAGGACGCGGCGCCGCCTGCGCCAGTCGCATTCTTGTACTCGCCGAGCAGTGGCGCGCTGTCGCTGGCGGCGGCGCCAGCCCCGCCGCGGTCGTCGTCGCCGCCCTGGCCGTCCTCGAAGAGGAGGCCCTCCTGCTTCATGAGCTCCTTGGCGAGCTTCCTCTTCTTGTGCCGCCTCCACGCGCCCTGCACGAAGCAGGCGCCCCAGCTCCGCCATTGGTGGGAGTAGTACCTGAACGCGTGCTGCAGCCGCTTGCTGTGGAGGCGCTTGAACTGGTTGGCCACGTACTTAAGGTCCTCGGCCCGGAGCGCGAACGCCTCCACCTCCGTCACCGACCGCACCGTGCGCGTCGACTGCGGGAAGTTGAGGCTTGGGTTGGGCATCAGCGCCCACGTCAGGAGCTCCTCGCCGCAGAAGTCCCCAGGGCGGAGCGTGATGGAGCTGAAGAAGTTGGTCCGGCCGCCGTCCGTTGTCGAGCTCTCCAGCTCGCCGCGGATGATGAAGAGCATCTCGTTGACTGGGTCGCCCTCCCGCACGATGTACGCGTCCTTGGTGCTCAGCGCCGACACCAGCCGCTCGCAGATGGCGTCCAGCAGCTGCTCGTCCATCTGCGAGAAGAACGGCACCTGCAAGAAGAGAACAATGCCAATGGTCAGATCACTGTGCCGACGTCGGAGAGGAATGGCAATGGCGTGGTGCGGCGACGCACTCGCGGACGAGGGCGAGGCAGAGGTGGCGCTGGATTTCGCGGCGGAGGTCGAGCGGCAGAGACTGGAGGATGGACTCGTCGACGCCCCTGGTGGCAAGCCACTTGTACTGGAAGAACCTCCTGACACGCTCCTGGAGCTCCAGGGGAAGCTGACGATGACGCATCCACTCCTCGATGTCGCGCCGCTTCACCCGCCACTCCTCCAGCCTCACCGTCATCGACTGCAGGTATGTCTGCAAGCGAAACCAAAGACCAATTTACATGTTGTAATGCTGAAAACAGTATGGTCATTGATACAAATAATTAAGCAGGTTGTACTGTGTGTGATAATAGTTAATTATTGCGCATGAAGGCTTACGTTTGAGGATTATCTGCACCCATGTTAATTTGGGGGATATCCACAATCGCAGGACAAATTTTGAGGAAAAAAACGTTTTCATGAAAAAAAATACCTGCATGTTTCCAATGAGATGTGAAAAGAAGACAAGGCCCATGATACATATCAAGATGCAGAATATGGTCTCCCCCTGTAGGTGGTGTTCTGCAGGTTCTGTCCATAGGAACTAGCAATTTGCAGAATATGAGCACAGAATCAGTTATCCTTGCATCATCATCATCATCATCATGTGTAATGATCTCACTGAGAATTCAGTTCTCACATAAAAAAGAAAAACACCATCTTTATATGTACCTCAAGTTCCGGAAACCCCACCAGAGGCAGTAGAGATACTTCTCAAAGAATGACGCCCGACGACACTGAGATTCAGAGCATCGGCGAATAATCCGTACTTATATGTCGCATCAGGAAGTTTGCACACCTTATCGATGTTGCTAACCGTGAACCACTTCATCCGGTTATGATCACGTATCGTTTTGCAATCCAGATAGGTCATGAAACATTTCGGTATTCCAGGGACAGTACCATTCTCATTTGTGCAGACGTCCACCCAGCAGGTGTACTGCCTCTCAATGGACAACAGGTACCACAGAGCCCCAAGGACCTGCAAACATACACACCGTGGTCATATTAAAGTTCACTAAATAGAAGGCAAGCTTGGAATCTTTATGATCAAAATGGATGTGGGAAAAGACGACATACATGACTAGCCAATGTGTAGAGAAGCAGGTTGTAAGCAGCCCCTGCCCAGGCAGTTCTTGTGACCACTCCACTGGCCTTGACAATCTTGGAGTTGAGGGATATGATGAGGAACACTCTTGGTATGTACTGGATCAACACGATCATTGAGAGTGTGTTGTTGGTGTGGTTTGCCGAGGAGTTGCTCACAGCTGGTATGACAAACCAGATAATTATCTGCGAGAACAAACTTACTCAGCTTATCAAATATGCAATGCCGACAGTCCTGAAAATTAAGTCACAGAATGGTATAATCACTAAGACCTCAATCTAGCTATTTTGTTTGATTTTGAAACAACCCTGACTATAAATATATGAGCTGGATATGTAATTTTAACACGTCATTTGATTCTGCTCCAGCATTGTTCAGGGGGACTGTAGTATAATGCATCAATATCGGAAGCTGTCGTCGCTTGCACGTAGATCATGGCATGCACAAGGAAGGAACACGGGATTATTAATTGCATCTGGAAAACTTGAACAGCTTTAGATGCAATCACATTGAAGAGACAAGTTTTATTTGAAATTAACACATGTGAAGAGCAACATATGTACAATACTATTCGCAAAAAAAAATGTACAATACAGCAACAGCAGAAATATATACAAAGATTGCCAGATTTGAAATGCGCTCTTGTGGTTTGATGAAAGAGAGATAGAGAGGGCGTGAAAGGGGGGATGGATGCCTGCGGGATTGGGAGCATGGCGGCGAGGTCGATGATGAAGTCGTTCTTGAGGTACCGGATGGCGATCTGGTCGGGGTCCCTGACGAGCTCGCCGCGGCCGAAGACGCGGGAGTTGGGCGCGACGAAGGCGGTGCGGAACTTGAGGATCATGTGCGCGAGGTAGAAGAGGTCGGCGACGGTGCGCATGGCAGTGACGGCGACGCCGATGTGCATGTCCATCTCGACGCAGGAGTTTTCTTGGGGGTAGAGGAGGTAGAAGTACATGGGGTCGACGAAGAGGCCGACCATGCAGCTGACGACGAAGAGGCGGTTCCAGTTGAGGACGACATCGTCCCCGGGTCGAGGATGCGGCGGGGCGTCCATGGGCGGCGGCGCTGGGGCTGGGCGGAGGAGGAGGACGCGCCGGCGCCGGAGTGGAAGAAGGGGAGCGGCGGGCGGCGGAAGGGCGGGAGGACGTGGCGGTGGAGGAAACCGGCCATGGGGCGGTGGTCGTGGCGGTGGGCGTCAGGGCGTCATCATGCATTGCATGCGCGCGAGCGCGGGTGAGGTAGGCGCGAGCTGGTGCGGCGGCCGCGCGTTTCGGGTTTGCCCGTGCGAGCGAGAAATCGGCATTGGGCTGGCTGCGCGTTTCGCTCCGACATATAATTTTTTCTAGATAACTCCTGTTCGCGACACACACATGTACGGCAGTAGAAAAAGGCTGAAATCTTTTCAGTGGCGCACAAAACAATACGTGCGCAACAGGTAATTTCTCTCCTATTTCCTAGCTTGACCGCCTGGAAGAAGTTATCTGTGGCGCACGGAATATTTTGTGCGCCACAGGTAAAAACAAATATTTGGTGAACCACAGGTAAACTCTCTCAGGCTCCTATAGTAGGAGAGATTATCTGTGGCACATGTACGCCACAGGTAATACTGAAGAGAGAATACCTGTGGCGTACCTAAACTTTGTGCGCCACAGTTAGTTTGCGGCCTATTTTTAAAATCGGAAAAAACTATCAGTGACGCACCGACGTGCGCCACAGGTATTCCTTGCGTCCACAGTCCACACACGTATTCCAACCTCCTCTCCCTTATTCTTTTTTTTTTCTGCGAGCACCTTATCCTCTCCTTTCTCACACCACGCACCGCACGCACATGAGTCCACGACCCTCCTCCTGCTCGCCGGCGCGGCGCACATCCCTCCTCCTCCTCCTGCTCGTCGGCGCGGCGGCCGCGGCGGAGCCCCCCACCCCAGCTCCCACTCCTCCACCGCCGACCCCAGCTCCCTTCCCTCGTCGCCCTCCGCGCGCCGCGCAGCGCCGCCTCGGCCGTGGCAGCTGCTGCTCTACCTCGGCTCCCGTGACCGCGCCGCCGCCGACCTTGGCAGTATGTTGTGAAGCTCAATTCCATGTTTTCAACGAAAGAAAATTAAGAGGACCAATCTACAGTTGGATGGTTAGGAGGGTGATCGTAGCCCAGAATTCAAATCTTAGGTTTGACTGTCTTTCAGAGGTGCTCATATTGGTATGGGTGAGTGTATACGCGTGTAGGTTAGCGTCTGCGTTTATATTGAGTTTCAAAAAGAAATTAACATTGAGAACTTGCCTGTGGAAAGATGGTTAGGTGGGTGATTGTACCCCCAGTCCACCAGAGTTCAAACCCCAGGTTTGACGCTGGTGTTTCTCATTTAGGCGGAATATTCTTCAGTGGGAGGCGACGTTCCCGTCGACAGCGAGGCGCCCGTGGTGACTTCGTCAATCTCAAGACTCAATCCGCCGGCTCAGTCTCTCAGAGGTGCTCATATGGGTAGGGTGTGCGTGTGTGCGTTCATAGGGGTGAGTGTATGCGCGTGTATGTGAGCGTCTGCGTTGTACTGTGTTTCGCAAAAAAAAAAGAAATTAACATTCTGGCAATGTACAAAATTTAGGGCAGTGATAAGCCCTCCTCTGGCCAAGCTAACTGCTGAAATGTCGCCTTTCCTTATGTCTGATCTCATATCTCAGTCGCGCAATTTTTTCATATCTTTGCAGCGTCGTGATTGTGTCCCCAACCTCTATAAAATAGAGAAAAAAAAAGATATCGAAGCATTTAAAAAATATCCATGTAACAAGGAATTTTGTGTACAGAGTAAACTTCCATTTTATCGGGAAGAACCAGCGCAAAATGGAGTAAAAAACGTGTAACGACAATGGAGATGCTCTTACTTAGTTCGTCACCTCCCACAAGTTCATCTGACAAAATAATTAGGCAGTTTTCCTTTTTTCTAGCATTAAACTTGTTAATGCCATGAGTTGGGGCGGCTAGACCCATTTTTAATAGCAGCGATCAGAAGTTTCTAACACTTTTGTTCGTATCAGACATAGGTTTTAGAAAGCAGCTGCAACAACAAGGGCCTTTCTCGATGGGCAGCTTGCGCCTTTGCTCCCCACTTTTTCAGTTTCTTATGAATCACTCAGTTAAGCTTCTTGAAGAGTAACAGACTGAAACCAAAGACATGTTCCTTGCCCTCTTTTCCCCCCGAAATCAGACCCCTTGCCCTCGTGTGTGTAACCATGTTTTATTGTGTATGTGTCCTGATAGAATCCCATAAATTCATCTCATATCTCACCATGCACCAAATCATGCACCACACTAACTTATACCTAAATATATTTTAATATTAATTATATTATTTCCCTTTCTACATACATGCCAAATGTTTCGAGTCGGTCAAGAAACATTGCACTCACGAGAAATTGCACATCATCTGCATTCGCGAGAAATTGCACCTTCGACATAATGCCACAACATTATAGTCATTATTACTTGAGAATAGAGAATGTCAAAATTGTATCACAAGGTATGAGAAATGATATCGATTAAGATAGTTTATTATAATAAACTACACTAATACTCTGTTGAGCGAAAGTAGTCACAAGATTAATATCGACTAAGATGGGAGATCAATAACATAAATTGCAAAATTGTGTACCAAAAATTACAAATTAACCTAAATTATGTAATTTAATATTTAATTTGAGTAATAAAACCATTAATTGAAATGTATGATATTTATTCATGATTGGCATGCTTTCAAATATATACTTCTAGATCGTACTAGATAGTTCTAGAGATGTTACATTTTTCTAGTGAGAAAACAGATTCAAATTAACATCAATAATAATAAAATTGTAAAGGTAACACAACCCAATAAATTTAAATAGTTAGTATTATTTAAAATATGTTTATTGAGAAAATAATATATTAGTTAGTGTGGACCACCGTGCTAGTTTAATTAAATTGAAGACTAAAAAATATTTTGGACTTTAATGGTTACATGCTAGAATAACACTTTTGTGCGTATCTGAACTATATATAGTTAAAAAAATGATTTCATAAAACGAAATGGTGTATTTAGACTACAAAAAACACTTGATTTGAGACAGACAATCTTGAAGTGTGTCAAAAATTACCATAATACTTGAATGTCGTTTAGACATTAATAGTTTGAGGGTTTTGCCAAACCTAGTTCAGAATTTCCACTCACATAATTTCTTTTGAAAAAACTCTAAAGAAACAATTTTAATTATATGACTTGTGGTATTTCCGTATGTATAGTATTCAGATTTGCTTTTTTTCATCTAACTCATGCCAACTAATGGCATGTAATGATGCGCAAAGACATCGCTATACAAAGTAAATGGACAATCTAGAATTGTTTAAGAGCGTCATATTTTTTTAGATGGTCAAAAGCATGGCGACCCACTAAGCCTCGAACTCTATGAACCTGCTAGCCCTCTTGTTGTGGCATCCAATTCGCCTCCTAAGACTACAAAGCATAGAGAACTGAGCTTTAGTTCAGTGGCAAGGAGAGGCAGTGGGGTTCGAGCCATAGCGATAGAAGTCACAAAACGCGTGGGGTTTGTATAGATCTGTGTAGGTCTTAGCTTGCACACTAGGGTGTGTGTGGTGTTGAGTGCGTGCGTGTGTGGTGTGAGTTGGTGTGTTAAGTTCAGATACTACGGCTGTACCAATCTAGAGGCATCCAAAAAAAAGACTACAAAGCATATACTGCTACTGTAGCCAGAAGGCACTTCTCAACAGCATCATGTGATTTCCGCATTCTGAAAGCTATGCTTGCCGGACTAATCCAGCTTCACTGTAGTGATATCGAGCTTTCCTTCTCCATGAACACCGATCAATCGTAAACTCTGAGCTCTGACAATGATTCGACGACCGCGACAGAGAAGCTGCCTCGTCCAATCCAATGAAGATCCAAATTCTTCAGTAATACGCATTACAATTTACAAGTAGCAGCACTATTAGTCATGGACTCGGAAACGAGGGTAGCAGTACAAGTAGTATCCGAGTAACCCGACTGTCAATCAATCCATTAACGTTACTTAAAATATACTGCCTCTGGTCCGGAAAGAGTGTGGTAGAGAAACACCTAACTAAGTGCAAATGTACAGCAAAAGCCATGACACTTAACTAGGATCGGAGGGAGTATACATTAGTGTTAGTGGTGACTGGTGAAGATATGCGGTGTATGACGAGCTGAGGACTGTCACCACCATCTTTCCTTTAACACTTTCTTGTGCAGACGCATATCAATATCGATATTTGTCATTTTGCAACGTCTAATTAGTTAGTTTTAGTAGTGAATGTTTGTTCACACGACAGTGTCTACTAAAGTTTAAAACATTTTCTTTCGTTTAATTAGGACTCGGGTCAAAATCAGCAGTGGTTAAAATAAGCCAAAAAGGTGCCTAAGGTGCGTACCTCGTCAGTCTTACATATCAACCTTAATCGCACCTGCATTAATATCCACCAAAAGGTGCAAACGACAGGGAAGTGAAACAATCAGATTCACATCAACTGTTTGTCTGCTTGAATTTATGCTTGCAACTGTTTATCAGAAAATGAGATCCTACCGGACTCACAGTTCAATTATTATGGTTGATCATACAGAAATTCAGGACATATTAAAAATTAGGATGTTGATTGTAAGGTCAGAGTAGAACCCAAGATCTTATTTTGCATGTAGTACAAATTAAAAATTCAAATTAAAGATCATGTAAATGTAACACACAATTACATTAAAGCGTATAATATGTGGTCAGTATACATTCTAGCCAAATAAATATGATAAGATCTGCATATCATAGATTTTTTTTATTAAAGGGAATATAATAATAACAAGCAGATATCAATTACACCCAGCCTCTGCAACAATATAATGTCAAGAGCTAGTCAAGTTATCAAGGATGCACACAGCCAAAAGAAAAATAAAGAAACAAAAAAATCTCCGCCAAAGTAATTAACGAAACAGCAGGAACTATCACCACCAATGGCCACACCCGGACTGCGTAAAAGGTTCTCCCGATGCCTTCAGGAAGAGAAAAGTGCACAAACACCATCGTCACCTGATCATAGGTTTTCACCCTGAAAAAAGTTCGATATACTCCAGACAATGCCTTAATCAAGGAGACGAATAGTGATCCGCCATTGCCAGGTACAACCAGTAAAGGTCAGACCTAGAGTTTTCACCCCGGAAATCGAGAGTTGGTTCTTAAAGAACACCACCAAGAATGAGTTCCCCAGTGCTGCCTTCCCCGCTTGCCGAGACTGCTGCAAAACACCGATCATCTGACTCACATTTGTCACAGACACGATTTCGAATGCACCAAACTATTCTGCAGGATACTCTGCGGCGACATTGCTGGTGAGCGGAATGGCATAAGCAGGGGATGGGAATGTAAAAGCAGCAAGACGTGTATTTGTACTATTTGCGACAAAGAAGACTCGTTACCGTGAATTCTCATTTATGTTCAAGATAAACACTGTGCTACCGAACAAAAAATAAATACCGTCAAGTTTATATCGCTAGCAAATAGTTAAATTTGGATTTTAGTTTCTTATTGCAAATTGTTCATGTTAACTAATTTTGTTTCTCAACGGAGAGAAGGTAGGGATTCTCCTTTCAAGAGAACGAAGAATAGTTCATGTTGTTTGAGAGTATGCTCGATCATTTTGTATTGAACCATTGATAAGTTAGAGAAATTTATAATAGAAATATTGTCGATGATTAATTTTTACTGTTGATCTTGTGATCATGATGAGGTTCATGGAGGTAATAGAGATTTGGGTAGGAGCCCAAGGGGATCTCGTCGGAGATAACAACCGTAGCCGGGTTTGGCCCCCGAGCCGTGTAACAACCATACTCTGGCTTACATGTGTATATGAAGATGAAGGTTATAAAGTAAAAGTCCTAGACTGGATCTACCAAGCTATCTCGTGTATGTGTAATTATCAAGTAAGGTTATGCACCAAACTGTATTAGTTCAAAGATGGGAACTTTTATCTTGTACTAGAAGCATGGCATTACTCGTTTGTTTAGTTTGCACAAGTTTAGCGCCATTACAACCCACAAGGGGTGAAGAACACAACAAATCTGCTGTTGAACTCGCAAGATCGTAAATTTGTATGCCCTTAAAACTGACAGAAAAGAGTGAGATCATGGTCAGGCAAACTCCAAGCCTAACTGGCCTATTTGGACTTCAGATAGCGACGATGATAGTATCCAACTGATATCTTTCGGGGGTTCGATCCGAGCCAGCAATTGTTCGAGTTAAGGTCAGTTTTAAACTTCTCCCAAAAAAAAGTCAGTTTCAGACTTCTAGAGCGTATTCACTTGAGAACTTGTACTTGTACTGACTATGTTTTACGGAAGAGAAAAATGGGACAAATAGCCCCGAGAACACCGAAAAAACAAGTTACGCAAGGCTTTTTTTTCCACGGTTAGTAAAAAGTACTTTATACTCCTCAAAATGGATTAGGATCAACCGAAGGAAATATAAAGCCATGTGAAAGGCAGCAGGCAAAAGATAAACATCGGAAAAGAAGAAGACGAGGAAGAAGAGTGGAAAGGAAAGACGCTCATACTCCTTCGTAGCAGCTACCACCACCCAGCCACGGGTGGAGGCACCAACCGCGCGAAAATCAAATTACAATGCGTCATCTTCCCCACCACAGTCCACAGCCCAATCCCACGCGTGCCTGCCTTTGCATTGCATTCGGACCACATTTGGCTTGATTAGTAGTAGTGCTCTAGTCTGCGCAGCACTATTCGCAAACAATTGAGCCAGTGTTGTCAACATCTTGCTTAGGAGTCATTATGTATGTTTCGCTAATTAACTATCACAATGAATTTCTGTTTCCGTGATGTTTATATGGAAGGACTGTTCCGACAAAAGATTATTTGATCACAAAGCATTGGACATTTCGACATTGCTTTTACTCTCTCCTCCACACATGAGCTGCATGAAAGAAGAAGCAGCAATGCACAGCATCATGGGACACGGGAAGATTCAGGTACAGGGTTCCCTGAAGCTATGCTACACACCATAGGTTTCTCGAAACCGGATCCCTGAATGTACATGGCAAGAAAGAAGGCAGCAACCAGCAAGCCTTGCATCCCACTCGTCCTCCCTTCTACGGATAAGCGTACCCCCCACTGAAAACGTGCGTAAAACATAGTACATCGTATATACATGTATAATACAGCCTTATGAGCCCACTGCAACAGTTCAGTGCAGTGCAATTGAAGATAACCTTTACGAGAGTATAAGTAATAGTAACGTTGTTAACTGATCCCTTTAGCTGAAAATAAAGCTAAGCTACCTGGCACATGTAGATCAATTAGTACTGTTAATTAGTCCATTAGCTCGAAATAGAAGCTAAGTCATCTATATGCATTTAGTATGCATTGTAGGGATCTTACTTGTCAGACTGGGCACAAAGATGGAGGTATTAAGCTATTTCTTGTGGGACTGAAATCGAAGGCCTGCGTGGAAACAGAACACCAAAGATCGAAGGCATGTTGCAAACCAACACCTAGTGTCTTTGTTTGATCGTAGCTAGTAAGTAATAACCATAAAATACATCTAAATATTGACTTGTATGCATGGATCACAATTCATTTTTATAGGACGCAAATTTGCACGCATTCCGGACCTGCTTCGGTTTAAAACGGTTCTCGTCTCCTTTGTCAAAGAATTTTGCATGGATTCCAGACCTGCTTTTGCTTAAAATATGATTTCGTTTGGATAAAGTTTTCAAGTTGGGAATTTGGAGCTGCCGTCGGCAACAATTCAACGAACGGCTAAGCAGCCACCACTTATAGTTTTGTAATGAGAGTGTTAAACGGGAGCTAATCATTTTCTAGTAAGGCACCTATCTTCGCAAACAAAACTTAATTAGATAACCCAATCGCTTAGCAAACAAAAAGGAGAGGACCAAACAAAAATAAAAGCAAAACTCCTAGTATATGTATTTTTTGAAAAACAGAAGGGTCTCAAATGCTAATTGCTCCTCCATATTTATCTACCCGTTTTGTGTTGTGTCCCCGCCTTGCCCGCACTCAAATACCAGTGTCGCTAGCTACCAGCTCCCTCTCGCCTGCCCATGACGACCCGGACGCAACCACCACTTCCGACGCCGCCGGCTCAGACTCACCGGCGCCACCGTGCAGCCTCCTACTCGTCTTCATCCTCCTCGTCCTCGTCCTTCTCCACGGGCTCCTCGGCTGCATCCTCGCCGTCGCCCTCCCCGCGCACCACGTCCGTCCCCTTCTCCTGGGAGCACCACCCGGGCATACCCAAGAACCACACCTTCCTCCGCCGCGGAGCCGACCCTGCCGAATCTCCGCCCACGCCGCTCCCGCTCCCGCCGCCCCTCCGCGCGCCTCTCTCCGGCCGCCGCGCCAACCGGCCGGTGCCCCGTGCTCCTGTTGCCTCCGACCCCTTCGCCGCTGCGCTGGCGGAGTGCACCAGGGAGCGCGCCAACACCATCGACATCGACTCGCTGTTTCCTCCTACACCAACGTCGGCCATCCGCGGCGCTCCCCGGCGGTGGTCCATCGCCGCCAGCGGAGTGGTCGGGTTCCTGGACCTGCATGGGTGCAAGACCGCGATGGCAGTCGCCGAGGGCGCCTTCGTCGTGCGCCGGCCGGTGGTCGCGGTGGGAGTGGGACGAGCGGGCCAGGGGCGTACGGGCCGGCCCGGGAGGAGATGATGGCCGTTCCGAGATCTATCAATTAGTGTGTGGGATCATCAAGGTACATAAATAATGGACGTGCGCAGTGAGTGCTCGAAAAATATATACCGAAAAGAAGTCTCACCTTTTCTTTTCTTTTCTTTCCTTTTGCGTGTACTTTGTTGGAAATCTAATTTCGGCTATTTAGTGGATGTGATTCATACCTACTTGAAATTGTGATTCACCAACCGAGGCGTCATATGTGACTTTGTGTATATATATGTCAATAATGCGCTTTACCGTATTTTTTAAGCAGTAGCTTTTGGGAACGTTAGGTCTCATTTGCACTATTTTGCTATGGACTTCTTTTACTATTTGAATACAATTGTTTTTTGGGCGAATAAAAAATATCATATATATTGCTTCCAGTGTGCCATGTTTTCCTCCGTATATATACATGATATTGTACAGGAATATCAAAGTTTATAAAATTTTGCAGTGCGATGGGTTTCTTTCACTCTATATTCGATCGAGAGTTATAAAATTGCCCTAGCTAGAAGTCTACTTTCGGTCAAAATGATCCTGATAATTTTTTTAAATGGTTCGCTTTTGGAATCACGTTGATCTCAGAACTGTTTTTTGGTCATGGTAGTGGTTTTCACGGAGTTGGCGGTGGTTTCTACTGAAAATGACTCATAATATGCATCATCGTGCCATAATGAATCATAGTCTGTTAACCAACGTAAGCTGACACTGACCCTTCTTGAACATTTATTCCAAACTCACAAACTTCAAACACCAAAAGTCGACACTAACAAATATGTACGACCAGTTCTCGAAAGAATTCAAAGGCAAGCAATGAAAGTTATTTTTTAATTACATAAATCTCCCGCGAGATAAAAGAATCTTGTTAAATGACTAATTAGCAAGAAAATAAGCGGCATGATTAGCAGTCCTGCCGACCTGATAAAAGAATCGCTTGGATCTATCTCCGTGGCTGCACATAGCGGATCCGAGCGTTTGTTAATGCCGTGGGGACGTACGAACCGTGCATAATTTGTCAAGTAGCTTGCTGCATTAACCATATTCCCTAAATTTCTGAGGTGATGCTGGTGAGAGTGGGCAGACAAGTCTATAAGTTAGCAATAAACCCTCTCAACGAGATCGCGCAAGCTCCGAATATTGTACATAGTGACTGACAACAAAACAAAGTAGATGGATGGATCATGGATGTCGATCTCCGGATCTCGTCCCTACCCTAGTTCCCAATTTGGTTCAAACGTACGTGTATGATTGCTCATACTCTCATTATGTTAACAGCGTTGACACGTTCCTGTCTTATAATTAGGCTTGAGCTATTCTAAATTCAGGACATAGTTGTTGAAACTAAACGTGATACGGACAGGATTTTTGCTCGACTTTCGCCTCTCGAGCATTTGTTGGTGAGCTGTTTCTGTCCTTATGTTTTAAGGACTGTCAAAGCAATTCGTAGCTGAACTTAAGCTAGCAAGCATATAGCATCAGTTTAAATTACTGGCCGCAATTACCGTGCGATGTTCAGCTCCTACTGTATGTTATTGCATTACAGTTCTTCACTTCTTCTGCTGGATGACCTTCTCACCCTTTTAGAGGAACTCTTACACTTCGTTCAATGCTCGCTAATTGACTTTTTACAGGGGAGCTCACTGATGTCTAAATTATCATTACACATCATAATGCCGAGTAATCAGATCATATTGTCCGGACCCCAGCCCATCCTGGCCCACCGAAACGGGACCTATATCTTGAGACACCTTACTCATTTTTATCAAAACTGCGAGAGGCTGAGAGGGCTACTAGTCATTAGTCACTCACTACACACACTGACACCACCGGTATCCCTGTAACTCTGCGCGAGAGGATAGGGAGACAGCGATCAGGTGTGCCAACAGGATACCTTACTGTTCAGATCTCAAAACTCACAGCACCAAGATTTGATCGATTTCTCTCTCTGTATTTCCTATTACGGAGAGGCAAATGCAGGTAGACTCGCAGGACCTTGATGTGTAGCAGCAATTGTCTCTGTCGGTAGGTAAGAATCTTGAATTCTTGATAGTACTTGTTAAGTCCATTGATACACTCAAATTGCACACATACTGCGAGTCGGGTAATTGCAGAGACACAGAAACAGAATTCTGCTCAGATTAGTCTCGAAATAGGCTTTCGTCACGCTATATTAATATAGCAACCACGCGTATAACTTTGAGTTCACTGCTGGGGCCAACAGCACATCCAAACCCAAAAGAAAAGAGAGAAAATAAGAGAAAACAATGCTGACATCGGCGGATCAACAAA
This sequence comes from Poa pratensis, assembly GCA_947311845.1. Taxonomy (NCBI): domain Eukaryota; kingdom Viridiplantae; phylum Streptophyta; class Magnoliopsida; order Poales; family Poaceae; genus Poa; species Poa pratensis. Next base: position 28,956,532 of record CAMZMU010000072.1, read on the forward strand.
AACGAAAATGACTCGCAACCGCTGCGTACTCTCCGGAGTATTCCCACCACGATTCTAACACAAGAAGGAAAGCGACGAGGACGACGCTGCTGCCCGGACTGGTCCTAGGGTTTCCCCCGGTACGCTCCGAGGAGTGGTGAAGAGGTACACCCGATGCCCTCTAGGAAGGAACGGCGACACTCGCAACCGTCACCGCGTCGGTGCCAAGATGACAGAGATTTCTCCTGACCCCAAAAAAAACCACTTCTTCGGACAATCCGTAGCGCTCCACCAAACTAGCCACCCACAACCATACGCCATCTCGTCTTGAAGTCACTATCGTCGTCTCTCCATGGCAACCGCTGCGAGGCCGGACTGAGAAGAGAGCCGTAGACAAGGAGAGGCAGCACCACAACCACGCGGGAGGGAACAACCTCCACCACCATACATGGTAACCGACCAGACACGGCGACAAGAGCACACCAAGCCATTGGAGCCGGAAGGCGGCTGTAGCACGGCCACCTAGAGGACATCCTCCATCGCCACTACGGGTGCCGACTAGACGTGATAGTAAGGACACACCAGGCCGGGCAGGCCCGGCCGAGCCCAGAAGGGTCCGTAAAGTCCCCGCCGCCACGCTACTGCACGTAGGCCACGCAGCCGCTACCTTCTTGTTCGGCACCATAGATCCGGCCGAACCCAAAAGGGTCGTGAAGCTCCCGTCGCCGTGCTACAGCAAGGGTGGTGTCGTGGCCGCCACCATGTCACGAACTGCTCGTAGTCCAACCGGAGGCAGAGAAGTAAAGCCCGACCCGCCTTGACTCAGAGCGGGCCCAAAGGGCCTAGATCTGGGCCTGTAGAGCTCCGGCCAAACTCGAATCTGCCGCTGTCGCCACCAACGGTGGCGCCACCGCTGCCATCACCACCCGCGCGGCAGCGCGTCACTACGCTGCCGCGGAGCCAGATCTCCGCCGCCTGGGAACACCGCGCCGCCCGCGCGAGGACGCCATCGAGAGGGAGAAAGCAGAGGGCCGCCAGCGCCGGCGCCGTCCTGGCCTATCCCGGCGACGAACGCCGGCGACGGTGGAGGGGTGGCGAAGAGGGACAGAGCTGGGGAAGGACGTCGGCTGCGTGGCCCAGTCACCCGCGGGCGGGGGGGGGGGGGGGGGGGGGGGGGACCAGATCGTGAGAGGTATCGGGTCTATATCGTCCTCTCTGCTCAGATTAGTAGACAGGATTACTAGCATGTGCGAGATGAAAAACAACATATGTTTGTTCTTCTTCGTCGTATATATTGAGAAAAATAAATAAATTTTGATATTGTATCCACTGTCCAAACATATCCTACACGAGAAATCATGCGTGGGGGAATGATTTAATTCATTCTGAGTTGGGAACAACTTTTTCTAAATTGGTCTCCTTCGCTTTATGTTGGCACCAAACATGTGAAATAAGGAGGGAAAAGTCTTACAGTGCACTATGCTTCTGTTAAGCATCCAAACTGATTTTTGTCTTTCAAAATGTGGACCAACTTCTTTTTTTCTGTGCAAATGGGGAAGAACTAACGACTCATGCGTATCTTTACAATCTTCTGTTCCAAATGGGGACCAAATTCATGCCGGTTGTGTTGAATCATTGAGCAAGAACTATGATTAAATTTCGAAAATGAATATCAAGTGGCGGGACCTGAAATGCCAAGTGGACATAATAAATACTTGTGGGACGTGCAGTCTAACAATCCAAGAAGGAGAACAATACAAACCACAGCTGAGGGGATGATGGTCACCTCCAACAAGCGGCACATTAATCATCTCCTCATCCAAAACATGATCGAGCCTAGCTATCTAGTTCATGCAAGGTCTATCTCCTCATCCAGATCACAACAGTGGAACTAAGGCGACAGATATTTATTAGACAACCTTGTTCATGCCAGGCCGATCCCAATCTAATAGCAAATCAGTTCAAAAATCGGCGGCTCACCTCTTCATCCATTGCCGCTTCGCCAAGCACATATGGTCGTCTATCCTCTCTTGGTGTGGCATCCTCGACATGTCCCCCACTACTTGGACCAATGACACTAGTGTCAAATCTTGGTAGTCAAGCTTAGCTACGGACAGTGGCGGAGCGTGACCAAAAGCAGAGCGGGGGCAAAATTCAACTATTGACCGCTAATTCTGTTGCAAATTTCAAGATCCATTGATAAGACAACTAATGATTTTCAAGCTTGAAAATGTGCTTTATTTCTTTATTTAAGTAGGAGTTGACATAGCAAGCAAAAGGGGGAAAAATATATTTTACCCAAGATCCATCAACGGCCAGCAGTGATTTCTCGATTTACATAAGGTGCATAGTAAGCAACTTATTTTTCTATTTGTAACAACAAGAGGAGTAAGGTAAAAAGAATCAGTCGATCAAGGAAAAAACACCCAAAATCAGTCGATCACCAAGGAAAAACCCCCAGTATCCAACGATAGCCCGCAAGGAAAAAAGTTTTTTCAAAAAACATGTAGAATCGTGAATCAGCAAGGTAAAAAGAAACTAACCTATTGCTACTCGTATTAGATTTGGGCACAGCCCAGCTGGCCCACCTCGTCACGCAACCATCTAGAATGTTCCTGAGTGCACAAAGCAACTCAATGAGCCGAGGCCTCTTTTCTCGTATGTCCCTGAGCGCTCGATTGGTACGTAGGAAACAAAATTAAGATGGCCGATGCAGATCAGAGCATGCGTAGAAACGTTTTTGTACCTTCAGAAAGGGGGGGGGGGGGGGGGGGTCGTAGCCCAGTTTCGTCTCCAAGGCGCTCCGCCCATGGCTACGGATATGAAACTAATAACATATCTGGCCCCTCCGTGAAACTAATTCTAAATCTGACCTCTCCGTTCGACGCCATAGATAATGGAGCCGAACTAATACATGTCGGCGCCATCTGCTTTTAGCGCCGAACTTTGTTACCGTGCAGTTAAAATCCGACATGGCATGTGGTTCGGCGCCATTTCATTTGGCGCCGACATAGGCCCTAAAACTGAACCATCTGCTCTGCAACCAAAGTCGTATGGTACAGTAATAAAAAAGCTGACCGTCTCGTACGTGCTTCCACTTATTCTTTTGCCATGCATTGATGCATGCATATCCCAACAAGGCCTTGGTTTCTCCGCTAACATTTTGCGTGTCATAAAAAGTGAGACGAGCTATAGTTTTAGTGACAGCCTTTTTCATATTAAGCACGAAGGAGACAGATATATCTTTTTCTAATATGGCCTTTGACAAACTGAGCATCTCAACGGGCAACCTCGAAAATTTGTCTGGCACCATAAGAATGTGTTTGTTTGTTTAGTGTGCCGGACATGTCTCTGGCATAATGGGTGCTGCCCCCAACGACACGTCCATAATTAAAATAGATAACATTATTTTATCGCATCGAAGCAAAATTTTGATTGTTGATTTGTTACAAGATTTTGAATTAATTCTAATCTAGCCTAGTTCTCATTAGCACCGCCTTCAGCGGCTCCTCCTGCAACTACTGCTTAAGCTGACCGGCGCCTAGAACAGTGCTGGTGCCAACGTGAATGTGACACATATGGAAGCCGCTAGGCTGTTGTGTCACATTGCGTCCCTTGGCGACATTAATCTCGGAAAAAAATTTAATCTACCCGAACGGGAAACGGGTTTACCGTTGGACATGTCAGCATATTCGACATGTTCGGTCATTTGCATGCCAAAAACGTCCGTCGCTTAAGGATCCTAAGACTAAGAGCATATCCAGCGGCAGTCTGAAAGCACACCCAAAAACCCACTGAGGTGTTGGATAGGAAAATCGATCATAGCGTATCCCCATTTGTCTGGCCGTCTGGGGGTGCCGCTTGGACAGCTCTCCGCATTATGCTAGACATGTGTATGGTACCTTAAAGTGGACGCAATTTAGAGGGTGACCGACAAATTTCGGAATTGCTAGTGGAGATGCTCTAATATCTAATTTATTATTTGTTAAAAATTTGTCCAAGGGTTATATATCAAAAAATATAGGAGAAATTATACGAGAAAGAGAGTAGAAGCATTGAGATTTGTGCGTGGGGGTGACCAATATTTTGTCGACTACTAGCAACTTTGATGAAGGTATGTGCATGCTGCTGGCCTATGCCCGTCTCCATGCATGGCCAAATGGCATTTTCTACCCGTGCATGCTACTAACAAAAAATGTAGACTTCAATCATTCAAAGTAGTACTGCAACGAGTAGTGCGTAGCAGACGAAGTTGAAGCAGAATTGTTGATTTGTGATGTCGGCGCCACTCGCAATGGCGCCGAACCATGCAACGTCAAATGCTAAAGCTTCCTAGTAAAAATGTTCGGCGCCAACGCCATGGGTCGCCGACATGTAGTACTTCGGTTCCATTTGCCCTGGCGTCGAACTGAGAGGCCAGATTTAGAATTAGTTTCACGGAGAGGCCAGATATGCTATTAGTTTGCTCTAAGGGCCAGATTTGACAAAAAAATACGCTTGTTTCATGGGAGATTTAGAAGGAGAGAAAACGTTAGAGTCATCCGTCAACATGCCTCTTCTGCCAATATAATCATCGCCAAGGTTAAACATGAGATCAAAATATGGGGGATGTTCGGGGCAAACTTTTGAGTTATGTAACGCCGGGAGAGTAGGCTTTTGTGAAAGTCCTAGGGTGTGTCCTAGGCATTGCTACTAAACCCTCTAAAACCCTTCTTCTTTGTTAATGAATGGCAAGTCTTTTGACTCGTTTAAAAAAAACGAATAGCCAATCTAGCCATTAGTATTGACGCGATCCTCTAAGCTGTAGCGAGATGTTTTTCTCGCATATTGCAAAGGCATTCTTGAAACAAAATATGAAAATATGTTCCTTTCAGACCTTTACATATTACAATTATTATCTAATGACCTAAATGGACTATTTTAGAAGAAAAAGTGTAGTTCAAACAACATAAATATATATCGCTTATGGCGAGGTATAGCAACCACTTGCCACGTTTACCCCCCGGATGGACGTAGGCCTATTTGCGCTATTTTTTGTTGTTATTGTTTATTTCTATTTTTCTGTTTTCAAGAATATATAAATATATCTCCCCTTTTATATTTTACATTTCCTTTCTTTTTGTTTTATTTTATCGTTTATTTTTTTTAATGGTAAACCTTTTTAGAACGTGTAAATAATTTTGGAACTAGTGACCACTTTTTCTAAGTTTTCGTTTTTTGTATAAAATATAAATATATATTTTTGACATGTGAACATTTTTCAAATAATTTTTATTTGAAAAAATACATGAAGTTTTATTTCGATATAGGTGGACACTTTTTTTTTGCGGGGAAGGTGGACACTTTTTGGGACCCAAGAACATTCTTTTTTTCAAAACATGAACATCTTTAATATGCATGAAAACTTCTTTGAAAATTATGAGCACTTATTTTGCAACACACGGAGAAATTCTTGATCATATGTCAATATTTTCCATGTATTCACAATGAGTATATCGTATTTTATTAAACTGGTTACATGCAAAAATAATAATAGTATTGTAGTTTTGCATGCACCAATTAGTTCGTCTGCCATAGCCAGCCCATAGATACTATATATTAAGGCTGCTGGAAATTGAGCCCTCACAGCGAGCCACGCCACGGCCACTGTTCCACTGTTCAAAGAATAGTACCACGCGCTTATCCGGCCGTCCGTCGCCGATCCAACGGTCCGCAGACAGGTGCGTGACGTTTTTGCAAAAAACACCCCTCACAAGTGAGGAAATAGCTCCGCGTCCCAACTTTCTCACTGAGAAGGACTAAAAAGCAAATTAGAAAAAATGCACGGACTTTTTTGTAAAACTCCCGCAGAACCCTCCTCCCCTCTCTCTCCTCCCGCGCGCGGCCGCGCTCGCCGGCGCCGCCGACGCCTGCCGCCGCCGCCACGCACCACCCCGCCCACATCCGAGGCCACCGCGACCTCCGCCGTCGCCGCCTCCGCCTCTTGGCCGAGCACCGCGTGCCGGGGCGGCCGCACCGCGCGGGAATCGTCGCCACCGTGCCACGGTCCTCCGCCGCCGTTTCGCGGCCGCCGCGGCCACTCCGGCGACCAAATGGGGGCGGCGCCGCCGCCAACCACCGCCCCACGACGAGGCGCATCCAGCGCGCCCGGGCGCGCGTGCTGGGCCGCCGCGGAGCGCCGCCGGCGCGACGGCCGCCGCCGCGGTATAGCCGCCCGTTGTGACGTCACCTCTGACGTCGCAACGCGACTGGGCCGGCCAGCTGGGTTCTTCATGGGCTGGGCCGTCCACCGCGCGCTGAGCTCGGCCCGAATTTTTTTTTCCCTTAATTTTTTTTCTTTCACATTTTTTTTTCCTTTTTTACCTTCACAAACAAACAACCACAAAAAAAACTAATAAATTTGCAAATATTTGAACCAAATTTGTAAAAGTTTATAACAAACATACCTAACTTTACAAATATTCACGAAATTTTTCCAAATCATTCCAACAGTATGAATTAACAGTACAACAACCAAATTTATTTCAACTTTAAAAATAATGTTTTTCAAACCTATATTTTCTACCCCATTTCAAATTTACAAAATAGAAAGAGCAATGTCTAACTTAATTAGTCCACAAAAAAATAACACAAACACAAATATTGAACCCTTCTTTTGGAAAACTTCCCACCCATTTTTCAAAATCTTTTCAAACAAACATTCACACAAATTCATACAGATTTGTGAAAAATTCAACCAAATTTTTAAATGTTTGTTACGTACAATTCAAAAAACCATTTCCAAAGTACAAATTAACAATATTGCATAGTTTCTTATTTCCAACTTTATTTCAATTTTTAGAAATAGCGTAAATTTATACAACAAATAGTACTATTCAATTAAAATAATATTAAAAAAACCAAAAAAATAACTATGTTGAACTTATTTTCCAAACATATACAATTAGATCGAAACTTCCAAACAGATACAAATAAATAAAATAAAAAAACCAAATTAACTAAATTTCGGACAGATAGATACTATATATTAAGGCTGCTGGAAATTGAGCCCTCACAGCGAGCCACGCCACGGCCACTGTTCCACTGTTCAAAGAATAGTACCACGCGCTTATCCGGCCGTCCGTCGCCGATCCAACGGTCCGCAGACAGGTGCGTGACGTTTTTGCAAAAAACACCCCTCACAAGTGAGGAAATAGCTCCGCGTCCCAACTTTCTCACTGAGAAGGACTAAAAAGCAAATTAGAAAAAATGCACGGACTTTTTTGTAAAACTCCCGCAGAACCCTCCTCCCCTCTCTCTCCTCCCGCGCGCGGCCGCGCTCGCCGGCGCCGCCGACGCCTGCCGCCGCCGCCACGCACCACCTACCACGCGCTTATCCGGCCGTCCGTCGCCGATCCAACGGTCCGCAGACAGGTGCGTGACGTTTTTGCAAAAAACACCCCTCACAAGTGAGGAAATAGCTCCGCGTCCCAACTTTCTCACTGAGAAGGACTAAAAAGCAAATTAGAAAAAATGCACAGACTTTTTTGTAAAACTCCCGCAGAACCCTCCTCCCCTCTCTCTCCTCCCGCGCGCGGCCGCGCTCGCCGGCGCCGCCGACGCCTGCCGCCGCCGCCACGCACCACCCCGCCCACATCCGAGGCCACCGCGACCTCCGCCGTCGCCGCCTCCGCCTCTTGGCCGAGCACCGCGTGCCGGGGCGGCCGCACCGCGCGGGAATCGTCGCCACCGTGCCACGGTCCTCCGCCGCCGTTTCGCGGCCGCCGCGGCCACTCCGGCGACCAAATGGGGGCGGCGCCGCCGCCAACCACCGCCCCACGACGAGGCGCATCCAGCGCGCCCGGGCGCGCGTGCTGGGCCGTCGCCGCAATATTGCATAGTTTCTTATTTCCAACTTTATTTCAATTTTTAGAAATAGCGTAAATTTATACAACAAATAGTACTATTCAATTAAAATAATATTAAAAAAACCAAAAAAATAACTATGTTGAACTTATTTTCCAAACATATACAATTAGATCGAAACTTCCAAACAGATACAAATAAATAAAATAAAAAAACCAAACTAACTAAATTTCGGACAAAATCAGCTTCTAAATCCAAAAAAAAATTCGAGATTTTAAAATACAAAAAATAAATAAAAATACAACCTACTTATTGCATAAAAATAAAAAAATTAAAAAACATTCCCATGATAGTTAAAATTTAGAGTAAATAACCAACAAATTCCAATAGATTTCTACATTTTCCAAATTAGTCCTCCATTGGTAACAAATTTAGAGAACTTTTCAACAAAATATACGCCAAATCCCAGCAAAAAACGTTATTTTAAAATACAGCAGATGCAACGATCTTTTGATTAAATTTTGAAACTGAAACGAATTTTACCCACAAACTTTCTTTGCATCTCGACGAATTTCCAAATTTACACACTTAGAACATGCGAACATTTCTGAAAATTCAATTCTACCGCTATAACACGACAAACAAATTTTAATGTTTCAAAATTTGAACTATCTTTCAAATCTAACCATTTCACTAACGTAACAACAAATAAAATCAAAAGAACCTTTTCGTCACAACTAATTTTAAAATTCTACAAAAAAATTCAAACACAAACTCCCTTCGCATTTCCCAAATTTGAATTATACCACGCACCTGCTACATATAAATTTACATATTTCAGGCATTCAAATGCCTTTAAAAACAAATTTACATGACTTCCCAATTCGAACAACTTTCCACATCTAGACAACCTTTTAGCCGTACACTCTATTTCCATTTTCATAAATTTCCAAACATTCTAAAATTTTAAATGACCACATTTCCAAATTTAAATTTTACTCACACAAGCGCGGCATCGCCGTGCAAATTTACCTAGTATATGATAACATGTGAGCGATACGGCTCACCAGCTAAGCGTAAGCGCTACATAGGAGGTCCAGTTCTAACGACTGCTGCGAAACCCGTTTCTGTTCAAAGTCTGTACACTTTGTGTCATAGTTGGGTCAAGAAAATAACTTAAAAGAAATGAACTAAGGCCCATTTGAACAAGCACAAGTACATATACGAACAGGAGCCCATCCGGATAGTGCACTAATGGTGTCTATTACGTGGCCATGAAGAGCTGAGATATAGTGGCTCCACTTGGTGGCTTAGGTTGGTCACAATGGGAGTAACTTAGGTGTTAACATCACACATTTCAAGATAAGTTGGCTTATATGGCCAGGGCCGGCTTTGGCCCAGTGCGAGAAGTGTGACGGCCCGGGGCCCGGTCAAAAAGGGGCCCATATTTTTATATATAGTATGTATTACAGAGACATAGAGTGGAGCGAAAAAAAATCAGTGGCTGAGCCCAGCAAGCAGCCAGCACGGCCTGTTAGCATCAGCCACGCCCACACGCGAGGCGCCGCACGCCCGCTTCGTTTCCTGGTATGCCGCAATCACCTTCCTCTCCATCGAATCGGAAGAGACGAACAAAGCAAAGACGCAACGACGCAGCGGCACCGGCTCACAGCACCGAACCAACCAACAGCTGAGTTTGCCGATCAAATCGGCAAGGATTTGGGGGAGAGATCAAGATCATCAATCGGAAGGTAATTCACAGATCAGTCTATTCCTAATTTCTGGACGAATTTTTCTCGGTGGTCTCATACTCTAAATCTAAACCTCAAATCCTCAATTTCTGATCACGTATTTGTGTTTCTCACTTGTAGCCTAATCATGTTACCTAAAAAACATCAATCTGGCTGTCAGAAAAGAAACAACAAGGAAAGAGTAGAGAAGTTAATTAAATCTCAGCAAAGTGCTATGAATAAGTTTGTGTTGAGGAGTAATACTGCTACAAATTCTGAGCAATTATATATCACAAATGGCGAAGATGTTAAGAAGATGAATAAGTTTTCTTGCCTTGGGTGATAAGGATCTAAGAAGATGTTGCACTACTTTTGTCAACAAATTCACTCATGGTAAGTCATCAGATGTTGATCTAGATGATTTTGTTTCTGAACTAAAAGTGTTGCAGATGACATTGCGAAACACATTCATGTCAGCGGATCAGATATTTGAGTTTGTCAGAACTGCAGATTGTTATTTAAATGTCTCAATTGCTTATCATATCCTTCTGACTATACCCGTGACCGTTGCATCAGCGGAAAGAAGTTTCTCAAAACTGAAGCTACTGAAAAATTATTTGAGGTCAACAATGCCTCAAGAAAGACTTAATGGTTTGGCCATGTGCTGCATTGAGAAAAATATGCCGGATAGTATTGATCTTGACACTTTTATTGATGATTTTGCGTCAAAAATGCACGGAAGTCTCGTTTCTCATGATTACCGGAGGTTAGCATGCAATTTCTATATGTTTTTTTCGTTGTAACCTCTATGATATTTGGTTTGGAACAAAGGCAAGAAAAATATCAGTTCTGACTTTATAGCAATTGTATCTACTCATATATCGAATCAGACTTTTTCTATGTTGGGCCCATTGGTGAAGTTCGCACCGGGGCCTTTGAAATCATAGAGCCGGCCCTGTATGTGGCATGTAGTTAATAAAGAGAGAAGTGTTTGTGATAACTTAGCTAGTTACTGTAATATCACACTTATCAAGATAAAATGAGTCTATAGCCTAATAAATAAGACACCAAACATATGTCACTCCCCACTGGAGGTAATAACATAGACTAGTAACATCATCATGTTACTACTCCATGTTACTCCCCATTGTGAGCAGCCTTACGCACGCGACCGCGATTTTGATCGCAAAATGACAAGATGCGCAGAGGAGGAAGACGAGCGCGGCCCTGACATCACCGCCGGCCAAACCGCCTGCCTCCACTGAACCGCCCTACTCAAATCAACACCTCCGCCAGTCCACCGCCACCCCTGGCGATCCCTCTAAATCCCCCCTCCCCTCCCCCACCGATAAGTCTAGTATTGGCAGCCGCGTTCTCAGCCGTGGCTCCGCGGCATCGTCGCCAACGGTGTCTCGGCCGAATCCGTCTCGGAAAAGTGTGAGGATCGAGAGGAGAGAAAGTGAGGAAAGAGAAAGCGACATGGGAGAAAGTGTAGGAATTTGTGTCTTGCAACGTTTTATTTGTACACTACATTCTCCGGAATTAAACTTCATGTGGAAGTATCATGGAAATAACAGGGAACTAATGATGTGGAATTGTACTTAAGGAAATATACTTAAGGAAGCCGGTACGTCTATACTAGAATACAGTGTATGTGAATATGCTGGAATTATACCCGGAACAGTATAGAGTGGAAAGCAAGATTGTTCATATGTTGGCTATATGATTTGATTAAAGCCTGCGGATTTGAATTATTCAAATTCGGCACGTGACTCACACACGTGTACTCGTGGGACTAATTGCAGATTGAAACTCCTAGATGGTTACTGATGATCGTGGTTGGTTTGGTTAACCTGGAGTTTCTGGAATAAATATCTGCGGAATTACGGTTTAAATAAAACCAGAATTAGCACTATATAAATGTCCCTAATCTCTAGCCTCAAATTGATCATTGTGAGCGGCACCACAGAAAAGAATCGAGAAATAGGGGTTAGACGAATTAGTGCTAAACCTAACATTGGTAACCTTCGTCCGCTGTGCAAATCTGCCGTCTGCCGCCGGCCATCGTCTAGAGATGAAAAGATCTCCTGCGCACTGACTTCCGCCGACAGGAACGACTCGATCCATCGCCGACCTTGCGGCCGGCATCGGCTGCAAAATTCTTGTCACCGCCGCCGTAACACCTAATCCGCTGCCCACTCCGTCGCCGCTCAGAAGTCTCGCGGCGCGCCTCCGATCGTCCACGGACGGAAAGACGTATGGCTGTGCCTTGTGATCCTGTCGCGTAGAGATCTCGTCGAGATCGGAACGGAATCGGAATCAGAATCGTGGTCGCGCTCAGATTGTTGGTCAAAGACGCGAGCACATAGAGATCAATCTTCGTCTTGGAGTCGTATGAGGAACTTGACGGCCAGCTTGGGGAAGAAGGCCCCCACGGAAGTTTCTGCGATGCATCGCTTCGTATCTTCGATATGCACCGCGTTCGCCGATGGATTGTGCTGCTCGAACTATGTCGAGCTTGCGTCACCGCCATCGGTTCTCATGCGATGTGCTCCCTGGTTGCTGCGAGGATAAGGACACACGATGGGAATCAAGCAGCCTGCTGTAGCAAGTTGCAGAGCTCTGGTCTGGACTCCAGTAGACTCGTCAGTTCTGCCTGCAAGTGGATGGTCGATCCCAGCAAAGCAAAGCACAAAGCTAGCGGGTCACAAATTCTTTGGGGGGCACACACTGATTAAGGAAGACGAGTACTACTTGCTTTGCTGCTCGTATATTTGCGGCAGCAGGTGCAAGGAATTAATTATCTACCCATCTACAACGACAAGCTCTCATTCGTTTTTCCTTGGAGTAAACCGACCGGTAACTTGTTTTTCTTCGATGGTATTAAATATTGTTTACTCTGGGCTATTTAGAACCTGTACACTGGTGGTTTTACTTACACGGTTTGGAGGGGAAAATTATGCATCTATTTTCATGTGTAAGTATTGATTATGTTGTTGATATGTCCAAATCGGAAAAGCCAGAGGAATGGGAAAATTATGAAATATGGACTAAGGAAAATATACTAGTTCACATAGTTATATCAATATCTGACACTTTAGTTGTTGAATATGAGAGTGCACATATTACGTGGAATATTATGCGTAATCTGGAAAGGGCTATGAATATATATTATTTTTTAATTGGCTTATCTTTTGCAGGGTATTATTTGGTTTAGGAGGAAATTGGAACACACTCCAAGGAAATTGTATGATAATCTTTGTTGGATGGATTTTTATATATTGATTGATTTTAATTGCTACGGGATTGATCTTGTCCCGGAATATATTTGGAACTTGTCGGAATACAATGGAACCTATTGGAGTACATACAAATTTGCTGGAATTTTCCGGTGTAACAATGACGAGAAGGCATGAAGCATGTTTATAATGAAATTGGCATCACTTATTTGTGGAGGAATATGTGGAGCACTCCATGGAAGAGGAATCAATATTTACTCAACGATATGTCAAATGTTATTTTATGCACTAAATACTTGTTTATGATTACTTCTCCATATAGTTTGGATTTTACTTGTACGTCATATTTTGATGGAACACAATAGCAACTTATTTATATGCAAACAATTCCAAGAGGAAATATATATATGTCTACTTAGGCATTATTGCTAAACTGGATATACTTGGAGTTCGGAAATATTGCTATCAAACTCCCCTGTGGAGGAAAAGTATTATCATTCTTATATTCACCTACGATGAGAAGGAATTTAATTTATACTTCTCGATCGGAATTTGTTGGTTATGTATGCTATTTGGAAAGGGAAGAGTGGAATTATTGCTCAAAGGAAATTAGTGCATTATGAAACTTAACACAATGGTCTCATTTATCTTGATAATCCATTGGAAGTTGGCTACCAAAGTGTTTATTTGGTTGATGAAGAGAACTCCATATGGAGGAACACTTGTAATAGGAACACATGCTCAGATTTTTTTTATTGTCGATGGAATTTACGACTTGGCTTATCTTATAAACAGAATTACATCTTTTGTTAATTCTGGAATTATGAAATTTAAGTGGGAGGATTATCATCTGTGTATTATTTCTTCAGAGTGACATTTCTGGTATTTTGGCATTACACTCCGACTTTAGTGGGAGGATTGTGATACTTGATCAACACATATTTACGGTATTTTTGGACACTCCTATTTGAGGTGGATATATATTATATTCATGATTGCAATGATATGGTTATTTATATCTTTTATAATACAAGTCGGAAGGTCTTTGTTGTATTGACATCTAATACTGAAGTGGAAATCAGTTCATCAAAGGATTTAAAGGTTTGAAAACTGATTGGTGGGGGAAGTACACTTCAGGAATATTAATTCAAATTAATGAAATGAGCATGGAACTATTCGCTGTTGTCTTATGTCATATACTCCATGGTTGAATGGAGCAATACAACTCTTGGTTATTCACTTGATTTTGTAGAAAAGCATTACATACTACTATTTGCCCAGTAAGTCTTTATTTATCACAGTCAATGTTTATATTTTGTGAACTGGAAGGAAGTATTCTATTTCTATTTTGGTCGTGTGGAATTGGAATGATTGTTTACTACATAGCACACCAAGATTTTATTTTTAATGTCTATACTCTAGTGGATCGAATGGTATTTCGTTTTTGATTTGGAAAAAGGAAAATTGGTGGAAAGTAGGAATTTGATACTAATGAAGGGTGTTTATTAATATTCACACCGAAATATATATGTGCTAAACTCACAGGAAAACACCAAGTTACACTCCCAACACTAACATGCTTAGGAAAAGTGGGAGGAATTAAATTGGGCCATCATATCTTGCTACTATTGTGTGTTATTTGAGGAAGTTACTCTATATTTTAGAGGAAAGAAAAATACTAAAACTTGTTGCTAATGTTAACTATGGGTGGAAACATTGCGTGAAGGAATAAACTCAATGAGGAATAATTAAAGTTTGAGAACTTGTTATTTTACCAAATAACCGCATGCCTATAGATTGTTATTGGATTTATTTATAAGGAAGTTTAAATGCAACATGCTTAATGGATTTTAAAATTCTAAGCTTGTTATTTAATTCTTAACACAAAGAAAAAATTATACTTTGTGGAAACTCTGGAATTTAGAGGAAGGTGTTTTTTGTTTGATTCTTTACACAAAGGAAATATTTATACTTTGTGGAAACTCAGGATTTTAGAGGAAGGTGTTTTTTTGTTTGATTCTTTACACAAAGGAAATATTTATACTTTGTGGAAACTCTGAAATTTAGAGGAATGTGTTGTTGTTTTATTCTTTACACAATGGAATTAATTATACATTGTGGAAACTCTAAAATTTAGAGGAAGTGGGAATAAAGATATGGTTTGCTAACTGATTAGGTTCAGTCATGTTCTTGGAACAAGCTTCACATCAATGGTATATCAGGTCATACGGTTTTATTACTGATGGAAGATATTCATATACAAAGGTTAGTGTGAATTGTTTTTGTGTTATCATTATATGTGCTAACTATGTTCTTATTGATTTTAAAATATCACATTGATGGAAGTGAAAGCTTGGTTTGGTTCTAACTTTCTTATGAAAGGAATGTTCAAAGCTTCCCGCGTTTTGGGAGTGGAATTACATAGTGAATGTTTTGATATATTTTTCTATGGAAAACTGCAAACCTGTCAAATACTTTTGGTAAAGGGAATGATACACTTAGAGGAATTATACTTTAACTCGTGAGGAAAAAGGAAGAGTAATTGTCATACCACTATTATTGTAAGACATTATTTTTGTGACCTGAACTTAGCCATTCCGCTATAATTGTTGCTTTTGATTAGCACGGAAAATGATTTGCTGGATTTATTAGCAAATCGAATATGAATCTTGGAAAGATAGCTGCAATCAAATAAAAGACTTGTTGCTCAATGCCAAGGAAACGTGGATTATTCATTTTTTGGCGATCTCAACCTTCAACCGCGTGGATATATTGACGCTACTTTCGAAAAGAGGATCTCGCTAAAAGGTAATTTTTTATGTTATATGTTAATATCTACTTTTGTAGGTCTTTATGGCGTACAAAGGAAACATGATTTAGATACTCGTTATTTACGAAATATGAATACTTCAATGCACCTCAAGCACTGAAGGAAGGTCTATGGTTAAGGAATTTTCTTCGTAAACTTAAGGTCACGGAAAGACGCATCATAACCTGTTACTTTGTGATAATATGAGTAAGTCACAAAGTTTATATGCAACATGAATACACTGAAGGAAGGAATTATTTTATAACCATGCTAATTGTGTGGGAATTCACTTGTTGAAATAAAATGTTTTCAGTCAAGTGGGAGATGTAGGAATTTGTGTCTTGCAACATTTTATTTGTACACTACATTCTCCGGAATTAAACTTCATGTGGAAGTATCATGGAAATAACAGGGAACTAATGATGTGGAATTGTAGTTAAGAAAATATACTTAAGGAAGCCGGTACGTCTATACTGGAATACAGTGTATGTGAATATGCTGAAATTATACCCGGGACAGTATAGAGTGGAAAGCCAGGTTGTTCATATGTTGGCTATATGAATTGATTAAAGCCTGCGGATATGAATTATTCAAATTCGGCACGTGACTCACACACGTGTGCTCGTGGGACTAATTGCAGATTGAAACTCCTAGATGGTTACTGATGATCGTGGTTGGTTTGGTTAACCTGGAGTTTCTGGAATAAATATCTGCGGAATTACGGTTTAAATAAAACCGGAATTAGCACTATATAAAGGTCCCTAACCCCTAACCTCAAATTGATCATTGTGAGCGGCACCACGGAAAAGGATCGAGGAATAGGGGTTAGACCGAATTAGTGCTAAACCTAACAGAAAGAACCACGGGAGGGACTCACCACGTGTCGCGCGTGCCGAGACCGGACGAGAGCTCGCGCGCGCGGAGATAAGTAATTTCAGTCCTCAGAATAGTAGCGCATCACACTTCTGGGGAACCAAGCTGCATGTTTGTTAGTACCATCGAGGAACAACCGCATCTGCCGATTGCCGCTGGTCCCTCTTGCATCTTTTGTTATAGCATCGGGAGGAGAGTAGGATTGACCTGATATCTCTCCCAAGAGTGTAGATCCGACGTCGTCTCCTCCTCTTAGGTTTGCATCTTGCGGATTTAGGCTGCCAAAGTGCCAATGCTAGGTCTCTCGATCGAGTTTTTCTATGATGGGCTAGATATTAGCAATATGCCTTCCCCTGATAATTCATACAGAGATCAGATATATCTTTTGAGAACTAGAGAAGTCCTTGAAATAAGTATGGCCCCTCTTTATAATTAAAGGCACATAGCTAAATCGATACATAGCGATGAGCAAATACTCTGACAAAGCAAATGAAAGATTAAAAAATTTGAAGTAGCCACGCCCCTGAGGAACTCCCGAAGCAACTAACAAGTGGAGCCCCATGTCTCCTTGTGAAATCGCAGGACATCGTCGCGCCACATATCTTGTTGCTGTGGAGAGAGAGAGAGAGAGAGAGAGAGAGAGAGAGAGAGAGAGAGAGAGAGAGAGAGAGAGCCACCAAGCCTCTCGCTCTGGTCCGGGGAGCGCCGATCCTATCATTGGACAATGAGGACGAAGAGTGGGATAACAAGGTCACATGTATAAGGGGTAGGAGGTTGTCGACACCGTAGTACGATAGCGCAAGAAATAGCTTGAAACATGACAACGGAACAAAACTGCAATGTATCGGGGCTCCACAACAACGGCCCAAAGACTCCTCCAAATGAATTACAAAAGTAATTGTAGCGAAACGGATTAAGATATCGAGTATTGCTGGGTTGCACACGCCTCTTGGTGCATACCCACTAGTAGAAAACAGGGCTTCGGATCTGGCCTTTAGTCTCGGCCACATTTGTAACTGGGACTAATGTGAGCATTAGTCCCGGTTCAAACGTTTAGGACGCCGGACAGGTCCAGTCCCGGTTCGAACGTGACCTTTAGTCCCAGTTCGTGATACGAACCGGAACTAAAGGGCTGCGGCAGGTAGCCGCAGAGGTGGGGCCGGCGCGAGCCCCTTTAGTCCCGGTTGGTATCATGAACCAGGACTAAAAATGGACTTTAGTACCGGTTCGTGATACCAACCGGGACTAAAGGGTTCCCTATATCATCTTCTTCCACCCCAAGCCATCTCCAACTTTCCTGCTCGAAACTTCTCTATTTTTCTCCTCCGTTTTCTCTCCCGAGCTCGAGTTTAACCCAATTTTTTTCCACCGTTTCCTCTCCCGAGCTCGAGTACCCGACTTTTGGACCGACAATGTCACACGCGATGAGCACGTATGCAGATCGATGTCTGGCTCGGCCGACAGGTAGGAACTTTGGGGTCAAATCTGGCCGGCACGGCTGAAAAAATGAAGCGACGGAGAAGAGAGCTCGCCCGACACCGTGCAGGGTGTGTGCGTGGTGGCCACGGGCTTCCGATTGAAACTGAATCTCCAGTGCGTGTGTGCGTATGTCTGACGAGACGGCGGCCTTCCCTGACGGCCGGAGTTGCTAGGGGACTGGGGACACCACCGGTGCAGCAGATTGAAGTGATTGGCCAGTGGCGGAGCTGGCATAGTAGCGTTGGGTTCAGTGGAACCCAATGAAATTCATCATTCCCCACTGAATTAGTCTAACCCATGACGAGAAACTTCAAAAGCAAAACCCACAAAGAAGTAGAGCACTATTCAACGTGTGCGCATGCACTACAGGTTGTAGTAGCCTGTTGCTGCACGTACGTAAATCTGTCCCGATCGACCACTCGGGTATCCTCGTTGTATCATGCATATCGCCATCCGAATCCAAAGTTCAAAGCCACGCGCGCGCCGCGGCTCCATCGCCGTCCATCCACCTGTTCATGTTCCTCCCGCTCTCTGGCACATCGTGTAGACCTAAGCAAATCCTGTTTTCTTTTCATTCTTCTATATGCCTACACTGAATCCTCGACCAATTAGTGCAAACTTTGAGTTAACAGTGTTGTCAGGGTACGTACGTACGTATTGGATCGCATGCTCTAGCCAATGCTCTTAAAAGACCGATCTGTTAGGAGAGACTAGGCAATTGTATTTCAACACCCCCCTCATGTCTAGGCCCATTGGGCTGCTATTTTTTCTAGACGCACGCCTAGGCTTACAGGCCTAGTACGTGGATCTTTTTGGGGAGGCCGCAAATATTTATTTTAATACTGCGTTGGCTGGGACTTGAACCCGAGACCTTTTGGCTCTGATACCATATTAGGGTTACGTTCCTCTCCTCTCATGGCGCCGCCTACCGACGCCGATCTCGCGGCCGAGGCCGCCGCCCAAGCCGCGCTCTGGGCGCTCGCCGCCGCCCTCCCCGGTATCCGCGCCGTCGTTCCCGTCATCCTGGAGCTCTCCACCTCCAACTACCTCCAATGGCGCGGCATGTTCTCCGACGCCGTGGAGAAGTACGCCCTCGAGGATCATCTCCTACAGGACAAATTCCCTGCCGCTCCGAGTTCGCAGTGGAACCGCAACGACGCCATCGTTCGCTCATGGCTCAACAACACCGTCGCACCTGAGCTTCTCGCCATGGTTGTCGATACCACCGCGCCCCTCCCGGCCCATGAACTTTGGACACGCATCTCCAACATCTACCACGACAACGC
The DNA here is from genome assembly GCA_947311845.1 of Poa pratensis. Classification (NCBI taxonomy): domain Eukaryota; kingdom Viridiplantae; phylum Streptophyta; class Magnoliopsida; order Poales; family Poaceae; genus Poa; species Poa pratensis. The sequence continues at coordinate 28,975,772 of CAMZMU010000072.1, forward strand.
CGAGACGCGCTCTTCTTACCTTGAGCAAGAATTCCATGGTCTTCAACAGGGCTCCATGACCGTGACTGACTACTGCCGCAAACAGAAGGTTCTCGCGGACGAGCTCAATGCCCTCGGCACGCCCATCACCGACAAAAGGCTCGTCCAGAACACCCTTCGCGGCCTCTGTTCTCGACTTGCCTACATGCGCACGCTGACTCTCAAGCAGCGCCCGTTGCCGTCCTTCCTCGACGTCCGCTCGTCCCTGCTACTCGAGGAGCTCACACTGCAGCAGTCTGAGCCATCGTCGGTTTCCTCTACTCCGACTGCCTTCGTCGCTCGGGGAGCCCCCACGCCACCACCGCGTGGTCCGGTTGACAACACGACGCCTCCGCGTCGCCCTGACGTCTGCCGCAACTTCCAACGTGGTCATTGCCGATTCGGCGCTCGGTGCCGTTATCTCCACACCACAGCATCCCAGCAACGCGGCGGCGTCCCCTTCAACACTCAAGGCAAAGGCTCACAAGCTCCCTGGCCGTCCATGCAGAATCCTTGGGCAGGGTCAATTCAGATGTGGCCTGGTCCGCCACCACGCGCGCCGCTCCTTGGCATACCTCAGGCGCATCCTGCCATGCTGTCGCCCTCGCCGCCGTGGTCACATGGCGCTCCCTCGCCTCTACCCTGGCCACCGGGGACCTCTATGCCTCCTCTGACGTGGCCACCTGGAGTGCCCGGACCATCCACGATGGCTCCACCGCCTGCAACGCCATACACTGCTACGCCCCCGGCCTTCGACCAAGGTGCTCTCATGCAGGCTTTCAACACTACAACCTTGACGCCACCATCCCCGGACGTGTGGTACATGGATTCTGGCGCCTCAGCTCACATGACCGGCAATCAGGGTAATCTTTCACATATCCTTCCTTCTCCATCTTCATATCCGCATGTCATCGTCGGTAATGGTCATACCCTTCCCATCACTTGTGTCGGCCGTACCACTCTTCCCACACCTCATCATTCGTTTCAGCTTAACAATGTCTTAGTTACACCTAACCTAATTAAAAACCTTCTTTCTGTCCGCCAATTCACCACTGATAATTCTGTTTCTGTTGAATTTGATCCGTTTGGTCTCTCTGTGAAGGACCTCCAAACCAAGACCGAGATCGCCAGGTGCAATAGTTCCGGAGATCTCTACCCGTTCTGGCGGCCATCTTCCCCTGCGCATGCTCTCTCCACCACCACATCGTCTTCAACATTGTGGCATCGTCGATTAGGACATCTTAGTAGTCAAGCTTTGTCGCACTTAGCACGTGCTTTTTCTTTTCCTTGTAATAAGAATAATACGGATGATCATTTATGTCATGCTTGTCAATTAGGAAAACATGTTCGCCTACCTTTCGATATTTCGTCTACTCAAACAACTCGCCCCTTTCAGCTAATTCATTGTGATTTGTGGACTTCTCCTCTCTCCAGTGTGTCTGGTTACAAATACTACCTCGTCGTGTTAGATGATTTTTCACATTACCTTTGGACTTTTCCTTTACGCGTCAAATCTGATACTTTTCCTACCTTAAAGAATTTCTTTTCTTATGTTTCTACACAATTCAATACAACTGTTCAGTCCCTCCAGTGTGATAATGGCCGTGAATTCGATAACAATGCCGCTCGTCTTTTCCTACTAGATTTAGGTGCCACACTTCGTCTATCCTGCCCATACACTTCCCCTCAGAACGGCAAAGCCGAGCGTGTCATTCGTTCTACCAACAATATAGTGCGTTCACTTCTTTTCCAAGCTAGTATGCCTCCACATTATTGGGTTGAAGCACTTCATACTGCCACGTTTCTCTTCAATCTTCAGCCTACAAAAACACTACAGTATCGCACACCACACGAGGTTCTCCGAGGCCTTCCACTCCCTCTTGACCAACTCCGTGTTTTCGGATGCCTCTGTTATCCTAATCTTTCCGCTACCGCAGTCCACAAACTAGCTCCTCGCACGACAGCATGCGTTTTCCTAGGGTACTCATCAAATCATCGTGGTTATCGTTGTCTTGACCTTACTACACATAAAATCATAATCTCTCGCCATGTCATTTTCGACGAAAACTCGTTTCCTTTCTCCAAAACCACCACACCACCACCCACCGCCACTGATCTCTCCTTTCTCGATGCTTTACCACCCATACTTCCGCTTCCACTGTTTTCCACACCACCACTAGCTCCTCCCCCTGCACCACCTACACCTCCGCCATCTCCACCTCCACCTTCGCCTGTTGCCCTGGCTCCGGTCGGTCCTCCTCTCACTGACAATAGTCACACCATGTATACTCGCGGCAAACGTGGTATGTCTAAACCCGTTGATAGACTCAACCTACTCGCGGATACTCTCAGTCCGCTTCCTAAAAGCTACCGCACTGCTCTCAAGGATTCTCACTGGCACTCTGCTATGGTTGATGAATTTACTGCGCTCCAAATAATCACACTTGGGACCTCGTTCCCTGTCCACCCGGTGCTAACATTGTTTCAGGCAAATGGATATTTCGGCATAAGCTCAAACCGGATGGCTCTCTTGACCGGTACAAGGCACGTTGGGTCCTTCGAGGTTTCACACAGCGCGCCGGTGTTGATTATGGTGAGACTTTTAGCCCGGTTGTCAAACCGGCAACTGTTCGGACTGTCCTCTCCATTGCTCTTGCTCAAGATTGGCCAGTTCATCAACTTGATATCAACAATGCTTTTCTGAATGGAACTCTCGCCGAGACGGTTTATTGTGCACAACCGTCAGGGTTCGTCGACAACTCCAAGCCAGATCATGTGTGCCGCCTCAACAAATCTCTCTACGGACTTAAACAGGCTCCACGGGCATGGTTCAGCCGGTTCACCAGCCATCTTCTACGCCTTGGTTTCGTCGGCTCCAGATCAGACCCGTCGCTTTTCATCTACAGCCGTAACAAGGATACTGTCTACCTGCTAGTATATGTCGATGACATTGTTCTCACAGCCTCGTCCGAGCAGCTTCTTCGGCAAACCATCACGGCTCTCGAGCATGAGTTCTCTCTCAAGGATCTTGGCGCCCTACACTACTTTCTTGGTGTTGCCGTTGCTCGCTCCAAAGACGGCATGTTTCTCTCTCAACGACAATACATTCTTGACATCATCGAGCGTGCCGGTATGAGTGCGTGCAATCCTTGCTCCACTCCGGTTGACACACAGTCCAAGCTTGGCGCTACTGGCACCCCCGTTGCTGATCCATCCACCTACCGAAGCTTAGTTGGCGGCCTCCAATACTTGTCTTTCACTCGGCCAGACGTTGCATACGCAGTGCAGCAGGTCTGCTTATATATGCATGATCCCAGGGAGCCCCATCTGAACGCCGTCAAGAGAATTATTCGGTACCTGCGTGGCACCATCGACTATGGTCTCCAACTCCATCGCTCGTCAACAACATCGCTTACTGCCTACACTGATGCCGACTGGGCTGGTTGCCCTGACACACGCAAGTCTACCTCTGGTTACGGGGTATTCCTCGGCGACAATTTGATCTCCTGGTCCTCCAAGCGCCAGCAAACAGTCTCACGATCTAGTGCGGAGGCTGAATATCGTGGTGTTGCAAACGCTGTCGCCGAGGCATGCTGGTTACGCCAACTCTTGGGTGAACTCCAACGACCTCTTCAGCGTGCCACTGTGGTCTACTGTGACAACATCTCTGCTGTCTACCTATCGACGAATCCAGTACACATCAACGTACCAAGCATGTGGAGATTGATCTTCACTTTGTTCGCGAGCGCGTTGCTTTGGGTGATGTACGCGTTCTACACGTACCGACGTCGTCCCAGTACGCTGACATCTTCACCAAAGGGTTGCCTTCGACAATCTTCACCGAGTTTTGCTCCAGCCTGAACGTCCGCCTTGCTCCCGCTCCGACTGCGGGGGGGGGGGGGGGGGGGGGGTGTTAGACGTATACAAGTAGGATACGTATAGTCGGTTGTGTTTACCATATTTGTAATCCTCCTTGTACTATTTATATCCCAGCCCGTGGGACAAATCAATTAAGCAACAATAATATTTGCCTTCAGTACGTGCATTATATATATGCATAGGCCGGCGTATCAGGAAGTGAATTAGAGCGAAAGAGTAAATTTCTTTCTAAGATTTGAAACATTAATCAGTGTTACTAATTTTACACGTCACTCGCACACTGATAGTATGTAGGGAGTAAAATGCGTTGAACGTTGCTAAATGTATTCGACGTGTTAACTTAATCTTATATAAATATGAAAGTATATTTATGCCCTAAAAGTGGATAAGATGTTTACCGGAGGCCACACCAAGCTAGGTCTGACTTGCCCGTAAGCAATAATTCGCTAAATGCACTAAAATTATCCATTCTAATATTTCAGTGAGAGATCACACTTTTTTACTCCGTCTGGTAAAAAAAATGGGCCCCCAGCTATCCGTATGGGTTATACGTAAGAAGTTGTTTCCTCACGACACGCATGGGATAGTTGAGTGAGCGCAGATATCAAGGTACGAAGGGTTAACTGCATAATTTGTAGCTACTCCCTCCGTTTTTTAATATAAGATGAGTTAGGTGATCTACATATTGTCTAGATTCATACTAAAATGAGTGAAATGCACACTAAAATGTGTCTAGATACATTTTTATACATGTGCATGTGTATAAATGATAAAACATCTTATACTAAAAAAACGGAGGGAGTAGCTTGTTGAACAGCGAATATCGATATAGTTTTCTGTCGTCCACACACGATCCAGAGGCCGGCTAGCTAGCTTATATATAATCGATATTGGCAATGTTCTTTTCTAAGGTGATGGATGATGACGTTAGGATTGAATCCACTGATCCACGAACACGATAGAATTCTCTATGGCTATTCTAGAAACTACTGAATTTTCAGGGAGAAATGCTACTTTATAATGCTAAGTAATTAACTCGATCGCGTTGACACGACCCGATAATTAAAAGAAATCGAGATATTTCAGGACATCCAGCTAGCCGTACGACGTACGTCTGCGTGGACACAACTGATATCAACTTAACGGGTGCTTTGCCGAGTCAGCATCACACTCTGACCGCCTCGGATTGCGTGCTCTGTTGTTTAATTTACTCTTCATGGCTGCATCTTTATTCAGCTAATTATATGATTTTAACGTGAAAATTAAAGTATTATATACCTTTATCTCTGCCACTAGATCATGCGTATCTGTCGTATTTTAGTTATGCCTACTCATGGATACGGACAGTGACATGGGTTTAATCTGATGATCAGATCGATCAGATAACACCCAATTAGTAGTGTCAACTCCCAGTGCATCTGTTACGGTCAGCACCCTCCTGGCCTTCGTTGTCGCTCTGGTAAATGAATCTTATAGGAGTACGTGTTTACCTTGGGATAAAAAACATGTGGACGATTGGGGTTTCTGCAGAAGAACTTTAGTTTCATTACTTATGGTCACGAGTTATTATTATTACTTATTACCCTACCGGATCAGATTTTAGTGGCGTGTCATGTATCGTTCTGGAACGCTTAGTGTCCAGACGTGCGTCATGGCAACTAGCCATATATATGGCGTCAGAACTTTACCTAAAGCAGGGGCTTTACGCCTTAGATTTGTCTGCTGCTGATGTGTGGAATGCGTTATGCGTGCTAGCTTTGGCTGATTTAACATGATGCTAATGTACCCTTGAGGCATATCGCATATGCCTTCTTACACCACTACGGGAAAGACACAAGACACCGACGGCCAGGACATACGCCGACGGCCAAATATCGGGACCGTCGGCGTAGACCCCGACCAGTTTAGACTTGGTCTTTCCTTTTTTATTTTAGCTACGCCGACGGCAATGTCGTCGGCCTATATTTTCTTTTTTTTAGATACGCCGACGGCATGCCGTCGGCCTATATATATATTTTATTTTGAGATACGCCGACAGCAATGCCGTCGGCCTATATTTTCTGTTTTTTAACTTACTCACCGTTTTGAGCATAACTTTTGCATTGGAAGTCGGATTTCGATGTTGTTTAGCTCGTTTCGAAGAGGATAAGTAGATCTGCATCATCATACACATTGCTCAAACTATATTCTTCAAAAAAAATCATGAGTAAGGACAAAAAAATCCATGTTCAAATGGGTTTAGCCGAAGAGGGGCTCCGGAGCATCGGAATCGAACCAAAAGTTAGGTGGTGCCATACCAAGTGGGTACAAGTATGTTTTGGGTTGTAAATGTCCAAGATTCCACTCTGGGATGTTAGAGGCTTCACCGTCATCAGTTTCTCTCTAGTGAGTTTCTGGACTTACACTTGGAAACTCCCACTTCGGTCGAATTGAAGGGAATCTTGTGAAGAGTTGGGGTATAACTTTGTTTTGGGACTTCCTATGATCCACCCTAATACAACTAAGTAAAGAGTTGCACTTTTCTACCTCATTTTGACGCCGGTACCGGCTGTAGTCGTATAAGCCTGGTTTTTCTCCAGCGGGGCTACGGTTTCACCGGAGAGGGGTTCCGGATCGTCGGGTTCCCACCACAAGCTAGGGGGTGTCATACCATGTACTTATAGCTAGGGAGTTTACATGCACTTATAGCGTGATAGTCCCCGACATCCACGTCTCTCTAGGGAGTTTACATGCACTTATAGCGTGATAGTCCCGATTGGACAAGCCGGAGGGAAACTTGTCAAGAGTTGGGTTATGGATGATATGAATGTCATATTTGGATTTATCTCATTTTTCTAATCGATTTAGACATATTATTTGTCAAATTTCGATTTACGGATTTGTACATATGAATTATTCAATATTAAATGAAAAAGGCAAATAAGTTAATTATTATTTGAATTCAAGAATATTTTAATTCAAGATTATTATTAATGATTCATTTCTTTTTATTCAAATAATTATTTGGATTCATAAAATAAATGTGTGTGACATCATAGTCCATGAGTTAATAGGATTGATAGACTACTATTGTCAGTTAAACATCTGTTGTTTCTAGGTAGCTTCCAGGGAAGGAACTAAGAAGTTAATCGTGCTGGGGCTGGAGTAGTCTCAGGATGGGTGACCTGTGGGGAAGTGTTAGTAGAAACGAGTAATTAAGGTTGCAATTAATAATGGTTAGAGATAAATGTGTCTCTAGTGCGATTAAGTGGCTAAACAATTCAAAAAAAATTGGGAAATTTTTTCAAAGTTTTTTGTTTTGAAATGTTTTTAAACAAAATTTTCCAATTCATACGCCGACGGCATTAGCCAAGTTTACACCGACGGCTTTTCTACGCCGACGGCAGCTAGGCTACGCCGACAGCGCGATACGCCGACGTCGGCGTATCCATACGCCGACGGCATACGTGCATACGCCGACGGCGCCCGACCGTCGGCGTCTTGTGCGTTTCCTGTAGTGCACTTCTGTAAACCTTCAAATTAAGTGTACCTAGCGGGAAGAATCACGTGTATGTACATAATAAGTATTATGCTTGGAATCATTTTTCTGTGCTTAATGCTACTGTCAATTGTAATGAATCTCTCTAGAAGCACATCAATTGTGAGAGATGCCGATAAATAAGGGATTGCATTTAACGGATAAAATACTAGAGATATAAAACATGAAATACTCAAATACTCCCTCCTGTCCAAAATATGTCGCAAATAATTTTTTGTCGAAGTCAAACTATATAAAATTGGACCAAGTATATACAAAAATGAATGAAGATCTACAATATCATGTGCATATAATATGAAAGTATATGATCTCGTATTGATTCTAACAATATTGATTTGATATTTTAGATGGTGGGACTTTTATCAATATACTTGGTCAACTTCACAAAGTTTGACTGACAAAAAATTATATGCAACATATTTTGGGCAAGAGGGAGCATGTTATTACTTTCTTAGTCAAGCCGTTGCCTTCACAAGGGATGCCGATAGATGAAGAGACCAATTTCTTCCTAATACTCTACCCTTTTTTGCATGCTCAATGTTATGTTATTGACATGGAACCTCTTCGTACTAACTTGGGAATGGAACTTCCTGTATAGTGTCACTGAAACGGTGCACCGTCGCCTCTACGACAGTTCGGTGGCGCCATACAAAAAAACAGTTTGGTGAAAAAGTGTCGTGTACAATGCCAAAAAAGACATGATGACATGTTGAAATAGATCACCCTGATCTCCCAGTTTACACAAAAATGAAGACCTTATTATGTTTTGTAGTAATAGCATAATATTATTACCATCTTTGGTATTTTTACTAACAAATATAATAATCAGAAGCGACTGCGAATATTGAAGTAACGATAATTTGTTACGTTGATGCTCTATACATAGAAAAATCTCTTATGTTAATGCGTAGGTTAGTACAAAATATAATATAAGAGAAAAAAATGTGCAATCAAACTTCACAAAATAATAGATATATATGACGGAGAAAGGTGGCACTACAAGATCTATGACCACATGCATGGGAAACGTCCTAGCAGCACCACTACGACGTCTAGTAGGAGGCGGCTTTGTCGAGGGAGAGGTCCATGAGGAGGTAATAATTAATGAGATCAGATAGAAGGGAAACAACATCAAGGAGGGCGGGGAGTAGGAGGGGAGACGCCGAGGCGCTAGCGTTGAGGTACAATACGTACAAAGACGCGAGGGAGGAGGGGGAGGAGAAGTGATTGGGGAAGAACCGTTAGGGTTCATTGTGGAGGCTGTCACATGTGTAGTGGTGTAGTTAATCCATGAGTCGATTTTTAGTCTTGAACTAATTGATGGATTTAAGGAGGAGGCAATTAATGGGATCGGATTGAAAGGCAACAATATCAAGGAGGGTGGAAGTAGAGGGGAGACGTCGAGGCGCTAGCGTTGATGCACGATACTGAGACGTGGGGGAGGAGAAGGGATTGACGAAGAACCATTAGGGTTTATGGTGGAGGCTGTCGCATATTTAGTGGTGTCGTGATCCATGAGTGAACTAACTGATGGATTTATATATCGTAATTGGATTAAAAAAACTGACCAAGAAATTAATTGAGTATGTTATTAAGTGTACAACATACTGCATTATCTTATTATTGCAACTTGTTAGTACTTTTTTAGTGGCTGCGTTAAACTTATATAAAGCCGGTAGTCATGTCAGTTGTGTATTGCTTAGCAAAAACTAACTCCAATACTCGGCTTTGCACTAGTGACTTTCGAACCATGCTCGGAGGTCGGAGCATCGCGCTAGCGTGGCTGAGCTACCATGGACATGCCGACAATATGGCGCTAGAATTATTTTGGAGGTGGGGGACAGTGGGACACAAGTGGCCATAGCCGTGGAACGTGGACAGGCACCACCCTTTTTGGTGAATGTGTAGTTTGACCTCTGTATGTCGTAACCGTAGTATATTGATCGGCAGATATCGGTTGGCCTCTTTTCTACAATACTCGTTGGACGACATTGCTTCGTCCAGGTGGTCAAGCATCTTGGTTAGCTTGGCGTGCGCGTACTCTATTGCATCGACCAGTTAAGGCATTTGGGCTGCAATTTACCGAAAGCGGAACATTTCCTAAAGCATAAGATACCAACGTTGTTAGTCTTGACAATTCCGCACCTTCTTATTAATACAGATCCAATGCTCCCAGTATAATAGACAAGTTGCGCGGAAGGTCCCTAAAGTTGCCTAGTCTTTATTCCGCCAAAAAGAATTATGTTGTGCTAAATTTTGCACATTACCTTCCATGCAAAATTTTCACTTTTCAAAAACTGACCTCCAAAAGGCCACTCCTTTTATTGCTAGTTCTTAAAACATCGTCATGTGTAATATCACTAGTGGAAAACAGGGTTTTGGTTCGGCACATTTGTCCCGGTTGAACTGGAACCGAGACTAATGGGTGCATTAGTCCGGTTCCAGCGGCGAGGAGGCCGGCCGGAAGCAGTCCCGGTTCGTGCGGAGCCTTTAGTACCGGTTCGTATTAGTAACCGGTACTAAAGGGTTGCGGCAGGCAGCCGCAGTGGGGGCCCCAGCGCGAGACCCTTTAATACCGGTTCCTAATACGAACCGGTACTAAAGATGGCTCTTTAGTACCAACCGGTATTAAAGGTTTCCCTATATCATCTTCTTTCACCCGAGTCAGCTCCATTTCCAGCAGCTCGAGCACACTCCATTTTTCCTCCCTCTTTCCTCTCCCGAGCTCGAGTTCATCCTCATTTTTCTCCACCATTTGTCAAGATTGGTGGCACCCATCTGTCCAAGGGTTAGCAACTTCATCCTCTCTTCCCACATTGCAAGTTTAGCTCATTTTATTGCTAATTTAGTTCATTTCATTTTTTAGTGCTAGCTATGGGTTTGTTGAAATGGCTAAACTAGAAGTTCATTTGTTTTTATATGCAATTTGAGCTCAAATTAAAAATTGATTTGTGGGTTTTAGTGTCGTCCGGTCACCGTACTCACCGCCGTCGATCGCCTGCGCCGTCCCATCACCGGCACCACCTTTGGTGAGCCTCTTGTTTTTATCTTTTATTTTAAAAAATCTTAGTTGTAGGATTTAGATGCATAATTATTACTTGTATATTTTCTTAGTTGTATAATTGTTTGTTATATATAGTGTCATGGTTTTGACATCTGTCCACATCGGCTCTCGTCCGCTCTATTATTTGGATGTGGTATGATTGTTTGTTATAATTATTTGTTTCATTTCGTGTTTATGACAATTATGCCGACCAACTTGACATAGATATATTTTTATCTAGGAGGTAGTTGAACCGAAAATTCCAACCGACCCTATTGTCGAGTTTTTTGAAAAAGAAAACAATGATTTGAAAGCAAAATTGAAAAGAAGTGAAGATCTTCGTCTCCAATGCTTAGAAGAGAAGATGAAATTGGAGTTCGAGCTTGTTGACGTCGTCGATGATCACAAGATCAAGATGGATGCAATGCGCTTGAAGTTTAAAAAGATTAGAAAATATGTCATTAATCAAGAGGCTTGGTATCATTATGTTGTTGGTTCAATTGTTACCTTTGTTGCGATTTTGATCGCATTTGTTGTTGCATTTAAATGCATTAATTAGATAGTTGTATATTAGTTTCAGTGTATTTTTTATGAGAATTATGTATTACATTTGGTCAGTACTCTAATTTGGTTTTAATGTGTGATGAACATGTATTAATTAATTTGGTCAGTTCCCTATTCATGATGATGTAGTGTAATAGTTTTTGATATATTTATATAATGCAGATGAGTCAGCAATGGATGTACGGTGACCGACGCTGTCCCGAGTTCATTAATGGCATGCATAATTTTCTCCGTGTGGCTGAGGCAAACAAGCAGAATGGTTTTATGTTTTGTCCATGTGATGCCTGTAGGAATAGGAGGAATTACCCTTCCTCAAAAACCCTACACTCCCACCTGTTGCGAGAAGGCTTCATGCCCAATTATTTTTGTTGGACCAAGCATGGAGAAAGAGGGGTCATAATAGAAGACAATGAAGAAGAGGATGATAACAACTATCCTGTGTTCTCTGAAACACGGTGGTACTACAATGGGGGAAGACGAAGCTGAACATGAGGTCATTGTTGATGAGTCCGATGATGATCTTCGTCGGGTCATTCTTGATGAACAGATAAACTGCGAAAGTGAAAACGAGAGGTCGAAGTTGGAGCGCATGTTAGAGGATCATAAAAAATTGTTCTACCCAAATTGTAAAGATGGCCAGAAAAAGCTGGGTACCACCCTGGAATTGCTGCAATGGAAGGCAGAGAATGAACTATCTGACAAGGGATTTGAAAAGTTGCTAAAAATATTTAAAAAGATGCTTCCAAGGGATATAGTATTGCCCCCAGTACGACGATGCAAAGAAGCTTGTCTGCCCTATAGGATTCACTACTAGGGAAAAGGCATTCTGTGGCGCACCCACTTTGCCTTTCTGTGGCGCATGGTGGGTGCGCCACTGAATTGTCGCCACAAAAATGTGAATTCTGCGGCGCACCTGGGGGTGCGCCACAAAAATCCCAACATTCTGTGGTGCACCACGGTCCATGCGCCACATAAATATTTTTAGTGGCGCAGCAGCAGGCGGTGCGCCACAGAAAAATATACAATGCGCCACAGAATGTTTACTGGTATTTGGAAATTGCTGCTGCCTGCTGTACAAATACAGGTATATTACAGGAATACAGGTATATTACAAGATTTATACAGACAATAATACAAACAAGAATATATTTTGACAGGTATATGAAAACAGAAGCATTACTATGTGGTCATCACATCATTACTTATATCCCGAGATACATACATATGGAGTGACAAGTGCGGAATTTTTACACAAGTGTTTGATACAAAAGTTCATCATGTCACATGTTACAAATGAAATGGTCACCACCTACACTAGGATCAAATCGAGTACATCGGCGATGATGGTGAGCAAAAGCGGGAGCACGACGATCATGGAGCCTTCTTCTTCTTGAGCCGCGCCGGGAACGGTTTATACATCTCTTTCGTCGTCCACGTCCTGTCGTCATTCTGCAACTCTAGCCGTTCTTCCACTACAAGAAATATGCTAACTGGTGACCCTTCATATTGGTCATTGAATGGTCACCTATTTTTCATCTGTGACCTTCTTATGACCAAAAACAGTTGGTCGAAAGCTGGCGGTCAGCAATGAACCTTCGTGACCATTTGGGTGCATTCGTCATGGATGTTTGTGACGAATCTAAAAAGTCACAGATATTATGACCAATCGTTTTGGTCACTAGCTATCCAGCCAAGCCACGTCAGATCCACCGTGGCACTGCTGACGTGGCAAGATTGTGATCAATTGATATGGTCATGTAGCAGAATCAACCCAGTCCAATTCTGTGCTTTACATGGGCCGAGCCCAACAATTTGAATTTTTTTTCCTATTAATTCTTATCAACTACAAGCGTCAAGCCCAATATTTTGGCCTTTAGTATTTTTTGGCATTAAAACTATTTTCATTTTTTCAAGTGGGTCCCAGCTGTCAGATTCTGGTATATGGGTCCCAGGTGACAGGTTCTTTTCCGTGGGTCCCAGCTATCAGGTTTGGGTCAGTGGGTCCCAACTGTCAGGTTTATGTAAGTGGGTCCCGATTCTCAGGCTGTAAGTTCTCACAGCTTATTAATATATGTCAAAACTGAAGTAAAAAGAAAACATAAATATTCAATTAACTGCCAAATCACTTTTTATTACAATATTCTAGTCGAATCAGATAGAGAACACAGAAACTCCAAACAGTTCACATCACAACTAGAATGACAAAGAATAACAAACATTGCGCTCTACAAAGAAAACACTCTTGGATAACGCTGGAACATGATCTTCAACATGGGCACAAGTCGTCAACCAAGTTCTAGCCACACTCTTAGGCATTGGAAGTTACATTCACCTACATGAACATAATGTAATATCAGGTAGTTAGTGTTCAAGCAGTTTACAACAACATATGTAGAAGCATAGTAGGAAAGATGATGGACCAAATCGAACAACAGATACATCCTAGTCACAAGTAGCATACACCAAGTGTAGGCTTCAATGAAAGGACTCGCAAGGTAGAGCTCGAGCGCCAAACCTGAACTGCAGCTCTGCGGTAACCATATATGTAGGCGAGCACCACCGGGTACTTGGGCATGCTAAAAAAGGAGACCATGTCCACAACAACACTCATGTGTACCTGCATCAACCAGAGGCACCAAAACTGAGAACTGATAGCAAAATTTACATCAAACAGAAGTTTCAAATCTAAGTATGACATGTGGAGCTTAAAGTGACGGTAAGTACCTTGAAAGCAACCTTCTTAAGCTTGTTCATTGCCCTGGAGTGCCTCATTCTACTGATCACCGTAATATCAAGTGGTTTATCTGGGTCCTGTCCATCCTCTCCAACCAATGGATGGTCTGTGTTCTTAATGAATTAGATGAGATACAACCAGTTAATGATCTGGATGGGGTTGGCGTCAGTCAGAAGGTCGATGATCTCCACGGTGTGCTTGATGATGTAGCCACATGATCTTCTCCCCGTTGTGCTTGGCCTTGTAGCACCCTGCCAGAGACGTGTAGGGCTTCGTCAACAGTGAGATGATAATTAACATATACACATGCAGGCCAGGGTTTAAATAACCGAGTCATTCTTAGAACACGGTAAACTGAAAGTGTGTTATTAGCATGTAACATGTAAATCACACCAACAGACACGAGCAGGCAGAGACCGAAAACTAGTAAAGACAGAGAGGTAGCAGAGTTAGAAACACAAGTGATACATGTAGTTTAGCATACCACAACAGTACATCTAAGGAGTTCATTGAGATATATCAAATAATTCAGGTTGTATGATAATCAAGTGTTCTCAGGTTATTGTTAACATCACGTCCAAACTTAGGTAATTAACAGCAAACAATGAAAGAATACATATCATCAATAAGGTGCTAGTGGGGGTTACTGGTCCTAGCTAAAGCAGTGAACTACCTTTCATGAATTAATATTTAATAGAATAGGTGTCCACGGAAACAAATACAGAACTACAATGCTTGAGATAAAATCTGAATACAAAGCTTGGAGCATATGTTATAGTAATTGACATGCTAATTTTTTGCAGAGAAGCATCAAGTTGTAACAATACAGTATTGGGTTAACTTGCTCAAAGAGTTATCTTTAAACAGTAATAGCACAGTGAATTAGACTTGTAAGCTACAACAATTTTGGGTTAACTTCTTAAGCAATTATCTTTAAAAACTATTTGGAACAACAACTTTATGTCAAAAGTATGCATGGAGTATAATAACGCAAGCAAATTTTCTTGTGGCCACTACAAGACCCGCGCCCTGAAACACCAGTAATAGTTATTGATGCATCGAAACCCTAATACGCCATAAGAAATCAGAGGCAAAGAGGGGGAGGGGGGAGCGACTCGCACCGTTTGGGAGTCGGTGTCTGGCCGACAGAGGACGATGTAGAGCTTGTCGTTGATCTTGAACACCATCTATATGTCACTTGCGAGCTTGTGGTCCTTGTAGATTAAGTAGCCGCCGCCGACGGCCACGGCTGCCGCCCTAGTAGACGTTCCCGAGCGTGTTCTCTTGGCCACTGCAAGACCCGCGCCATAAAACACCAGTAAGATAACAAAAATGTCAGATTTGGGACGTCTCTGATGTGCACAAACGAGAGAAGAAGATGGAGAAGTAGATCAGTGGGCGGTGCTGGCTTGAAATCATCGTCGACGAAGGCCTCCGTGGCCTTGCTCTCCAGATCTGACGCTGCGGCGGCCATGGCGGGTTCCACCGTGCTCCTGCGCCGTCCTGGTGGTCAGAGACTCCTAGCTCGAAATCAACGTCGACGAAGTCTTCCGACGCCTTGCTCTCCAGATCTGACGCCGCCGCAGCCAAGGAAGGCCAAGCGCGCGCCGCGGTCCGGCAAGCTCGATGGAGCGCCGCGTGTCGAAGCACGCACGCGCGCGCCGGCGAGCAAGCCAGCAGCGACGCGGTGGTCGCTGGTTTCGAGAGCAGCTTTGGTCACCGCCGCCGTGAGAGAGAGGACGGGAACGAGAGCGGGATAGGGTTTGCGCGGTGGCAGATAGCATCGCGACGGCGCTTTAATGGGATGGGTAGAGGGGCGGCGGCGTGTAGGGAGTTGGGTGGCTGGCAAGGAGCAGCACGGAGAGGCGGCGGCGAAGAAAGTGGATCGAGGGGGAGAGAGATGTGCGTGGGCGGTTGCGAGGAGCTAGGGTTCGAGAGGAGTTAGGGTTTGATCGGGGCGGCGGCGAAGCGCTCCTTATATGCATGGAATAGTTTTCAGAAATGAGTTATCATCTACGAAGATTCATGGCTTTCAAGCCAAATGACGAATATTATGGCCACATTCATGGAATAGTTTGTTCAAATGTGCCCATATTAGGCATAGACGTTCATCTTCGAACCATGAACAATGTTTCTGAATAAAGTTTTCATTCTCCGTGCACAAAAAAATGATTTATCATATTCCGAGTGCGAAAAATGGGTTATTTTGTGAAGCAACTACCGAAAATATGTGGTAAGATAGGAGAAATACATTTTCTAAAAATACTATAACACATAATATTTACAATTAACCAAATGGTTGTGTGTTAAACAGTTTCTATCTACCTCTCGTGAAAAAGACAAATTCCTGCCGATTCAGTTGGAAGGGGGTCAAATTTGAACTACAGGTGCCTCATGGTTTTCTTATGATTTTTTGAAAAAAATCATATTTAGGTACACAAGTACCTATTTCATCAGAGATACAACAAAATTTTCCCAAGATTCAACCCCTAGGTACAAACGGTCATGTCCGCCGTTTTGACCGTATTTTGAAATCGGCATACGAAATTCAAAAAAAATCAAAAAAATGGAAAACCTTCACATGGAGTCATGATATGTGACCTAGTTAGCACAAAAAATATAGACTTGCAATACATAAGTTGTATTGAAAAAGTGTTCTCAGAAATGAGCTATCATCTACGAAGATTCATGGCTTTCAAGCCGAATGACGAATGTTATGTCCACATTCATGGAATAGTTTGCTTAAATATGCCCATATTGGGCACATACGTGTATCTTGGAACCATGAACAATGTTGCCGAAGAAACATTTCATTTTCCTTTCACAAAAAAATCAGTTTTCAATTTCCGAGTGCGAAAAATGGGTTTTTTTTGTGAAGCACCTACCAAAAATATGTTGCAAAATTGGAGCAATGCATTTTCTAAAAATACTATACCACATAATATTTACAATTAACCAAATGGTTGTGTGTTAAACAGGTTCTATCTACCTCTCGTGAAAAAGACAAATTCCTGCCGATTCAATTGGAAGCGGGTCAAATTTGAACTGCAAGTGCCTCGTAGTTTGCTTATGATTTTTTGAAAAAATCATATTTAGGTACACAAGTACCTATTTCATCAGAGATACAATTTTTTCCCAAGATTCAACCCCTAGGTACAAACGGTCATGTCCGCCGTTTTGACCGTATTTTGAAATCGGCATACGAAATTAAAAAAAATCAAAAAAATGGAAAACCTTCACGTGGAGTCATGATATGTGACCTAGTTAGCACAAAAAAAATATAGACTTGCAATACAGAAGTTGTATTGAAAAAGTGTTCTAAAAAATGAGCTATCATCTACGAAGATTCATGGCTTTCACGCCGAATGACGAATGTTATGTCCACATTCATGGAATAGTTTGCTTAAATATGCCCATATTGGGGACATACGAGTATCTTGGAACCATGAACAATGTTGCCGAAGAAACATTTCATTTTCCTTTCACGAAAAAATCAGTTTTCAATTTCCGAGTGCGAAAAAATGGGTTTTTTTGTGAAGCACCTACCAAAAATATGTTGCAAAATTGGAGCAATGCACTTTCTAAAAATACTATACCACATAATATTTACAATTAACCAAATGGTTATGTGTTAAACAGTTTCTATCTACCTCTCGTGAAAAAGACAAATTTTTGCCGATTCAATTGGAAGCGGGTCAAATTTGAACTGCAAGTGCCTCGTAGTTTGCTCATGATTTTTTGAAAAAAATCATTTTTAGATACAAAAGTACCTATTTTATCAGAGATATACAAAGATTCTTGCAGAATTCGACACCTAGGTATGAACGGTCATGTTCATCGTTTTGACCGTATTTTGATATCGGCATGAGAAATTAAAAAAAATCAAATAAATGGAAAACCTTCGTGTGGTGTCATTTATATGTGATCTAGTTAACGTTAAATATAATTAACTTGAAATACGAGCAATATATTGATAAAGTTTCCTTAGATATGTATTGAATTTAATGGAACAATCCAAAAAAAAATTTAAAATTATTCAAAACCCTATGTAAAGTAATATATAAGGTTAGTTGTATTTTGTTATTTTATTTTGAACAAAAACAGTACCTAATACTATATAATGATAGACAAAATCTTAATAAAAAATTCGAAATTTATTTGGTTGAAATTGAGGTTCAAAATCAAAAGTTATAAAAGAAAGTAGAAACGAATAAAGAAAAAAAAGAGAATCGGCCGAGCCGAGCCGGCCCGGCCCAGCAGCCGAACCAGGCTGGCCGGCGCACTCGGCACAGGAAAAGGCAGTAAAGAAAAAAAAAAGAGGTGCAGCAAGGCCCAAGCCCAGCAACTCTGTGTACTGTATAAAAAGGGCCAAAGCATAGACTAGACACAAACCTGTGTGTGGTCTGTTGGTTGTGTGCTGGTGGGTTGGAGAGTGAGGTCGGGTGTTCAAATCCCATTCCCCTCACTTTCTTCCATTATTTATTTGCTTACACGGGTGGGTCCCACAGTGGGTCCCACATGACAAGTCACATGGCGGGTCCCAATGGTCCCACATGGCAGCAGGGTGGGTCCCACAGGTCACACGGTGGGTCCCACATGGCGGGTCCTACAGGTCACACGATGGGTCCCACATGACAAGTCACATGGCGTGTCCCACTGGTCCCACATGGCAGCAGGATGGGTCCCACATGACAAGTCACACGGTGGGTCCGACCAGGCGGGTCCCACATGGCAGCAGGGTGGGTCCGACATGGCGGGTCCCACATCTCTCACGGTGGGTCCCACATGACAAGTCACATGGCGGGTCCCACCGGTCCCACATGGCAGCAGGATGGGTCCCACATGACAAGTCAACAAGTCAATATGTGCTCCTCCTGTTAACGGGTCCCACCTGTCAGTCAGATGGCTGAGTATTGACACGTAAGCGAAAATGACACATAAGCAAAAATGACACCTAAGCAGTGACACGTAGGCGAGATTGCTGAGTTGGCTGTCAACTAATACGAATGACCATTTAAATTGGTCGTAATCGGGTAGAAAAATATATTAAATTAATGTTATTTGCATTATGACCAATTGATGTAAGACGATTATGACCTTTCAGACAGATTTGGTCGTTATATTTTCGGTTTAGACCCTTCAAAACAGCGAGTGACCAAATGATACAAAATGGTCATAGATCTATGACCAATATTTTCAGGGTCACTATCAAAAAGTCACTATCAAAAACCCTGGAGATGGACTGGGATATATATTGGTTCATAATATAAATAGAGTATGCATGATTTATTCATCTAAGTGGATAAGTCTATAATAAAAGAAAATAAAGAAGCACTTTTTGCGAGTGAGGCAAGGCTTTCTTTTATAATACATCCTACCTCGGCCGCGGTAGTTCAAGGCCCCCCTACTTTGTTGACATCTTCGACGATGATTTCCGATAACTTCATCACGATGCGATGGAAGTCTTCTCTAATATCAGCATCGGTGAGGTTCTCGTCATGTTTGACCCATTCTCGCATACAAGATGGCATCCTCAATTGCTCTGCATCTCGGACATATCCTTTAAGTTGATGGAGGGCGTAGAAGGCATCCTTCACGCTGCCAGGCTGCTTCTTGAGGCAAGGGAACTCGGTCACATGCTTGAACCAGTGCTTCTTGTCTTTCGTAAAAGCTTTCGCCTTATTTTCGTAGGCGCCTCCCTTTTGGGCGTAGCCCTCGATAGCATCATCGAGAACACCCTTTCTTCTGGTGTAGTCTTTCTTCCTCTGCACACTCCCCGAGTCAAAATAAGTGGCAAGAGACCACCCCGGGTTTAGGACGATGAGGATGCAGAACGTGTCCCTGCTCAACACAATTGAAATGGAATGTTGAAAAGGATCGGCAATGGAAGAAATCGATAAGAAAGCATAAGTTACGACGGCGGCGAGCGGATGTGTACTTACTCGGGAAAGAAAGGCACAAGAAGGTTGCTCTTCCTCTTGTTTTTCAGCATGAACCTCTGGAGGTACTCCGTCGCCCTGCTCCGTGTCCTTGATCCTTCCACAAGCAGGCTGTCACGCATGTAGTACGGAGCCGCTACCGCGACATGCAGGAGATTATCTCTATCGATCTTCATCGCCGCATTGAGCGCGTATAGGCGGACCAAGTTATAGTTCAGCCGATTGTAGTGAAATAGATTGAAGATGTCCTCGTACGCTATGAAGAACAGATCCGCGGGGGCTTCACGGACGAAGTCGAACTCATCATCCATTGGCACTTGGACCGTGAACACCGGGTAATTTGGATACTTGTCTTGAAGAAGGAGGCCCTCTAGGTGCAGGATAGATTGATGCAAAGAGTGCATGTGTCCATATGTGAAGGAGAGCATCTCAGGAGGCAGTATCGGTTTACCAGCTTCATGAAGTCGGTGCGCCAAGCCATCCGGACGGGGTGGTACCAACTCTTCATGACCCCGGATCATAGGAGGTGGCTGGCTCAAAGAGGCGGCGCCTGGCTTTCTCTTCCTGTGCTGCTTCTTGGTCTTCACCTCGGGGGGTGCTAACCCCGCCTCGCCAACCGTCTTCTCTGGGGCTGTAAACCCCTCGCGAACCATCTTCCGTATTGTGCCAGGGGAGAAAACATTAGTCAGTTTGTGTAGAGCTTCATTGCCGGCCGCTGGAGGCGTCTCTTGAGATAAACCCTGGATGGTTAGGCGCTGCGTGACTGTAGTGGAACGAGCAGGTTGATCGGCACCAGTGTTGATGAAGGCATCGATGTCGACATTCTCATCATCATCGCATTGTTGCCATAAAGTTGAGGTGCAGAGGCATTGCCTAATTGGGACGGTTGCGGTTCAGACGCTCCCAACAGTTTAAAGTGGCGGCTGGTGGTGGCGACGACCGCCGGTTCCTTCCGGGTGGTGGCGACGGCTGCAGGCTTCGAGGGCTTTGGGGGACGGATCGGGACGGCCCGGAACTTCGAGGTGCCGCCGGTGGTGCGTCTTGGGCCCTCATCAAGAAGACCCCCCCCCCCCAAGACGAATCTGGTTCTTCGGCCATGGCGTGACCCAGTTGGGGCACTTTCCAAGTACCATGTGGCCATCGGCTCCCGGAGGTTGAATGGGGGGTTCGATGTCGAAAAACGCAGACACTACCGTAACTACCATGACCTTCATATTGTCCTCGTCCATTCTAGTGTGGTGCATCTCGTGGCTCCTTGGTTGTATGATAACGCCCGCAGCAACTTCCTTCAACTCGCCGCCGCCTCTACCCTATGCAGGAGTATGCAAGGGGAGTCCTGAGTCAACAACACATGTTGGGCATCATGAGATGACAGTCATCAAAGCAGGCATAGTTACAGAAGATGACGCGGACTAACTAATTAGTTACCTTGGTGATGGCGTCCAGCTCGGCTAATGTCGAGACCAGGGTGCGGGTGCCGGCGGCCGGACTATTATTCTCGGGTGCCGGTACCGTAGGGGGCGTCGGTGCGACCAAATGGAGCGGTGGCTGCGCCGCGGCGTTGGGCGGCGGCGGGGTCACCAGGTCCGGCGACAGGTTCTGCTGGTTCATGGTGGAGTTGCTGCCAGAGAAGCTGGGCACGTAGATCGGCCCTGGTTGACCTCCCGCATTCCAGGCAGCTATCCCCTCCAATAACGCAGCGGGAAACATCACCCGGATCCTGTCGGTCACTAACTTGTCAACCGTGGTGGAGTCCACTTTTTCCTTCTCTAGTGACTCCACCTTCTTCCTGAGCTCCACAACCTCGGCTCTATCCTTGGTCGGCTTCCTCCTCTCCTTTCTGGTCACGCCGCCGTCCGAGTTGTAGTACTCTGTGAACTTCATGCTCGTACCAAAGCCGGACACACGGCCAGCTGAACTCGGCGGCGCCGACTTGTCCCTATTCTTGAAAATGTTCGTCGCCCTGTTGAAAGTCGTGTCCCACAGTTCCGTCGACTCCTGGGATGATGGGCCGACCTCAGCGTCAGCCTTCAACTCTTTCTCCTGCAGACAAAGGTGAACCCACTTAGAAATTTGGCTTTGTTATCGATCTAATTAGATAAACGCAATGGACTTTGAGATATCTGTGGTAATTAAATTCCCTTACCAGCACATCACTAGTAGGAAAAGGCCTTTTAGTGGCGCACCAAAAAGCCTTTCTGTGGCGCATGGTGGGTGCGCCACTAAATCATCGCCACAAAAATATTATTTCTGTGGCACACGGCCCATGCGCCACAGAAAAGTGCAAGATTCTGTGGCGCACCCCCAAGCGCATGCCCACAGAAATATTTCTGTGGCGCACCCCACTACCATGCGCCACAAAAGTTTTTTTGAATTTCAAAAAAAAGGGCGGCCAGATCTAGATCTGGCCGCCGGAATTTCGGCGGAATTTCAAAATTTCACCGGAATTTGGCCGGAGCTCGTCTTAGGCCGTGGTGCCCGTGGCCATGGCCGTAGGTGGCTTGGCCGGAGGTGGGTGGAGGAGTGGGTCGCCGGAGGTGGGTGGGTGGAGGATGGGGGTCGCCGGAGATGGTGGAGGAGGAGAAGGATGTCGTCGAAGGAGGTCATCGGGTTGGAGGAGGAGGTGGAGGTGGAGGTCACCGTCGCCGGAGGTGGAGGTGAAGGTCGCCGTCGTCGTCGCCGGAGGTGGAGGTGGAGGTGGTGGAGGAGGTCGTCGTCGCCGGAGGTGGTGGAGGAGGTAACCGTCGCCGGAGGTGGAGGAGGAGGAGGTCGCCGGGGTGGTGGAAAAGGACACCGGAGGTGGAGGTGGAGGTGGAGGAGGAGAGAAGAAGTGGAGGAGAGGAGAAGTGGAGAAGTGGAGGATGGAGGAGAAGGAGAGAGGAGATGTGGAGGAGAGGAGAAGTGGAGAGGAGAGAAGGAGAGAAGGGGAAAATAGAGGGAGAAGGAGGGCTTGGGCGGGATTCAAAATTCGAATCCTGCCCAACAATTCTGTGGCGCATCCCTAGTCATGCGCTACAGAATTGTCTTTTTCAATTTTTTTATTTTTTTGATTTTGTAGAAAAAAATCTTCTTTTTGAAATAACTTTTTACTCTTTTCGAATTTCCCGAATCTGAGAAAAGTTCATTGGGTAAACCCCGGTGAAATCGAGCTCCTTTTTTCTCACGATTTTTTTCATATATTAAACGCATTTTTTCGACATCGTATACAAAAGTTATGCCCCTGCAAAGTTTTGTTTTTGTTTTTTTACAAAAAAGGTCAAAATTCATATGTCAAAATTTCTATACCAACTAGACACTAAAACGAAACTACATGTCAATGGATTTTATTTTTTGAAATTTTTATCATTTTCTTTTCTTGTTTACAAAACTGAAAAGGCGATCCACAGGGGGAGGGGGGGGTGTAGGCACGCGTGAGACAGAAAAACAAATCTGTGGTGCACCCACCTCCATGCGCCACAGAAAGTCACATTTCTGTGGCGCAGCAGGCTACGTGAGCCACAGAAATATCGCTTTCTGTGGCGCACCAGGCCATGTGCGCCACAGAAGGTCACATTTCTGTGGCGCACACTCCCCATGCGCCACAGAAAGTCACATTCTGTGGCGCACATGGCAAGGTGAGCCACAAAAAGTGACATTTCTGTGGCGCATGTGGCCTGGTGCGCCACAATTTTTTTGTGGCGCATGGCTACTTGGTGCGCCACAAAAAGTGATCCACATAATGGCAGTTTCCTACTAGTGCATTCTCGAAGTCCCTCACATCCTGATCGTCGGTAATGAATTCCCCAGTCTTCTAGTCCAGATGGTAACGAGACCGGACAAACTTCCGGATCTGCTCGTCTGTGAATCTTTCCCACGGGTTTTTTTCCAAGACGTGCAATCTCGGCATCCTCCTTGTCCGAAACGCGCTTTTTCCCTCGGTAACCGCCGCTTCCCAAATGGTGGTTACCTATGTTCAGCTCCCGCATGTCCTTCCCCCACTGGGTCCATTTTTTAGCCTCCTCAGATTTTAAGGTCAACTTGAATTGCTCGAACTCTTCTTCGGTGATGTGCGGGTCTTTTTTACTAATCTCCTCCCAGCTGTCACCCTTGTCAATCTTGCTCTTCACCCGACTTTTCCAGCTGTTCAAGGCGGTGCTCATCTTCGTGATGGCGAAACTGTCCACATTTTTGTTGAACGGCAGCGGGAACGTGTATCGTTGGTGAACCCTCTTGAGGAGGTGTTCGACCAAAGCCTCATTGGCTGTGCTTCTGAGGTCCTTCGTGTTGATCGACACGCTTTCCCGGAGGATGCACCCTTGTTGCATGCTGTACCCTAAGGCAAGTTTCTCAGGCGCCACTGGTAGGCCACTTGCCGTGACCTCAGTGAACACGTCTGTGACATTGCCGACCGATTGCGGTGTCCGATCCTTCCTTGGCTTCTTCTTCTTCCGAGCGGCCAGGTTGCTGCCGCCAATACCACCATCCGTGTGGTCGCCGCCATCGGAGGTGGTGGTGTCATCCTCATGGCCGTCGTGACCTTCTCCTGTGTTGTATTCGGGGTCGTCCTCCCGTCTCTCTTGCTCATCGTCGGGACGGTGGGCGCCACTAGTGGCGGCGGCATCCTCCTCCTCCCAGAACGACTTGTTCTTTTCTCTAGCTATTTCTTTGACGCTCATGCGCTTAGAAGTGTCGGGCTCCGCGTCGGCCGACATCTTTGCACAACATTAAAAAGAGGCAAAAGGTTAGTACAACAAAAATATAAGAAAAAAATCACTTACTTAAGTACTAAGATACCCCGGCCCATGCATTAGTCGCAATACCCCATATGTCCTTTTTTTTTTGCAAAGTCATGCTAAAATTCACGAAAAAATTCGACATGACTTTTGCTAAAAAAAAGGGACATATGGAGTACCCGAATTTGCCGGAACGGAAGTTAATCGACGTTCCGGCAATCTCAAGGGTCTCGGGGTACCTGCATAGATTTCACAAAAATATCTCCGGCCGACATCTCCGGCTAGCATCTCCACGACACGATGGTCGGAGCACAAACAACCACGACACGATGGTCGTGGTAGCACAGATCAACACAAGCACACACAACTTCTCGATCGGGGTACCAATAGCTCACCAAAGGGCGTCTTCTTGAACTTGAAGCACACACAAGAACTTCTAGCACATACAAGAACCTTTGCACCTGTACAACCCAAAAAAAAGGGTGAGAAAATAAACATATGGGGTACTCTACTGCTGCAAGCAAGCACGACACGGCAATAATACAAATTTAACTACATTGTAATTATATTTAGCAAGCAAGCACTGCGAACATGCTACTACATCACGTTTTACTTAACAAAAATGCCGTGTCCAGTGGAATAATCAACAAAAATGCCGGTTTGGGCATTTCCACAAGCACCGAGAGTGCATAGTTCCATGGAGAGGAGGGAGGAGGAGGAAGATGGCAAGGAGGGAGGAGGAGGAAGATGGCAGGGAGAGAGGAGGGAGGAGGGAGACCTGCGCAGGCCGGGTTGGCTCCGAGGAGGGCAGCGGGGCCGCGAGGCCAGCCGGGGCGCGCGGCGCAGGGGCGCGTCAAGGTGGCGGGGCCGCGAGGGAGCCGTCCGGGGCGGGCGGCGGCTGGTGCGGGTGGCCCTGGGCGCGTCGAGGTGGCGTTGGAGGTCCTGGGTCGCCGGCGGCGAGTTGGGGGAGAATGGCGGTGAGTCGCGTGCGAGATTTTGGACTTGTGGTTTTCGAACAGAGTGAGGCCACGGCGCGGGGCGGACCCACATGTAAGTGGGTGCAACTACTTTCTGTAGCGCATCCGACCTGGCATGCGCCATAGAATTCTGTGATTCTGTGGCACATCCGTCATTGGATGCGCCACAGAATTATGTGATTCTGTGGCGCATGTGTTAGGGATGCGCCACAGAATGTCGTGCCTATATTTAACTAAAATACATTTAGTTGCTGTTTTATGACAGTAGCAGCAACATATCCCAGTGGTTAGCCACTGATCCTGAAACTTGGCCAGCCAGGTTCGAATCCTGGCTGTCTCACTTTTTTTTCTTAAAAAAAAAATATTTTTGGTTAAATTTAAATAAAGAACATACACACATTTTAAAGAAAAGAATATACACCAATTGTTAGTAGACCATTATTTTAGTCGTGATTTACATATATATATGTTTGTCTCACACACACGCACACAAATTAATACACCAAAAAAGTCTTCTTCGTCCCGGCCGGTTCCGAGAGCTAGCTTCTCTTCTTTCCCTTCTTCGCGGTTGAATACTTTAGGCCGGACACCTTGAGATTTCTTCGCGTGAACGGACAACCTTTAATAGGTAGGGAGGTCTTCCTTGTGTGTTTGCTAGTAGTCGGCATGTTGAAGTACTTCTCAAATTCCTCCTCGATATTCGGATCGCCGTTCTTGTCCAAGTCTTCCTCGTTGGCGTCTCCTTCCATTCTGATGATGCTCCTCTTGCCCCTCCTCACGACAACACGGTTAGGCTTTGACGGGTCAGTAATGAAGAAGCATTGCTCAACTTGGCTAGCGAGTACCCATGGTTCATTTTTCGCGGAGGCGTTCTTCGATTTGGCATCGGGTATTACCATGGTGGTGAAATACCGGCCTTCTTTGACGACGTCCTTGGCCCATCTCACACGGAACATTGGCACCGACTCTCCACAGTAGTTGATGTCCCATATCTCCTCAATCCTTCCGAAGTATCTTTGCTTGACAGTAGCCTCGTCATCAGCATAGGATATCATAGTTACTCCTGAGTTTTGATATTCGCTATTCCTGTCCTTTTCCTCGGTGCAGAATCTGAAACCGCTGATGTCGTACGACTGATAGGTCCATATGTTGTGCCCGGGGCCCTGTGATAAGGAGAATATGACTTTTTCATCTTCCGTAGATGGCTTTTTGCGCTGTGCTTCAAGCTGTTGCCTTTTCTTGAACCAACTCGTGAAGCTGGAGTTGTGCTCTCTGGTTACGTCTCCCTTCTTCCTCGGCCAGCCTAGGTCGATGTAATTCTTCTCGATTAAGCCTTTGTGCTCTTTCACCCAAGGTTCGATCAATTGTAAGTGTTGTAGCGCGACCCGGTGAGCCCTGTCAAAGTCATCGCGTCGACCACGAATGTCGACAGGGAGTGAGCGGTAGCCCTCGCGGTGACCAAATCCAGCGAGCCTGCCGAGGTGCGTCCTGGTGGGAAGACCAACATCCTGGTTCTCGGTGCTTAGATAACTCTGACAGAAAGAGATGCACTCGTAGGTTAGAAAGCCCTTGGCCATGCTTGCGTCTGGACGGGACCTGTTGCGAACGTATCCTTTCATGACACCGTTCTGCCTTTCGAACGGCATCATGTAGTGCAGAAACGTCGGTCCGAGCTGCAGGATGTCATCAACGACATGGAGAAGGAGATGCACGCAGATGTCAAAGAATGCGGGCGGGAAGTAAATCGCGAGCTCGCATAGTATCACGACGATCTCTTCCTGTAGCTTGTGGAGCTGCCCACGCCGATCGACTTCCTGTTGATGACGTCGAAAAAGTGGCAAAGGCCAAACAGCGTATCACGGACGTGCTCGTCCATTATCCCTCGGATCGCAACGGGAAGTATCTGCGTTATCAGCACGTGACAATCGTGAGACTTCATCCCGCTGAACCTCTTCTTTGTTCCGTCCAGATATCTGCTTATCTTCCCCGCGTAACCGTAAGGAAATTTGACTCCTAGGAGGCACCTGTAAAACTGCTCGAGCTCCTCCGGACTCATAGTGAAGCAGGCATCGGGAAGCACCACCGCGTTCTTCTTTACCCTTTTGCGGCGACCTTGAGTCCCTTCCGTCTGATCATCATCATCATCACTATCGGGGGCCTGAAGATCTTTCTTGATGCCAAGCCATTTCAGATCGTATCTTGCTTTCGTCCCATCCTTGGTCTTTTCCGACATGTTTGAAAGAGTGCCCAGAACACTCTCGGTAACATTCTTTGTAATGTGCATTACATCGAGGCTATGGGGCGTGTAGAGGACCTTCCAGTACTCCAAGTCGTGGAAAACAGACCTCGCTTTCCATACACCCAGCAGCGGATCTACCCTCGATCGCTTCTTTCCCGGCGCAGGGCACTCCTCCCAATTTTTCAAAAGCTCGTCGATTTCTCTGCCGCTCCTCGGGCGCGGTTCTCTTTCGAGCTCGTCTTGACAATGAGCGTCCTGCAAGGCCGAAGTTAGCGGGGTCTGCGTGTTTGCGCCACCATCGGCATCTCCTTCATCATGATGATCTTGTCCGCCGGCATCTCCTTCGTCATGATGATCTTGTCCACCGGCATATCCTTCGTCATGATGATCTTGTCCGTGGCATCTCCTTCGTCATGATGATGATCTTGTCCGCCGGCATCTCCTTCATCATGATGATGATCTTGTCCGGCTTGTTCCAGCATGAAACCGTGCCTGAGCAGGTGATCCTCCGATTGTCTAGAATCAGCGTTGATCCACCTCACAAGTTTGCATTTTTGACATGGACATCTTATCTGGCGCCCGTTCCACCGAATCATGTCCGCCTTCGCTTCTTCCTTGTATCTACTAATTCGACCGAAGCTCATCATGATGACCATGGTTGACTACGCGGTATAAATAGAGCAGAAACGAGAGTATATATGTTAATTAGAACCGCAACAAGCACACACAGACACACACATGCATGCAAGGTCGCCGAAAAAATTCGGCATGACCTCTCTTAAAAGTATGACATATGGGTGGTGCAAAAATTTGCCGAAATAGAAATTAATCAACATTTCGGCAAACATCCATGCACCACGCCGGCGCAAGCAACAACAAAAAGTTTCTTCCGGACCAATTCATGCACAACACACAACCTTCATGTATAATCATCGTCATGCCATCGTGCAAACTTCACCTACACAACATACAAACATCCACACACCGCCGGCCACACAAAACATGCATATGCATGTCCATCCAACTTTCCTCACCTAGTAGATTCGGTTCCGAGACGTGACCGTGATAGACAAGAGAGTGTGTGGTGTTGGAGAGAAAAAAGAGATGTGGGAGAGAGGAGGAGAGTATATATGGAGAGCCTCCCGCCCCTCAACAATTATCTATCAACCAAAATAGGTTTAACTACAAAAAATGGAGAAAAGTATGACCAAAATGGGATGGGAGGGAGGAGGAAGACGAGCTAGGTGGAGGAGGAAGAAGATGTACAAATGGGTAGGGGAAAGGGGGCTTTGCCCCTTTTGTAATCCGAGAAAGCAATTATGTGGCGCATGGGCCCACATGCGCCACAGAATGTCTAGTTTCTGTGGCGCATGTGACCCCATGCGCCACAGAAAGCATGTATTCTGTGGCGCATGCAGGCCCGTGCACCACATAATTTCTTTTCCACCAATCATTGGTGTGGGCCCCACCATCTTTTCTGTGGCGCATGGACACAGATGCGCCACAGAAATTCCTATTTCTGTGGCGCATCCGTGCCCATGCGCCACAGAAAGGACCCCAGAATTCAAAAACCAATGATTGGTGGTGGGGCCCACCAACTATCTGTGGCGCATCTGGCTACGTGCGCCACAGAATATGCACTTTTATTGGCGCATGGGCTCTCGGTGCGCCACAAAATGTGCACCCTTTCTGTGGCGCACGCCTGTTCGTGCGCCACAAAATAGTTTTTGTGGCGCATGCCCTATTTGGTGCGCCACAAAATGCCTGTCTATAGAAAGGTAGTTTCCTAGTAGTGATTAGAGGTGCAGAAGATACATGCATGCATCAATGACTGCATCCTCTACCGCAGTGAGGAGTACGAGAATTTGAATGCATGCCCGATATGCAGTGCATTGCGGTATAAGATCATGTGAGATTACCCAGGTGATGTTGAGGGCGAGCCGAGCCCTACGAAGAGGGTTCCTGCGAAGGTGATGTGGTATGCTCCTATAATAACACGGTTGAAACATTTGTTCCGAAACAAAGAGTATGCCAAGTTGTTGCGATGGCATAGAGAAGACCGTAAGGAAGACGAGATGCTGAGACACCCCGCTGATGGGTCGCAGTGGAGAAACATCGACAGTGAGTTCAAGGATTTTGCAGGTGACGCAAGGAACTTAAGGTTTGGTCTAAGTACAGATGGCTTGAATCCATTTGGGGAGCAGAGCAGCAGTCATAGCACCTGGCCCGTGACTCTATGTATCTATAACCTTCCTCCTTGGTTGTGCATGAAGCGGAAGTTTATTATGATGCCAGTGCTTATCCAAGGCCCGAATCAACCTGGCAACGACATTGATGTGTACCTGAGGCCATTAGTTGAAGAACTTTTACAGTTGTGGTCTGACGAAGGTGTACGTGTGTGGGATGAGCACAAATAGGAGGAATTTGACCTACAGGCGTTGCTGTTTGTAACCATCAATGATTGGCCTGCTCTTAGTAACATTTCAGGACAGTCAAACAAGGGATACAATGCATGCACGCACTGTTTAGGTGAGACTAAAAGTATATATTTAGGTAACAAGAATGTGTACCCGGGGCATCGTCGATTTCTTCCAAACAAGCATCCCGTAAGAAAGAAAGGCAAGCATTTCAAAGGTGAGGCAGATCACCGGACGAAGCCTACCCTCCCTACTGGTGATGTTATATATGGCATGGTCAAGGATTTAAAAGTAATATTTGGAAAGGGTCCTGGCGGACAATCTGTTCCGAATGACGCTGGCGGACACGTACCCATGTGGAAGAAGAAATCTATATTTTGGGATCTACCCTATTGGAAATTCCTAGAGGTTCGCTCTGCAATCGACGTGATGCACGTGACGAAAAATCTTTGCGTGAACCTGCTAAACTTCTTGGGCGTGTATGGGAAGACGAAAGATACACCGGATGCACGGCTGGACCGGCAACATATGCACGAATGAGATGACCTGAATCCAGAGAAGTATCAAGGTCCTGCCAGCTACGCTCTTACCAAAGAAGAGAAGAAGATCTTTTTTCAAGTCCTGAGCAGTATCAAGGTCCCGTCTGGCTACTCGTCGAATATAAAGGGAATAATAAACACGGTAGAGAAAAAGTTCCAAAACCTAAAGTCTCATGACTGCCACGTGATTATGACACAATTACTTCCGGTTGCATTGAGGGGGCTTCTACCGGAAAACGTTCGAGTACCCATTGTGAAGCTATGTGCATTCCTCAATGCAATTTCTCAGAAGGTAATCGATCCAGCAACTCTACCAAGTTTACAGAAGGATGTGGTCCAATGTCTTGTCAGCTTCGAGTTGGTGTTCCCACCATCCTTCTTCAATATTATGACGCACCTCATAGTTCACCTAGTCCAAGAGATTTCCATTCTCGGTCATGTATTTCTACACAATATGTTCCCCTTTGAGAGGTTCATGGGAGTCTTACAGAAATACGTTCATAACCGTGCTAGGCCAGAAGGAAGCATGTCCAAGGGCTATGGAACAGAGGAGGTCATTGAGTTTTGTGTTGACTTAATTCCTGACCTTAAGCCGATCGGTGTTCCTCAATCGCGCCATGAGGGGAGACTGCGTGGAAAAGGCACGCTAGGAAAGAAAGTAACAATATCTATGGACGGACATTCTTTCACTCAAGCACACTACACAGTTCTACATAATTCCAGCTTGGTGGCTCTGTATATCGTGGAACACAAAAATATTTTACGCTCGAAATACCCGGAGCAACCTGAAGATTGGATTGATGGAAAACACGTGAAGACTTTCGGCGGTTGGTTGCAAATGTGTCTCATTAATGACACCACTGTTTGAGAACAGCTATACTTGTTGGCCAAGCAACCATCTTCGACTATATTGACTTTTCAAGGGTACGAGATAAATGGGAATACATTTTACATGGCCGACCAAGATAAAAAGAGCACCAACCAAAACAGTGGTGTCCGCTTTGACGCAACAAACGACTATGGGCAAAAGGACACATATTATTATTACATAGAGAAGATATGGGAACTTGACTATGGACCTTGTTTTAAGGTCACTTTGTTTCGGTGCAAATGGGTCAACCTGAGAAGCGGGGTACAGGTAGTCCCGCAGTACGGAATGACAACAGTGGATCTCAAAAATCTTGGGTACGACACCGAACCATTCGTTCTAGCCAATGATGTGGCTCAGGTTTTCTATGTGAAAGACATGTCTACCAGACTGAAAAAAAGAAAAGATAAGCAAGCGAATACATCATACGATGAGCCAAAGTGCCACATAGTTCTTTCAGGGAAAAGAAACATCGTGGG
The DNA here is from genome assembly GCA_947311845.1 of Poa pratensis. Classification (NCBI taxonomy): domain Eukaryota; kingdom Viridiplantae; phylum Streptophyta; class Magnoliopsida; order Poales; family Poaceae; genus Poa; species Poa pratensis. Next base: position 29,007,718 of record CAMZMU010000072.1, read on the forward strand.
AGTGGAGGACAAGACAGACATGTCAGAAGATTACAATAAGTTTGATGAAATGCCGCCCTTCAAAGTGAAAGCTGACCCAAGCATCCCGTTAAATGATGAAGATTCTCCATGGTTACGACGCAATCAGAAGAAAGGGTTGACATACGCGAAGAAAAAAGAAATTATACCCCAACAATAGATAGGGGGTGTTGTTGGTGATGTGTAATAATGTATTAAACCTTTTATGTAACTGTGTTATGAAAACTCAGAAGAAAACTCTAAACACTGATTTTTGGTTCTAAAAACTCCAACGGCACACAAGCGCTCGAAAAAGTTGGAACAAAACACACGATTTCCCCTGCATACAGCCCAACGGTGGCTCCTCAGTGCCCGCATATCAAATGCATCGTTGGGATGTATGCAGGGAATCCGAATGATTTTTATTCGGTCGATGAACTGAGGATTTGTAGATAGAACAAAACTCACGGTTTCCTCTGCATACAGCCCGACGGTGGCTCGTGAGTGCCCGCATATCAAATGCACCGTCGGGCTGTATGCAGGGAATCCGAATGATTTGTATACCAAATGAACTACAATGAGTACACACTGAGTGTCCACCATGTCCGAGAGGTGGGCTATATATAGGGTCGTGTGGCTTATGAAGTGGTCGTGATAGTGCTGATCCAACAGCTCACAAGCCCTCAAAAGAAACACACCCCTGATCCAATGGCTCACAAGCGCTTGAAAGAAACACACGATCTGTGTGCTTCTTTAGTCCCGGTTGGTAATATCAACCGAGACTAAAGGCGGGCTTTGCGGCCACGTCTCGTTTCAGTCACGTGTCCTCCCCCAGCGCTGCCCTGGCCACGTGTCCTCCCCCAGGGCTGCCCTGGTCACGTGTCCTCCCCCAGCGCTGCCCTGGAGGTCTATATGTATTGTCGCCGATGGGGTAATCCCTAATCCACCATTCCTAGCCACGAACGCCCATCGTCTCCACGAGATGGATCTGCCACGCCCGCCGCAGCGCCTTCTGGACGAGGTCAAGCGTGCTCCACGAGGCGCAGCTGCACCTCCACCAGGCGCTGCCGCTCCTCCCGCCGAGGAGGAGGACGACGATGACTTCGACTGGAGCGACGACGGGGATGGGGGCTGTGGGGCACAGATGCAGGAGGCCATGGAAGCTTCCTTCCAGTCTGTCCGCGACAACCGTGTCCAGCGAGCCAAGACTGCTTGCCAGCTCAAGGCGAAGGAGGCCTCCGAGCTGGCTTTGGCGCTGAAAGACTCATCCTCCATGGATCTTGCCCTCCGCCGCAAACGTGCGCGCGAGAACCAGGCGGCCGCGAACGGGGCTGGCTCCTCCCGCCGTTCCCCCTAATACGCGCGGGCAATTTTGTTAAAATTGCCGGTGCCATTACCCCTAGTCCGTTTATGTAATAATGTACCAGTGTTCTGAAAACTGTTAGTGATGTGTAATAATAAGATGGTGATATATCTGTGTTCTGAAAACTATTGGTGATGTATCAGTGTTCTGAAAAATTTCGACCATTTTCAACAAATAGACACGGCGACCATTTTGACTGTTAAAAAAAAAGTGAATTAAAAAATATAACAACCCATTTTTTATAAATAGGAAAAAGTTGGATGTTCATAAATATTGGCTATTCCAAAATTTGTTGATTTTAGAAACTAATTTGACTTAATTTGGACAATTAAATCAATAGAGATAAAATAAATCAATACAAAAGAAATTAATAGACAATTAAACAATTAAATCAATATAGACAATTAAACAATTAGCTCAAATATAGTTATGATCAAATATAGATATGATTTTTTAGAAATATTAGGAATTTTATTTGAAATTATTTTGTTTGAATTTTTTTATGATATTGATTTAAATCTATGTCAAATTTACTCAAATCATCCATTTGAAATTTGAATACATTCAACATAGTCAAATTTGAAAATAAGCAGTACCAAAGGATTCTACATGTTCAGGGCTTACGTTTGATATAAATTTTGTCAAATTTGGAGAATTAAATCAATAGAATAAAGAAATCAGAAAAAAGTTAAAGGAAAGAGAATAAAAACATATTTCAAAAGCACATTTAGTCTAAAGGTTGGCTTAGCGCGCGCTATTTTCAATGGCGACCAAAACCCCTTTAGTACCGGTTGGTACTAAAGGTCCTTTAGTACCGGTTCGTGGCTGGAACCGGTACTAAAGGTCCCTTCCGCGTGACTTAGGTGGTTTTTCACCCAAATCGACCCCATTCTTCCCAGAAGCGCGCGCCTCCTCCAGAGACACAGATCGCCGCCGCTCCGGTTTCCGCCCTCTCCTGCCGTCGCGCCCGACCTCGCCCGCCGCAGCGACGCCGCCCATCTGCCGTCGCGCCTGGGTCCACGCCGCCGCTATCGCCATCGATCCAAGTTAGGTAAGATCGATCCCAACCGCCGCTCCATCCAAATCGATCCCCTAGCTAGCGCCGCCTCCCGGCTCTCTGTCCCTTTGGGGCGCCGTCGGTGGGCTGACCACATGGCCGCCGTCTCGTTGCAGGTGGGCGTGTCGATGTTGCCCTGCTCTGCAGTGGAGACGTTGACGGTGGCGGCGCACGCCGGCGCCTCCCCTGCTCTCTGTTTTGCTCTATGGTGGAGATATTTGATGTTGCCCTGTTCGATGTTCCCCTGCTCGATGTTGCCCTGCTCTTCGGTGGAGATATTTGACAACGTGAAGAAGTTTAGAGTATATAAACAGTAATTTAGGCTTTGTAGTTTTGTAATTTTAGGCCACATTGAGAGAAAAGTTGTGTATGAAAATTTGTGTATGAAAATTGTTACTTAAATTTGCTATGAAATTAGTTGCTATGAATTTGCTATGAGTTTGTAATTTAAATTGGTGGACCATTTAAAAATTATGCCATTTTAAATTATTCCATTTTAAATTATGCCAATAAAGAAAAATTATGTCATTTTCCTTAATTATTGATTTAAATTACTACTTTGTCATTTTTTTGTTAGAATCAAAATTTGTGTAAATATTTTCTGTTAGAAGTATATTTTTAGTGTTAGCATATATAATTGAGTTAGTATAAATTTTTCTTATGTCTTTTTAAAACATGAGTTCACTTTGATATGGGTAGGAGTAATTTTAGCCATGTTTGTATAGTAGAATTAGTAGTAGAATTTTTAGAATTCATAGTAGAATTTTTTGTAAGCACTTTGCATATTTTAGAATTTGTTCTAGCAATTTTAGCAATATTCTACATTTTGTAATAGCAATTTTAGCAATATTCTACCATTTTGTAATAGCAATCTTATAACAGGTGTATACATTGAGCTATGGATCCCCTCGAGCTCGAGGGAATGGATGAGGAGCTCAAGGAAGATTATATGCGTCAGATGATATATGGAAATGCACAACGTGGACCAGATGGCGGTGGAGAAGATGGCGGTGGAGAAGATGACGGTGGAGAGGATTTCAGCTCTCAATTTTTGAACGACTCCGGTGTGGGAGCTAAGCTAGAATTAATGATAGACGACGAAGTGCCCTTAACAAACTCCGGCGCGGTATGTATATATATTAAGTCTCTGTTGATCACTGCTAGATGCAATAATTGATTTGTATTGCACTTATTAACGAATCATTTTTCATTTAGCCCTCAGGATCTAGCGGAACTACGCGAAAGACGAAACGAGGCCCGACCCAAAGGATGGGAGATGGTGCAAGGTTATCGATCGACATAGTTGCTGATGATGGCAAACCGCTGAAGCCGAAGACATCTGCCATAAATATGTAACTCAATGCGGAGTTCTTGTTAGGGACACGATCTCGATCACCATTGAAGAATGGAATAAGCCAAAGAAAGCCAACGATGGAGCTAGTTATGTCGAGCAAAGAATTAAAGATTTGCTTTGGGACACGCTCTTGACACATTTCAGCCTACCGCAAGGTCTCCCAGATAAGAAGAAGGCGAAAGTCAAGGAGTGGACTCTTAAGAAGATGGCCACACAATTCAGACCTGGAAGAAAACATTATGGAAAAAATATGAGAAAGAAACTCCAGATTTCACTGGACATCTAGAGAAGATAAAAGATGTCTGGCCCGCATTTGTGGCATATAAGAAATCGTCTCCGCTGTGGCCCGATCGGCCATAAATAAGGTGAATGCTGGGAAGAAGATATATCACCATACTTTGGGGTCAGTTGGCTACAAGACTGTCGTGCCTAAGTGGGAAGCCTTTGAAAACAAACTGCGTGAAAAAGGGATCATTCCACAGACAGATGACTGGCCCGAGAGGTCCAAGTTCTGGTTGTTCGCACATGGGGCAGGGTTGGACCCAGACACAGGGCTGATTGTTGCAAAGGGAGAATGGGCGAAAAAAATTACAAGAGTCGTAAAAAAACTTATTAACGCAATAGACCTAGTTCGAAAGGGACAATTTGTTCCCGATAGAGAGGACGACGAGCTGACACTCGCCCTCGGGAATGGTGAACACTATGGACGATGTCGAGGCTACGGACCCGGACTACGTGGAAGCAAGGGTTTCCGGCGGACGTTGCAAGTTATAGAAGCCATTCCAGAAATAAGAAGAAGGGGTTGGACCGGTTATCGGAATTAGAACGCCAGGTGCAGCGGCAGCAGGAGCAACTGGACTCAATTACCCAGCAAAGGGCATCTCAGCTGCAGCTAGAAGATCCTGCAGTCGATGCCGGCCCATCTCAGAGGAAAAGCAGCGTGGGTTCCACGCAGCTAGAAGATCCTGCAGTCGAACCGCGGCGGCTCACTACCCCGTGGATGATATCACAGAGAAGACAAATTGTGAGCTACATATGTCAATGAAGAACATATCCTTCCCCATGGCGGCCGGCTATGCTTTACCAAACCAACCTGGAGCAACCTACCATGTTGGTCAGATTCCAGCTGGATATGCTCGTGTCGGTGGTAAAAGTTATGCCGGGATTCCAGACACTGGAGCTTGACATTCCTGGAGGTGACGACGAGAAGACACTGGAGAAGTCGAGCTTGGTATCGTTTTATGGAAGAAAAATACATCCTGTTTCCAGACTCGGCGCCAAGGCCACCGACTCCTCCGAGTAGAAATCCACCACCTCAAAGTCCATCCCACCCCACGATTGGGAGCCCACCGCGAGTCCATCGCCCGCGCCGTCCCGTCAGCCGACTGATGCGCCCACTAGTAATTTGACAAAGCGGAAGCTGCAGTTCACGTTGACTGGTACTATGCTCAGAAAGACAGGTCTCCTGTCAAGAAACGTGCAAAGATACCCAAGAAAGTCAAGACTCCTGAGAAGTTATCTTACGAGAAGACTAACGAGAAATTAGAAGAGAGCATCCGTGCCGATGTGAAAGCCCAGTTAGCACCGAAAAAGCCCCCTACAGACCCCATAAAGGAACTTCTGAACACTATACCAAAGGAGAACATTGATCGCACCGTTGACAACTTATATAACCCTCCAGCGAGCCCCCTTACAGACTATGAGCGATGTATTGAGAAGACACATAGCTCACAGATGGAGGAGAAGAAATGCGGGAAAAAAGTTCCCCAGCTCAGAGAACAAGAAGTACAATCGATCGCCCCGCTCAAGGTGTTTTCTGATAAGGCGGCCCTCTACAACGACAATGTTGCTCATGAAGTCCTAGGCGACACAGATTACGAGATTGCTGAGATAGCATATCGATTTTTCTCGGGCAGCCTCTGGTCACAGATACGAAGGCTCTAACAACACAATTATGGAAATTGCATAACTGGTACATGACCGCCGCAAAGGAAGGGATTCTATTTCATGGCGGGAGTTAAGGAAGAGCACTACTTCCGAGAATACGCTGTGCAGGTTGAGTTCTCCGAACTTTTTCAGATGTACAATCAACGTGCCCTCGACAAATCTATCATCAGCTGCTATTGTCTGTAAGTGATTTATTTGTGTAATTTAATTCTTTAGTTAAGCTCGTTCATTGCCTGTAATTATCCTCACGACATTCTTTTGTACGCTATTATGCAGAATGAAGATTCGTGAATGCAGAGTGGGAGGAATCTGGGACATTGGGTTCATTGACCCGGATAAAGTTCATGAAGTCACCGTAGATCAGTATGCATAGGACACAGAGGACGTTTTGCTAACGTTTTTAAAGCGACAAAATACCAAAAAAGAAATATTTTTTCCTTACAACTTCAAGTGAGTGTTACTGTCTTGTACACATTCTATTTTGCTTTCCCGATGTTAAGTGTAATTGATGAGTTATGAATAACTGCGTATATAAACGTGCGCAGGTTCCACTTCATTCTGCTAATCATTAGAATCGAGGCTGGAGAAGTTGAAATCATGGACTCATTAAGGAGAGATCCTGATGAATACAAGAGCGTGTGTTATATGCTCAAGAGGTAATTTCAATCGCACTATATCGTCTTTCGTTCATTTCCTGATATCAAGTAAGTAATAACCCATCAATTCATTTTCTTTGTCGGGCAGGGTTTGGAAACTGTTCATCACGGAAGAACGCGGTGAATGGAAAGAAAGCTGGACTTTAAGGCTAACAACGTAAGTAGTACTACGTACCTAGGTCCGCGTATCTCTCTAATTTCTAGTTTCAATACCATTATCATTCTCTTGATTATTATTTGATTGAATTCTATTCTCGTATAGTGGTGCTGCGACAACCACAGGGGACGGATTTATGTGGATACTACTTTTGCGAGTACATTCACATGAAGGTCAATGAGAGAGTCAATAGTCGAAAAAATCAAGAGGTACGTAAACATCATTCACAACTTTATTTTGGTACCATCAATTGTGTTTAGTTTCCTTCATAATTGATTTGATCTCCTTCTTTTAAAGATGGCAAGGAAGCGGAACCTGCTCCTACCAAAGGACCGCGTAAAAGCAATTGCGGAGGAATTGGCGGGATTTTTCCTTACGCAGGTCATACCTGAATCCGGAGAATTCCACTATATCGAAAAATAGCCTCCCTCCATGTACTAGCAGTGATCTCCATGTAATGAGTATTTTATGTGTGTACATATATATACCAAGTTGTATGTGTGTTATGTATATGCATTAACGTGATCTTCATGTGTGCGAAATTTTTTTTTGTGCATCGACGTGATCTCCGAACGATGGAAAAATCCAAAACCCTAAACCCTGGAAAAGGGGTGTTAAAAGAAAAAAACCCAGAAACCTTTAGTTCCGGTTGGTGTTACCAACCGGGACGAAAGGTCCTCCGCCAACGCACGCGCCGCTCCGCCCACGTGGAGTCTTTTAGTTCCGGTTCGTAGGCAACTAGGACTAAAGGGTGGGAGCCTTTAGTCCCGATTTGGCAGTCCCGGTTGCACAACCGGTACTAAAGGCCATCTGGAACCGGGACTGTTGCCCCGTTTTCTACTAGTGTATAGACATGCTACTGCACGAGTATACACTCACACGATGTCTACTCTTTATCCATGTATATGATTAGACACTAAATAGGTATCTTACAGCGCATGGCTTTCTAATGGACTAGTCAAGCTCTTGTGAATATATAATTAGCTTTATATTGTTGGCAGTCAGTACTCGCAAGAAAGGTGTCAAAGTTGTAATCCTTCAGACCGATACTGTGTGGTCAGGATCAACATATATAGATTAGAAATGGTGAGGTGAAAGTGAGACGTCAAACTCTGGTACACATACAATTATATAGATTTTTTTTTGAAACGCACAATCTATTATATAATTAAAACACAGGACAACCAACGGTTTAGATTTAACACGCACAAGCAACGGTTTAGATTGAGATTAGCAACGCACGCATATTAAAATCCTTTTCTCATACGAAACGTACGAGCTTGCAATAGTACTTACATATTTAGAAAGAGAGAGAGCCAAAACTACGACAGGTAGAGAAAACGTGACGCAATCATCAAAAAGATTAGAAGGCCAGGGAAACACGCCGATTCTCACCGGCGGCGGTGCGGCGCATGTGTTTGCTGGCTTCCAGGTCCCTGGACCAAGGCACGAATCCCTAGGTATTTACAACCTCATGCTGTCAAGCCGGCACATGCCGTCGCGCGCCGCTGCGCCGAGGCTTAGGCGGACGATAATCCAAACTAGATGACTCTGCACTTCAACAGCGTCTAACATATGTGGTTGTTGATTTGACTGGCACGAGGCGGAAGCTCTGAAGATGACGAGATTAATCAATCGGAAGCAGAGTCGATGAGCTAAGCCACTGCATCACGTCGGTTACATGTACTGCGTATGTGTTTGTGTGGATCATGCACTCTTTGCAATCGATCATCTGTTCAGTTTTCTAGGATGACCAATACGCGCATGCGGAATTGCACGCCGTCGGCCGGTCGCTACTGTCCGCAGTAGCCTGAACCCCGAAGCTCAAGCGCCTTCTCTGTAGATCTCTACATGAGATGAAAGATACATAGCAGGCACAGTCAAAGATGTTGAGTATCGTGATTAGTTAGGAAAGATAGGATGGCGTAGGATTTGATTCTACCTTGACTTGTACTCCAAACAGATCATGTACTCTTTTATATACGCCCATGAGGCTCAAGCAATACATCCAACGATTCCACCAATCCCTCTCATCGGCTACCACTGCAGCCACAACTTCCGCGATGCGTCGACCGCTACGACTGTGGTGGGGATGTCTGTCGGCTCCACCTTCGGATTCTTCTCCAGTCTCACCGTCTGCGTCGCTACCGCTGTGACTGCGGGGGATGTTGAGGTGATTAGTTAGGAAAGATAGGATAGCGTAGGATTTGATTCTACCTTGACTTGTACTCCAAGCAGATCATGTACTCCTTTATATACGCCCACGAGTCTCAAGCAATACATCCAACGATTCCACCAATCCCTCTCTATTTTTTCTACATGGTATCAGCCTTACTTCGATCCTAAACCCTAGCCGCCGCCGCTTCCGCACCGCGCGCCCCCGGCGAGGTCGATCTCCATGATCTCCGCCGGGGCCGCGCCGCCCGTACCTAGGGTTCGTCCGCCGGTCCTGTGGACCGGCTGCCCTAGAGTCTTTTCTCCCGATCGCTTGATCGAGTTTTTTTTCTCTCACGCCGGTCGCCTTTGTTCGGCGTTCTTTTTTGGTTTTCCGATCTAAGATCGGTTTGCGTCGCCCACCGCCGCCGTCCTTCTCACGCGCCTCTACTCCGACACCGGCGCGACTACCGGCCTCTTCCCCGACACGGCGGCTTCGCGCGCCGCCTCGGCGGCTTTCGCCCGATGCGGCGACCCGTAATGGCCGCCTTCCGCGCTTCAGCTCGCCCTGCTCGCCGGCTGTCGCTGCCCCTGCTCCGATCGGGACTCCTCCGCTCCTCGCCGCCACCATAGTCGCCTCATGCACGGCGCTGCATCGGCCGCTTGGGCGCCGGCGTCGCGCCTCGCCCGCATCGACCATTGACGCCGTCTTCTGCTCGGACGCCTCCGCCACCTCGCCTCCATCGTGGCCACCTCACGCACGGCGCTGCGTCGGCCGCTTGGGCACCTCCACCGTGGTCGCCCGACCGCACGCTTGGGCGTCGATGCCGCACGTCGCCTGCGCCGGCCTACGCCTTCATCACCGAGCAGCACTTCCACCTCGCGGGCGATCGGATTGGCCATCCGCCCGCCTGCGATCAGCCCCATCCACGCCATGCCGCCGACCTGATCAGTCGCCCGCGTGCGCCTCCGCGGGATCCCGTGAAGATCGTCCAAGTATGAACGCCTATCCACCGATCGAGCAATGGGATGCCGCTGCGTCGCCCCTTCGGGCCGCAGCGCCGCCTCCCCGTGGTTCTCAGGGCGGCTACCTCGACCTGCGCGCTGCCGATACGTCGCCCCTACGGGTCGTATCGCTGCGGCACGCGGTCCACGCCGCCGCCCCGAGGCCGTCCCCGTGGCTGCCCAACACGCCCGTCGCCGCTGCATCGCCCCTTCGGGCTGTAGCGCCGCGGCACGCGGTCCACGCCACCTCCCCGAGGTCTTCCCCGCCGTCGCCCCCGATACGCGCGCCGCCGCTGCGTCGCCCCTTCGGGCCGTAGCGCCGCGGCACGCGGTCCACTTCGCCGTCTCCGCGCGTCGACTTCTACGTGGTATGCGCTGCGCCGCCTCCCTAGGCGCGGGAACGCCACCGTCCGCGCTTGGTCTTCGTCATGTTGTCGGGTTCTTCTTTGCCTACTTCGAGCACCGTCGCTGCGCTTCTACACGTGACCGCCGTGGCCCTTCACAGGCTTCCGCCGCCGTCACCGCTCGCATCTTCGTTTTCGTCCAGTACCTGCTCATCGCCTGCGTCGCCGTCATCTTCCCCGACCACTTCATCTACTCCGAGAGTCGCAGGCAACATCGGCACCTTCTACCCCACGCCGATTGACGCTGCACCCGTCGTCGAGTCCTCCTCTGCTGTCCCCGTCTACGCATGCCCGGTGCTGGCAACACCGCCGTGTGCCTTCGTCTACGATGTGTCCCCGGGTCTGGCATGCCTGGTGCGGCGCCTCGTCAACATCGACTAACTTACCATCATCGCGCCGCTGCAGCTCGCCAAGCCACGCCGCTTCTTCCGACGCGCCGCTGTGACTCGCTGATCCACGCCACATCCTCTCACCGCCCCTACGCATGCTCGGTGCCGGCAACACCGATGCGTGTCTTCGTCCACGACGTGTCCCCAGGCTTTGCGAACCCGGCCCGATGCCTCGTCCACATCATCTACTACCCGGCGCCACTGCGCCCTGACTACTGGCGCACCCTTGCGCCCGCGGCTCCGCGACGGCTCCCTCGACACCGGTAACCCCGACTCGACATCGACCACGGCGCCCCTCGCACGGCTACCTCGACCATGGCTACACCACCCTACGCTCTCGGCTACCTCGACTTCGGCACAAAGGGCTACCGCCTGCTTGGGAACCTCATCGGCTACCACTGCAGCCACAACTTCCGCGATGCGTCGACCGTTACGACTATGGTGGGGATGTCCGTCGGCTCCACCTTCGGATTCTTCTCCAGTCTCACCGTCTGCGTCGCTACCGCTGTGACTGCGGGGGGATGTTGAGGTGATTAGTTAGGAAAGATAGGATAGCGTAGGATTTGATTCTACCTTGACTTGTACTCCAAGCAGATCATGTACTCCTTTATATACGCCCACGAGGCTCAAGCAATACATCCAACGATTCCACCAATCCCTCTCTATTCCTTCTACAAAAGAGATGCCGATTGGTTCGACGCATCGCCGGTGGAAGAAACTATACGCCGTGCGGTGACGTATGCGCTGGAACCAGTCCCCGGAGGTAATGAATGGCGACGACTCTGCTGAGGAGCATGACAAGTACACCTACGAGGAGCAGAAACTGTTCCCCTTGGACACCATGTACACCTTTTGGATAGCTTCAGGTAGTCTCTCCCTCTTGGTGCATGATCCTAGCTTGAACGTAAGAATTAGATTAAATTATCAGTTTGTTCCTTCTTTGGTCCACGCTATGCATAGAAAAATCAATTTTATCTACTTATATACATATGCATGCTCGACTGATCTAGCTTGGCAAATGGCAATACTATTCAATAAAACTTTATTTGCATATACAGACATATACATTAGTTCAATATTTCACCCAAGCTATGAATTTACTTATTTATCAAACAACTTTCAAGTTGGGTGACGTGGTGGTTGAATATAAACTGGCATTCAGTGGAGTTTTTTTGCATCACAGGCAAGGCAAATATGATGAAACCGGTCCAAATGTGCTTCTTGGCCTTCGGTAAGTTTGTGCATGGCCGTGTAGTCTAAATAGCAGTACTTTCAGGAGAATCAGGCAACGCCTAACAATCTGTGGTTAATTCGAAAAAAAATAGAAGGCTCAATTGACAACTCTCTTGATCTGGGTTATATCGTAAAAGACACTATATTAGATAAACATACGATTCATCAGGTGTTTTTTTCAGGTTCAGAGGTATGTTATCTTAATTAGAATGTATTTTTCTCGACACATATTATTCTCTACTCCAAGGCATCATCATCGTACATCAGCTAGGCCTGAACTCGGGATGGGCCTTCTTATGGTTAGTTCAGTAATGATTTTGCTGCATAACAGCTAACAATTGTTGTGAACAAAACAAATCACAGACTATTTATTTAGTTTGCACGAAAGGATCACCAGGAAGTATTGAGACATTTTCTAATGAAGTAATCAGAAGAAGTGCACCATTGGACAGAAAAAGGTAACATTATACAAATGCTTATCTTTAAACAGAAGAGGTGCAGAGCAAACTACAGCGGGGTATAATATTTCTTCAATTGTGTACATACTGATACTCATTTCAAAGACTATAAAATGTCTTCTTTTGACCTTTGTCGACGCAGATATTTCAGGTATGAACAAATTATATTCAAAGTTGTTGTTAGAGAAAGTTGTTGTCAGAGACCTTTGGGAGGTAAAGGTTTTCATCAACTGTTATCAGACAAACAAAAAAAATTGTGGACAACACTTTCAGATGATGTCGGTACTGTGCCGGACTAATAGTGTAAAAGATAGGCTATTATTTATTTTCTGTATATGAGGGTAAAACTTCATGAATGCCAAAGACATAATAATATAGGAGTTCGATGGACAAAAAATAGCTTAATAAATTTTTTCGTGAATTTATTCATCCATCCATAATGGTTGTTTACGTTGGGTAATTTACCCTTTTGTATGAATGGCAATTTCATATATCTTGGTTTGTGTCTTTTCAATCATAATAATAAATAAAACTGGACGATTCAACTAGAGATATTATAGTTTAGATGACTGATTTTTTTAGGCTAAGCACTTGATCACAAAAATAGGACTTGATGCCCTCGCAGGTGCAGGAGTAGACAACGCCATTTGTTTCGTAGTGGGAAAACTGCCTTCCTCTGACACAAAAATTTAGGGAAAATCTACTATGTCATTTTACATCTTATAAAAGGGAGAAAATCAGTCGTCTCAGTATAACCTGTTTCAATTGCTTTAGCTTCAACGAACATAACCGGTAAGTGGTGTTCCTAATGTATCCAGCTGGTACATAACTGATTGTTAATGTTACATGACATGGGAAAATCACTCCACGACCCCATAAACATAATTGATTGCTTGAGTTTGAAACAGTAAGAACATTAATGGTATAGTCCACCCTGGCATAAAATAACTTGGAAGCCTAAAACGACGATATGCATGTTCTGCATTTTTTACACGTACTTATGTTTTATCACGTACACTAAAATGTGGAAGCAGTTGGAAGTTAGAGAAACTAAGTATCATAAATCATTCTTTATATATTTTAATTTATCTAAAATAGAATATAGTATGTATAAGAAAAATGATACATTAATAAAAAGTTTTTTTGTGATATCAACCCTAGCCGCACAATTGCGCGGGCCATTCAGCTAGTTATATAGATTAGAAATGGTCGTTTGCACGCTCACCTGGCTGCAAATGAGACAGCCACCTAGATTGGCACTCATCTCGCTAGTGCCTTTCTCCAGTAGTGACGGTTAAATAATAGTATATCTTCCTCTTATTTGGTTCAATTAAATAATTACATGGATAGTGCTATTGTGTCATTTGCCGCCGGTGTAGGCCAGCCGGTATGCGTAAGCTGGGAAATGTAAAGATTGGAAAAGCACACTTTACCTTATAAAATGTGCTTTATCTCCCCATTAATAGTTGATTAACTATATATTTCCCTCCATGGAATCTTCCCTGGTTTGAAGGGACAAGAAAATGACATCACTGCGCATGTCATTGACGTTAATGCCACCCTAGCCTCTACGATTAAAATCCATATTTTTTTACTCCTAATGCTTTCCATGCATGCATGATGGAGTATAGTTTGTAAATTTTTGGTTGGTATTGTGTTGCCCAAAGTCAGGCCAGGGCCTACAACGATCACTGTATATTTATACTTTGTTGTAGCTCTTTCATTTTTCCACTTTGTTGTAGCCCTTTTATATTTGTATTATAAGGTGGTACTTATGTATCCTCAATTCCTCACAAATGACCTCCACCGAGGATGCAACTATGCTATCGTAGCGTTCCACGTACGATACCTGCAAGGCTGCAAAATCTCACAGCATCTCACCCGCATACTTGATGATTATAACGATAGCATAATACTTAAGCAAGCACAAATAAGAGAAGCACATCGGCATTTACTACAAACTCTGCAACCAGAGGGATGTTACTAGAGCACATGCTGGTCACGAAACCTGACGGGGGACTTCGCCACATGAACATCTCATAGATTTCAGAAGGTGAGATAAGCATCTTATACCCTCAAATAGCAATAACTAACCATGTGGTCACGTGGATAACACGATAGATGGATCTTCGTTCTGGTGGATGGTGTTTAACTCATTGTGTCGCGGTCGATGGCGGTAGGGACGTCCTCTTTTGTGTCCGTGGAGTTTCGAGGTTGGCAGCCATATGTTCGATCCGACGCAGAAGCACGACGGTTTCGGAGGAGTTGTCAAGTCATGTGTGTTAATGCTCGATCGAAAGTGGATGAAGGCGTGGAGGTATGTGACCTTATCAGCTTCCAGTTTCTCTTCCAGTGGCATAACGATGTGTCGTTAGCCGGACATGTGATGATTGTACAAGCATTTATATCGAGTTTGCACACTTCCTTTAAAACATTTTTTGGCAATATTGACGCGCACTTGCTGTCTTGCCCATGCTGAAAGTTGTCGTGGGGTTGTCACGGCAGATGTTACCCGGGGGTAACTTACGTTGGGGGACCTGGCGACTCTGGCGTACAGGAGGTTGTCTAGCTCAGCGGGGATACAGGATTTACCCAGGTTCAGCCTCTCATTGGAGATAATAGCCTACTTCCTGCTTGTTGTTATTGATGGGAGATCTCGAGACCCGGGCTGCAATGTCGCCGAGTCACGAGTTTAGGGTTACAATGGTTCTCTCTCGTATCGCTACTAGTTGGAATCGTCCCTATCTATGACCTAGGAGCCAGTTTATATAGAGGGTCGGGTCTCCTGGTTTCTTACAAGGCAAGGCCGGGTTACCCCGTACTCAGAGTCCTAATCTACCTCTTCGTGGTTCTCCGTGCCCTCCTAGTCTTGGACTCCGTGATGCGCACCGCCTCCGGTTCTTCTGGAACCTTCCTTGTGCAGGCCGGGTTACCAACAAGCTCTCCGGCCTGTCAGTATAACCCGGCCCATGATGATGATGGCTGGCCTCGCCCGGCCTTCTGCCTGGTGGGTCATGCTTTCCTCTTCATGGGCCTACCGGGTTATGATCCCCCCAACAAAAGTGGTGGCTCGAATCTCGTCTTTGTGGACAAATATACCAGCTCGATCTTAGGTTGGACTCATCATCATCGGCGCATGTGCGGATTTTCTTTCTAGAAGGTTTTGCCTAGAAGTTGTGTATTATTTATTTGTTTTTGCATTCTATCATATTGTTAGTGGTAGGATTGTATAGATATTGTTGCGAGACATGTGGCTTCAGATTTTTTTTAACGTTCTATTTTTCTGTATTTTGCAATAAAATAGTTGTATGCTTCGTTTTGATGTAGAGGCAGAGACTTCACTCCTCTTTCCAAAAAGTAGCAATAACACGAAACTTACCAAAACAGAGTGACCACCACAGGTCAGATTTAATTTATCGAAGGTTGAAAGGTTGCAACAAGAAGGTCAAACAATAGAGTTGTATTTCTTTTACATGTACTACGTGTGAGTTATATAGAATTTTGCCTGCCGGCCGCGCAGTATACATTCCACGTGCAGGAGCTCCTGGGAGTAAATTACAAAAAACTAACACAATTGGGGCTGAAGTTACGAGTCAGTATCAATCCTGCTGATTTTTTCAAAAATATACCGACATTGGGGCTAACGACAACAGATCACACTGATTGCTTTCTAACTACATTTTGACAACACTACTGACTGATTGGGCCCATCTGTAAGAGCTTAGTTGGCAGCCCACGCGGAGTGGAGCTGACGTGCACGTGGGGCCCACCTGTCAGCCCACATCTTTTTTTTCCTTCTTCTTCCTCATCTCGTTTCTGTCTCCGGTCAGATGGCTTTCCTTCGCCACAAACCGGAAGCGCAGCAGGAGCTCTTCCCGCCGCCGGCCATGGCTTCCTCCACGGCCCAGCCACCGCCATCGTGGCTCCCACCAAGCTCGGTTCGTTCTCTTGCCCTGCACAGGATGGAATCGAGCGGGGCCTGGAGACCTCGTGGGCTCCTGGCCACTGTCGGAACGAGCTGGACCAGATGGGCGGCGTCGGGCCGGGGATCCAGGTCCCACACACGTGATGGCCGCCCCCCCCCCCCACCGCTGCCTCCGATGCACGTTGACCACGTGGGTGGATGGATAGGTGGGGCGGTGGTGTTCAGCGCTGCTGCCTCCGATGCGTGACGACGGCACGCGACGGTGCTTCACGCCGTTCCAGCGTGTCTCGCAGGGGGGCTCGACCGAGATGAGACGGCGGTCAGCAGCTCCGACAAGGAGATGAGGGGCGGCGTGGCTCTCGGGAGCCAGGAGGCAGCAGACCGCCGCGTGCTCCGGGACAGGAAGAGAGAGAGAGAGCGGCGGCGCGTGGATGGTCGGGGATGGGAAGGAGCAGGGGTTGCGACGCTCCCGCTCACGGTGGATGTCGACGGGGGGCGGTGGATGCGAGGCACTTCCGGCGGCGCTGGGGTGGAGGCGGGGAGCTCCTAGCGGCGCATGATGGTGGGGATCGGTGCCATGGCGGCGGCGCGAGCTTGAGAGGAGGAAGCCGAGCTCAAGAATTGAGCAAGAAAGGGAGAGGAAGGAGAGCATGGCGGTGGCCGGAGAGGGGGCCGAGGTCGGGAACCGTGGAGTTTGGAAGAAGAGGAGGGAGAGTAAAGGGGGGAAATATGATGTGGGGCTGACAGGTGGGCCCCACGTCCATGTGGGCTGCTAACTAGGCTCTTACAGATGGGCCCAATCGGTCAACAGTGCTATCAAAATACAGTTAGAAAACAATCAGTGTGATCTGTTGTCGTTAGCCCCAATGTCGGTATATTTTTTGAAAAAAGCACCAAGATCGGTACTGACTTGTAACCTCAGCCCCAATTGAGGTAGTTTTTACAGGGGGTCGTATGCAGAAAACAAATTTTTTCCTAACAACGATATCCTTATATACTAGCCAGAATCTATAACTATGCAGATATACCGTAACGGAGGAGATCGATATACATACCCTTGTAGACCGAAAAGCGGGGATTACGCCCCCGCACAGGCGTTGCTGATGAAGCCGACATAGCCGACCTCAAGGTCGTGAAGACAAACTCCTCCAAGTGCCGTGCACAAAGACCATGTGGGGTCGAGCCTTTGGGTGTGCGGATAGAGTTGATGAAGATTTGTCTGCGGCGGCTCGTACCCATCGGGCCGATCGCTAACTTTCAGACGATTTTGTCGATGAGGATTTTCTCCATCCCTCGTAGTACTTCTCCCTTGATGAGGACACACTTGGACGCAGGCCCCACGATGGGCGCCAACTGTCGTGGGGTTGTCACGGCAGATGTTACCATAGGGTAACTTCCAGCCCACCAGGGCCAGCCGCACCACTCCTCCCTCCTGTGGGTGCATTTCCCCCCTTTCTAGGCCTTCTCCTCCGGGAGTTGGCCCATTTAAGGTTGGGCTGCCAAATAAATTCGAAATTAATTAAATAAAAAAATGTATTTAATCATTAATTCCATTAATTAATATTAAACACAATTTATCTAATTTATTCTGGCTCCGAAACTATTTTGTCGCCCTCCGATCTTCATCGGATATGTCCCGGAACGCTTCCGGTGCTCTCTTCTATTTTCTCTTCTGTGTCCAATCTAATTTAAACGTCACCAACCCTTAAGTGTGTCACCCTAGCGGTTTGAGAAAACTCCAGACATGATCGAGACCCATTCTCCGATCAATGACTAACAGCGGGGCCGCGGATACCCATGATAGTCCCTGCGAGTTCACGAATAACTTTGTCGTTCGAACATTAGACGTCAAGTCTTAAACCTTTTGCCTGGCGATACTTAGTTTTGTCTGATACTCAATCTCCGGCATCACGATACGTAGCTTGATCTCGTTACTTGACAATACTATCTTTACTCGTCTGTGATATTTCATCCCCGTGACCTAGTCACATGCTTGCAAGCTCATTGATGTAATCTCACCGAGTGGGCCCAGAGTATCTATCCTGCTATGCGGATTGGCAAATCCCGCTCTTGATCCCTCGCCTCAACTACTTCCTTCTGATACCCGAGAGGGACACCTTTATTGTCACACTATGTAAGATATGACGTTTGATGCAATCGATGTATCTTCCAAAAACAGCAATTAAAGTTGATCTCACGGTCGAAGGCGTAATGACTACGTCCTACAAATATTGGGTGTGTCCATCGCATCATTCTCCTAATGATTGACTACATTGTCAACTGACATAAATGTCACATGATCGGGAAACCTCGATCAATCGCACAACGGACTAGTAAAGAGGATACTAGGGACCTGGTTGTTTACATACCACACGTGCATTAATGTTTCCGCTTAATACAGTTATAGCATGGTATAAAACGTATTATGAACAAATGACATATGACAAATAAAACATCTTTATTAATTGCCTCTAGGGCATATCTCTTTCAGTCTCCCACTTGCACTAGAGTACAATTTAATCTAGATTACAACTTGGTAATAGCCGGACACCCATAGCTTCTTGGTGTCTCACATGCTTGTCTTGTAGGAGAGGCTTCCTCAGCGGATCTGCAACATTCAGATCCGTATGTACTTTGCAAATCTTCACTTCGCCTTCCTTGATATGCTGTCTTATCACATGGAAGCATCGGAGAATATGTTTGGCGGTTGAGTGAGACCTTGGTTCCTTCGCGTTAGCAATAGCGCATGTGTTGTCTCAGTAGAGGTTCACAGGGTCTTGCGTGCTTGGGAACACTCCGAGCTCGATGACGAACTTCCTCAGCCAGACAGCTTCATTCGCCGTTTCCGAAGCAGCAATGTACTCCGATTCCATTGTAGATTGGGCTACTATGGGTTGCTTCCCACTTCTCCAGCTCACATCGCCTCCGTTCACCGTAAACACATATCCTGTTTGAGACTTCGAGTCATCTGGATCTGTGCAGAAACTTGCATCAATGTAACCTGTTGCGTCAAGTTCCTCTTCACATCCTCCATAAACCAGAAACATTTCCTTGGTTTGCTTAAGATTCTTAAGAATGTTCTTAACAGCTATCCAATGATCCATGCCAGGATTACTTTGGAACCGGCTCGTCGAACTAAGAGCCAACGCTACATCGGGTCGAGTACTTAACATGGCTTACATGATCGATCCTATGGCTGAGGCATAGGGTTGTTTAGCCATCTCGGCTTTATCATTTGCCGTCACCAGACACTGAGCCGTGCTCAATGTTTTTCCCTTGACAACCGGAGAGACCCTTTCTTTGCCAGATGCATATTGAACTTCTTCAATATCTTGTTGAGGTAAGTACTCTGACTTAACGCTAATAGGCGCCTTGATCTATCACGATAGATTTTAATGCCTAATACATAAGCAGCTTCTCCTAAGTCCTTCATTAAAAATTTACTGTTTAAATAATCCTTCACGCTATTCAGAAGATTCACATTATCCCCAATCAGTAATATATCATCCACATATAGTACTAGGAATGCAACTGAGCTCCCACTAATTTTCTTATAGATGCAGGTCTCTTCCGCATTTTGGACAAATCCAAAACCTTTGATCACCTCATCAAAGCGAAGATTCTAGCTCCGAGATGCTTGCTTCAGTCCATAAATAGACCTCTGAAGTTTGCATACCTTGCCAGCATTCTCTGGATCGACAAAACCTTCAGGTTGTACCATATACAACTCTTCCTCAATGTTACCATTTAGGAACGCAGTTTTGACATCCATCTGCCATATTTCATAATGGTAATATGCAGCAACTGCTAGCAAAACCCGAATAGAATTAAGCATCGCTACCGGTGAAAACGTTTCATCGTAGTCAATTCCATGAACTTGTCGGAAACCTTTTGCGACAAGTCGAGCTTTATAGACGGTCACGTTACCGTCAGCATCAGTCTTTTTCTTAAAGATCCATTTATTCTCGACGGCCTTGCGCCCTTCGGGAATCTCCATCAAAATCCATACTTTGTTGTCATACATGGATCCTATTTCGGATTTCATGGCTTCTAGCCATTTCTCGGACTCGGGTCCTTCCATTGCCGCTTTATAGCTCGTAGGTTCGTCTTGTTCAATCAACATGACGGTGCATACAAGATCACCGTACCACTCAGGAGGGGTGCGGGTTCTTCTAGACCTACGCGGCATAATACCTTCCTCGACATTTGCTCCTTCTCCATCTGTGGAGGACGGTTCCGGAACTGCTTCTGTTGCGCCACTCGGAATTTTGAGTTCAGGATCAACTATCTCGTCGAGGTCTATTTTCCTC
Source organism: Poa pratensis (assembly GCA_947311845.1). Classification (NCBI taxonomy): domain Eukaryota; kingdom Viridiplantae; phylum Streptophyta; class Magnoliopsida; order Poales; family Poaceae; genus Poa; species Poa pratensis. The sequence continues at coordinate 29,028,127 of CAMZMU010000072.1, forward strand.
CCATTATCCCTTTGGCGAGAAACTCTTTCTTGAGAGAGGTAGCGTTCTTCGCGACAAACGTTTTGCCCTCAGCTTGGTTGTAGAAGGTGTATCCTATGGTTTCCCGTGGATACCCTACAAAGACGACCTTCTCCGATTTTGGTTCGAGTTTGTCGGGCTGTAGTTTCTTAACGTACGCCTCACAACCCCAGAACTTCAGGAACGACAACTTGGGTTTCTTGCCATGCCATATCTCATACGGTGTCGTTTCTACGGATTTGGATGGAGCCCTATTTAAAATGAAGGCGGTGTTTCTAACGCATGTCCCCAAAACGATACGGGCAAGTCGGTAAGAGACATCATAGACCGTACACTATCCAATAAAGTACGATTACGTCGCTCAGATACACCGTTGCGTTGCGGTGTCCCAGCAGGCGTAAGCTGTGGCACAATTCCACAGGCCTTCAGATGTGTGCCAAACTAAACTCAAATACTCGCCACCACGATCGGATCGAAGGTGCTTGATTTTCTTGTTGAGTTGATTTTCAACCTCACTCTGAAATTCTTTGAACTTTTCAAACGTTTCAGACTTGTGTTTCATTAAGTAGATATACCCGTATCTACTCAAATCATCAGTGAAGGTTACGAAGTAACGATAACCATTGCGTGTCACACGCTCATTGGACCACACACATCTATATGTATGATTACCAATAAGTCCGACGCCCGTTCCATAAATCCGGTGAACGGTGTCTTGGTCATTTTACCCATGAGGCATGGTTAGCAAGTATCAAGAGATCCAAAATCTAATGAATCCAAAAGTCCATCAGAATGGAGTTTGTTCATGCGCTTTATACCAATATGACCGAGACGGCAGTGCCACATATAGATGGCGGTATCATCACTAAGTCTAATCCTTTTGGCATCTATGTTATGGATGTGAGTACTACGATCGAGATCCAACAAGAATAAACCATTACTCTCAGGAACATTAACATAAAAGATATCATTCATCGAAATAGTATAACCATTTGATACTGATTTAAATGAATAATTGTCTTGTAACAGGCAAGACCCACTTATAATGTTTACACTCAACGATGGCACAAAATAACATTTATTCAAAACCAAAACTAATCCCGATGGTAGATGTAGAGGGAGAGTGCCGACAGCCACCATGTCAACTCTTGATCCATTGCTGACGTGCATCGTCAACTCGTCCTTGGCCAGACGCCATTTATTCCGCAACTCCTCCTGAGAGTTACAAATGTGAGCAACAGAACCAGTATCAAATACCCAGGTATTACTCCGGACGCATGTAAGGTAAACATCAATAATAGGTATATCACATATACCTTTCTCTCTTGGGACAATCTTGCCGGCCTTCTTGTCTTCCAGGTACTTGGGGCAGTTGCGCTTCCAGTGACCATTGTCTCCGCAGAAGAAGCAATTATCATTCTTAAATGACTTTGGCTTGACAGTCAATACCATCTTCCCCATCTTGATTTCAAATTCAGCAACTTCGAGCATCTGTAGAACTTCAGACAGGGATTTTGACGTCCCATGCATGTGGTAGTTCACGATAGCATCCTTATAGCTAGGGGGCAGTGACTGCAGTACCCTATCAATAACCAGCTCATCTGGAATCCCACATTCCAGATCATTCAGGAGCTGAACGCAGCCAGCCATTTTGGCTAAGTGCTCGCTTATATTGCCGTGCTCTTCCATCTGTGCTGAGAAGAGGTAGCTTCATACCTCTCAGCCTTGACTTGCCGTGCAAATGCAATCAAGAGTTCAGTGATTATCTCATAAGCACTCTTGTTCTCAAAATGCTTTTGCAGGTCAGCCTCCATGGCAAAGAGCATGCCACTCTGGACAAAAGAGGAAATCTCCGCCTTGGACTGATGGACGTTCTTCTCGTCCTCAGGGTCAGAATCTGCGGGCTTATCACCTACGGCGGCCTCCAGGACGTAGGCCACCAAGTGGGCTGAGAGGAGATTCTTCAGATTGCGGAACTAGGACATGAAGTTCGACCCATTGGTTTTAAGTTTTTCTTTCTCAAGGAACATGCCTAGGTTAAAGGTGGGGCGAGACATCTACAATGGAATTTGCAAAAACATAAGACTTTTGTTCATAATAAATATGGGTTCAAGTTTTAATAAAATAAAACTACCAGAACTCCCACTCAAAACGAGCATCCCTCAAATCGTTTTAGTGATTACACGACCCCCTTCCATTATACTACCCCCGATCGTCGCGGCCGATAGCATAACTTCAAAAGTAGACATCGCTATGTCAATCACAACAACTATGTGACTCGTGCTTAACCTTTCGGTCACTATGTTCCGAGGCCATGTCTGTACATGCTAGGCTCGCCATAATAACCTTCAGCGTATACGCTTGTGCAAACATGTCTTACACCCACCGTATGCGAACGACGATATGTCTGACACCCGATTGTCACGGCCTGCCTCATAACGTAGAACTTTCTTGGTGGTGCACGCTAAAGGGAGAGCACTAATGGTATTTAAGGAGGGATCATCTTATATTACTACCGCCGTGTAACTAATATATAACCATACCTACCTATATATATACACAATATAAGATGCACTCAAAAACATCAAATGTAATGCGACATGACATGGTCTTGCGCCGATGGTCTCCTTCGCGCCCACAGTTTATAAACAATTTACTAAACTTACCTTGACCATATCACATTGCCCCTGCAAAATAAAGTTAGATGTTTTCTACTTTATCTTTTGCATATTTTACGTGGCTTCGGGCTTTCATAAATAGAACCGATTCATACCTACGAACCTATGACCACAACAACGATCAAATAGTCGACTATTTATGTATCCCTTTCAGGCCCTCCATTAAAAATGCAAACCCAACTATTGAGAGAGACAGACACCCGCCAGCCACATATACGGTACAAGCCGTATGTCAGTTGTGGAACCAGTCTCGCGTAAGCGTCCGCGTAAAGTCGGTCCGGGCTGCTCATCAACACAATGCTGCCGGCAATAGCAAGTGCACGCGAGAGAGTAGCAACTAAAAGAACGATGCCCTCATAAACATGAGTTCTAAAACCGTATAGCTATATCTACGCATAGATCGGCTCTGATACCACTGAAGGGGATCGTATGCAGAAAACAAAAAAATTCCTAACAACGATATCCTTATATACTAGCCAGAATCTATAACTATGCAGATATACCGTAACGGAGGAGATCGATATACATACCCTTGTAGACCGAAAAGCAAGGATTACGCCCCCGCACAAGCGTTGCTGATGAAGCCGACATAGCCGACCTCAAGGTCGTGAAGACGAACTCCTCCAAGCGCCCCAAGTGTGGCGCCTCGCAGGGCTTCATACACGTACGGTGAAGATGACGACCTCCGGGCTCCGATCCAGCCGAGCAGCGGAAGTAGAAGACTTGGACCGAAGACCAGCAGCACGGCGGTGTGCGTATGGTGGAGAAAACCTCAACCTAAGCGCTACCCCAATTGCGGAGTTACGCTCAAGGTGAGAGAGAGAGAGAGAGAGAGAGAGAGAGAGAGAGAGAGAGAGAGAGAGAGGAATTTCTGGTTAATTTCCAATGCATGGGAGCACCTATATTTATAGGAGGAGGAGGGTGTGCAAACCCCTTGGCTTGGCCATGTGGGACTAAACCCACATGGTGCAGCCGCATGGGGGGGGGTGCGCCGGCCCCCTTGGTGGGCTTCCAGCCTACCAAGGCCAGCCGCACCACTCCTCCCTCGTGTGGGTGCATTTCCCCCCTTTATGGGCCTTCTCCTCCGGGAGTTGGCCCATTTAAGGTTGGGCTGCCAAATAAATTTGAAATTAATTAAACAAAAATGTATTTAATCATTAATTCCATTAATTAATATTAAACATAATTTATCTCATTTATTCTGGCTCCGAAAACTATTTCGTTGCCCTCCGATCTTCATCGGATATGTCCCGGAACGCTTCCGGTGCTCTCTTCTGTGTCCAATCTAATTTAAACGTCACCTACCCTTAAGTGTGTCACCCTAGCGGTTCGAGAAAACTCCAGACATGATCGAGACCCGTTCTCCGATCAATGACTAACAGCGGGGCCGTGGATACCCATGATAGTCCCTGCGAGTTCACGAATAACTTTGTCGTTCTAATCTTAGACGTCAAGTCTTAAACCTTTTGCCTGACGATACTTAGTTTTGTCCGAGACTCGATCTGCGACATCACGATACCGAGCTTGATCTCGTTACTTGACAATACTATCTTTACTCATCTGTGATATTACATCCCCGTGACCTAGTCACATGCTTGCAAGCTCATTGATGTAATCTCACCGAGTGGGTCCAGAGTATCTATCCTGCTATGCGGATTGGCCAATCCCGCTATTGATCTCTCGCCTCAACTACTTCTTTCCGATACCAGAGAGGGACACCTTTATTGTCACACCATGTAAGATATGACGTTTGATGCAATCAAAGTATCTTCCAGAAACAACAATTAAAGTTGATCTCACGGTCGAATGCGTAATGACTACGTCCTACAAATATTGGGTGTGTCCATCACATCATTCTCCTAATGATTGACACCATTGTCAACTGACATAAATGTCAATGATCAGGAAACCTTGATCATCAATCGCACAACGGACTAGTAAAGAGAATACTAGGGACCTGGTTGTTTACATACCACACGTGCATTAATGTTTCCGCTTAATACAGTTATAGTATGGTATAAAACGTATTATGAACAAATGAGATATGACAAATAAAACATCTTTATTAATTGTCTTTAGGGCATATCTCCTTTATTTTTTTTAATTTACTCAGCTCCTAGACTACACCCGAAAAGTTGCCAAGCCAGATGTTGCATATGCAAAGGGTCAACACTCCAAAGTTAAAAAGGCAAACACACATACATGCAGCACGCACCTGATCAGTATCAGCAAACATCACACACAATTGGTGTGTGTGTGGGGCAGCCCTGTTGTTGATTCCCCGATACATGGTGCAGTGCTTATCTCTTATCCGCTAAAACGGTAAGATTAATACAACAACTTACAGTGTCATTAGCAACTGACCTAGTGGAAAATTCGCCCCGAAATTTAGTCCCTAGCTTGGCTGAGGAATACACAGTGCGACGAACAAGAACTTTGCTAAAACAACGCCACGATTTTAGAATCTAGAGTATGCAAATTTTTGTTGTTTGCTCGCATCAACAGGATGCGCACAGAGCACAACACAACCAGGTCTGTCAGGCCATGTACAATGCAAGGTGCTTAGCTAGGTGCTTATAAAAATCAACCAAGGTTTTTGCTAAGCACCAATGCCTATTTCTATAGGAGGAGTGCCTAGTTAAACATTTATCTAGTACAAATAAGCAATAGTGCTTAGTCAAAACCGATTTATTTTTCTAAGCACCTGCATAAGCACCGTACATGCCCTCATGAATACATGTCCAAAGCATACGGTTACCTTTGGGGTACTAACAGATCTGCATACAGTGCGCCCATTATTATGGGAGTTATCTTCTCCAGAAATCAATTAAATGGATCCATCTGAGGATATCTAGCTACAGTTTGATCATATCTAGGATTTGCATGTGAAAATGAGATAGAGGTAGCCAGCCAGGTAGGGAAAAAGAAAGTAGCTTTTTGGAGGATGGCTACATGTCGTCAATAAAAGGGGGCTTGAAAAGAAACACGAACGCAACAAACTATAGTACGCCTACATGCAACGTGTTAAGGTAGCATCTATCCAGGTCAAGATCAGGAATATATGTAAATATCAGCCAATGATTAAGGTCATCAACGCCAACAAGAGCACAATCAGAAGGAGCACTTAGCGTGTAAGCATATGACAAGTAAGCTGTCTAGCACAATCAGGATGACTCAGATTCCAGACGATAGCATAATTCCTGACGCGTAGCATATATGCATTAGTTGTGCCTTCCTTTTTCTTCAGTTCCTGTTCAGTTTTCGTCACCTGGACAGCAACTGTCTATACATCATGGTTCGAGCTTCGTTCCAGATATATTCTCGAGGCCGACTGAAATGCCCTTAATATTCCCCCAAACCTTATACTCCCTTAATCCAAAAATAAACGTCTTAGATTTGTCAAAAAGTAGATGTATCTAGACTTGAAACATGTCTAGATATATTCACTTTTGTGCAAATCTAAAACACTTATTTTTTGACGGAGAGAGTATATCTTTGCTAGCTGGCCGCCGTGTAGTGGAAAAAAAATACTTTGGCTTTTTATTCTGTTCTCAAAGCGAGAATCCTAATTATGTTTTCAGAATATTAGGAGATTAAACAGGGAAAATATACAACGAACTATCCGACTAAGGACACACAAATATCCCCTGCATGTAGATGTAGCAACTTTTGACCCATTTATGCATTATATAGTTATATACCCCATCAGTCCTAAAATTTATGTCAGTGTTTGACTTCGCACAGTTTTAGATGCGCAAATTTGATCACTACTATGTACTAAAATATATAGATTAAGCATTGAACTAATCGACCGAGGAAACACAAATATTTTAAGTAGGAAATTTTTACCCATATACAATATATTGTTATATACTCTATCAGTCCCAAAATAATATAAGGTGCGCAGATTTAGCATGTTCTTTCGTGCACGACTTTGAGCACTAACATATATATACTAAATATAGAAATTGAGAATTTGTAAATGGTAAAGTCTCAAATCTATGTAAGAAGATTCTCAAAAAGGAAACACTGAGATCTAACAAGTTACAACAGAAGAAATTGTTAAAAAAATAGGACCAGGTGAATTAAGTTGGAGAAGCATGATGTAAAGTCTTCTTATATTACCATTTTAGCTGGGAAAATCCATCCCTGGCCAAAGGTAAGTGATAGTACTGTGCTAATTCTCTAGCTAGCCACTACTTTGAACTTTTCAAATATGCAAATGCCGTTGGCGTAACCTTATTCGGACAGTTAATTTTATTGATGTGTACGTATGTATATTGTTGTCAAGTGATTTTCTAGATCGCTGAAGTTTGACAAGTGCATGCAGACGCGGTATGTACTCCGTAAGCGCGCATTATGTAGATCAGTATTTTAATTCTTATGTGCTGTTGACGATGACCATGCATGAAATGCGACCAATCATTGAGGTCTCTGCCTCGCATTACAATAATTATTGGACGACCCAAATACTCGCAGATAATCTTGAATTCCTTGTAGCAATCAAGCATATGCTTCATTTTCAATAGGCCATGCGCGCTCTACTAGGTAAGTCACTTTCTTTTACCTAGCTAAGCTAGCTAGCGTTTGGTCAAACTAGTACTGAAAATTGTAAATCTAACAGTGACTAAGCATACTCTAGCTATATATAGCCAGTTAGATGAGTGAGAGCTAACTCTCAGTTCCCTTTCAAACCCTAATCATGAACGCCCATAAGCTGCTTCCATGAGAACACAAGAAATTTCAATCGTAACGAATAACCTTTTCGATCATCGATCACACACTAGTAAGCATGATTTGGCGCACAAACTTCACATCTAGTATTTGTTTATAATTTCCTGCGAAAAGATTCGCGTGCTCCATACGGCTGGTCAGGCTTGATCCGGCCGGTGACACATCTAGAGATAACTTTTTCATCTATCAACACAACACAGGATAAAACCCTTTGAGTTGTACATGAAGGAAGATTCGGCTGAGATAGGATACCCTTTGTGCTGGCGCCACATCTTTAACCAGGCGTCCTTTATTTGCTTTAGCTAAAGAGTGGGCAAGCAAGTAAAGAAACGGATGAGACGTCGTGTCGATCGACGTATACATGCGGCTCAAAATTAACAATGCAACAATTAATCAATTATATGTATAGCCATATGCATGCACAAGCTAAGCTACCTAAGATATGTTATCTACTATAGTAACGATGCGTATGGATGAATTGTTAAACGTCGACCTGTGTTTTGCAACTTGTTTTCACGCGCTGTGGTAGATTAATATTGTAGTGTAGTGCATTGCATTGCAAGGCTAGCTTGCGAGATGCCAGATCTTGCAATAATGGTCCAAACGTTTGGGATTTGGGATAGTGTCAACCGCAAGATAAGGGATCGAGCTATATATTTAATCAAGCAGCATATATCCTAGTGGTGTAGAGCTAATTTAAAGCAAAAGCTATATACATACTCTCTTGCGTGAAAATACAAAAAACCCTTGTTTTAGCTGGAGTTCCTTTTTGGGCGATCATGTTGAACCACAATTGGAACACTTGCAAAAGGAGGGGAGGAAGGAAGATTCCTAAGTTTCCTTCCATACAGTACCACTGATTAATTCACTGGGCCCAGGTCCACCACCGACTGGCGGCTGGCGTGCTACTCAATACCCCGAAATAAAGAGGAACTAGACCCTCTGACAGGTTGGGCCCATCTCTTTTGGTTCCTTTTTTATGGCGTAGATGTTGCCGGTCGGGCTCGTCCCAAGTGTCCCGACCATAGATCCCAGCTGAGGTCAATGACCCATTATCCGTATTTCCAAAGTGTTTTGCACCAATCATCTGCTTAAACACATGGGTCAATATGGACTCAGATCACACCATCACGTTGCCTGTGACAAAAAGAGAGAAAATTAGCTCCCACACGTACATGCACTGGCCGTGGCCATGCGTACGTACGTCGTCTTCCTTTTTTCAGATGGACCAGCGGCCACACACCTGTGCTGGTGCTGCTGTGCAGCATGCTGCTACCATAGAAACCCGCTGCTCCATCTGCTTTAACGTTTTGAACAAAAGCCTAACTCGTTTATGTCTCCATGATCGGCCGTTCAATGCATTGCTCCTCCTTTCTGATGATTCGCATCGATCGTCCACAGGACAACCTGAGCTGCTACGTGTTTCTCACTGGACCGGTAACTCATGTATGTGTGAAATCTTGATTTGATCCCCTGAATGACTTGGCATCGAATGATCGATAGCACATCTCACTGTAACGACACCCAAGAACGCCGGCTAGTTGATCAAAAGTGATCACGGTAATCGCGCTAGGATCAATATCCGAAAAGAAATTGGATCGATTCGACAACTGATAAGATACATGATAATTGCCCCAAGAATCTATTTGCAAATTTGTATATTCATTTGTACATAGGTGTTGACGTCACACATTGCGCGAGTTGGATGTATGCAGCTGATATTGGTACAATACCGTGCTCTAGTCGGTGTGTGATATCTTGGTTTGATCTCGAGATCGGCTCGGCTTCAAAGGATTGGTAGCACACCTCTTAATTTGTAAAACGCTCAACAACTAGTTGATCAATAAACATATTACGACGATACGATCGATTTGTGAGAGAGTTCGAGATCGGTATCGAGTAAAGAAAAAAATACAACCTCGGCACAAGTATACAAGGCCCACATATTTCTATATATGTAGGGACTATGGAGTACTTATTTTGGTGAATGAAATGTGTATGATGTTGGATTTTATGGGCCTTTGACCCATTAGCATAACAAATTCTGAAATATCAGTCTCATTCAGATTGGCTACATGCTATGCAGAGGAAGTGGGAACGAGATTAAGCTCGGTGTTCTAGTCTAGGGGAGAACATTGTGCAACCACTTCAGTAACTAATTAAACTATTTGTGGACACAGTAGCTCCATTATTACTTCTTTGATGTACTTGATCTTTTTCTACCTCGCCCTTGGGTTCTTGGCCTAATGCCACTAGAATGTGATATATGTAGGTGAAATGTCTACTGATCTTCCGTTTGTAAAGCAAAAATCTACAGATCTTGTTGAATTTAGTAACAACGTAGAATAGATATCTTTGTTCCATCGGGACTGTATGATAAATATATCATCGCCATTGTGAATGTGTTCCAGCACCAGCAGCTAGCGGATATGTAAACTATCATCGTGTATCATAGCTAAAGGATGATACAGAAGCAAAGAGAGGTTTGCAGCAATTTAGGCTACACAATCAAGCGAGGTTCGCAAAAATTAATGCACGCCTACGTTGCTGAATGGATGGCCAGGCATGAAAGCTAGCGAGTCAGCACAGAGATCTTCTTCGTTTCAAATTGATCGTCCTGGAACTGGAATCATGTTCTTGCTTGACAGGGGACCCAAACACGCCGAGATTTTTTTTAATAAGTAATCATTATCAATAATCCCTTGGTCTCCCAAGATCAACAGTAGGCCATTTCAAGAAAAATAATGACCTTGGTCTCCCTAGATCAACAGTAAGGCATTTCAAGAAAAATAAGGACCTGCTTTTGTTACCAGTTTTGTTACGAGAAGGGACATAATGCGTGTGTATATGAGCGTTTTTTGGCTATATGAAACATGAAAATAATTTGCATGCATCTTGTCAAAAACTAGTTCAGTACATATATATCATAGCTAACCCACAAAACATTGGTCTGCCATTACGCACTGCAGTTCCTAATAATATTTTCAAACTTTTGAAAAATCAACCTCTGAAGTCAACAATAGTCAAATCTTCTCCAAAGTCGTAACTTCGAAAATATCTCTATAACTTTTGAGATTCCCGGACAAAGGTAATAGAGAGGGCCACATTTCCAGATCTATCAGAAACATCAAAACATTTCCTAGGATTATACTAGGAGAGGATTACTCTTCCGTCTTGCACGGACTTTTTTTTTTACGTTGTACCTCCGTAGGCATACATTATTTACTTGTGTTGATAATAGTACGGATAGAGAGGTGAGACAAATACATTACCACCAAAGGATTTCCAAAACCTTATGTAATTCTCGGAATATCAGGGGTTCGGATTTCCATGTATTGTTAATAACAGTTCATCTAAATAGTCAAATTAGTGAGAATACATCCTTCAGTTCTTAAAAAAACACTGTATATACACTCTAGTTGGGCAATGTGTTGCACGTTGATAGTCAGCGCTAGCGATGGCATTCTGGCAAAGAAGCATCTCGATTGCACATGATGGTTATATTGTTACCTGATAGTATATCCTTGAGTCCGACGAAACCGCATATTTTTCCGAGTAAACGGGCTCCCCCGTTGATTTCATATAAAGAAACCGCCAAGTTCTACAAGCATAAAGCAAAATAACAAAAAAGAAAAGAAAGGAGCATCCAGAGAACCTAAGGGGCGTCGTGGTTACCAGACCACAGCTCCCTGATAATATCTTACTCACTACCAGCTCTCTTTTTTCCAAGTTGTTTTTAGAAAAGGGGCAGTCCCAGCCTCTGCGTCGATTGATGCATACGAGATTTATTAACTTATTATAAATCAGTCATTACAAGAGAATCATGGATCACACAAAGTCGAAACATGTATCAACCATCTAAAGAGAAAAGACAAACATGAATGACTCTGCATTAACATGTTATCCTAAGATCAAATGCCAGCTGCACTGGTTGTATAAGTCCCGTGCCACCGTATCCAGTCGGTTGCACCCAATATCCATCTCGTTGCGGTTTGCCGTTGATTGTAGGTAAGACCACGAACGAATCCAATGCGTAGCCATTGGTATAACCTGCATAAAGGAATAGAGTTTTGCCTTGTTAAAAATGTAATCATTTCGTATATTTCATATTGCCCAATGCAATGTACAAACTCCAACACGGATCAGTACTATATCTGTTTTGGAGACCCCCCTCAACCAATTACCAAACAAATGCGAAATATTATTTGGGGGAGTTAAATTGAAGGCCATATGAACAATGCGCCAAATCATTTTCGCAAATGGACACATTATAAACAAATGTTGTATCGTTTCATCTTGATCAAAAAAAACATTTCTTACAACCATTCCAGTTCCTCTTCGCTAAATTATCCTTAGTGAGGAGAACTCCGGTTTGAGAACCACATAAAAATCTTAATCTTTAGTGGTACTTTCATTTTCCAAATATAGTTACGTAAGTAGCGTGTGTGGCCATTTAAGAAGTCAAGGTATAGAGATTTGACCGTAAAAGATCTAGATTTGGTCAATTTCCATCTAAGCACATCCGGCTGATGGGGAAATTGTTTGGGGGAGAATTTCACTTCCCCGGTCTCTGCACCAACTAGGGATGCACACAGCCTTTTAAGCAGGAGTATCAGGATTTTTATCTTGGTTAATAACCAAGCCTGGTCCTCAGGATAAATTGCATGAGTATCAGGAAGGCCTGATCCTCAAGTATAAATAGGAACCTAAATTCGCATCTCTGGGGACTTGAAAATGGGTGTTGGGCTTATACATCCACTCCCCCAGCCAATTGAGCTAAGCTCCACTCCTCAAACAATCAATAAGGCATTCACAAACAATCAATGCATGCATAACATTCCATTAGTTCTGATCCATAATTAGTACCAATCACACATGTACTATCGAAGTTTTGCTCTCGTGTCTATATGACTATAAGGTATATCGTCGCCTAAGCCAACTTTAGTCGCCTCACATGGTGATCATTTCAGATTGTACTGATCATTGTAGCTCTAGTTAGTACCATACATTATTGGGTGAAAACTATTAAAAGTATTACATAAATGGAATTTTTTTTGAACTTTTGACTTATAGGTGTAGATGCATCCACTACTAAGAAATCGTATCTCAAAATGTCAAAAAGTCAAAAAAAATTGGGTATATATCCGGACATTTTCTATTCGTACAAAAAGTTTCACATACAAAAAAGACATTTGTTGTGGCTTGTGTAAAAAGACACATGCTATTTTTTTACACAGCCCACAAGACATGTTATTTTCTCGTGAAATTTTGTGCGGACATATAAAGTTTGGATGTACATCCGAAACTTTTGTTTGGAAAATTTTGAAATTTTTAAAATGCATTTTAATTTTTTTTCACAACAGGGGCATCGAGAATTATGAGACAGAACACCATGTCCTTACATATACAACTTCTCAAGGGGAAGGGCTACCAAAAAAAGTCACAAGAGAGCAGACTGCGAAAAAACAAGTATCAAGGGCGAGGGGTACGCCATGTATAATGTGGGACAAACAGTACTAGTTTTAACGTGCACTGTGAGAACCAGGCTTGGTTATTAACCAAGATAATATTCTCTGATTCCTTTTATTCTCTGATTCCTATCCTGCTACTTGTGTATATCCCAACCTTTACTTCCTTTTGACGTTCTTAGCATTAACATTAGCAGTTACTCCTATGGTACGACATTAGAAGCCGTGTAAACTAATACTCAGCTTGTTTATTCAGCTTAGAAGCCGTGTATCACATGACCCTTGTTATTCAGCTTTTCTTGCCGTACAGGTATATACAGATCAAGAGAGAGATATAATGGATTTAATCTGTAGTTGCTCGTGATCATCTGGAAAGAATTAAAAAGTTGTATATTCATGCACCGTGGTGGATCGAGGATCAGCTCAAGATTTACCGTGCACCCATCTAGCATGCCTGTCGGAGAAAACGAGAAAAATCATACATTGGTTATTACTTTTTTTTGAAGCGAGGCAGAAGTTTTACCTTTTATATTGATATAGGAGAAGGAAACATGATACGACCGAAGCTAAACGAAAAAAACATACAAGTCAGGGCCTACTAAACGAGAGAAAAGTATCCCCGCAAGGATCCAGATCAAACTACTCCGTCCAGTCTCTCAGAAAGATAAATCATCGTTCCTTCAAAATGCGACTATGCGGCACGATCTGGGACCAGGAAGCGGATCAGGCGGAGACGTCCAGCGTCATCGGTGGCGTGAAATCGCTTCCCCTGGGCCAGCAAGGCCAATCAATACTTCATCCGCTGCCGTCATGGATGGCAAGTTCAGTTTGAAGAGGGTTTAACCCGTCGATTGCCGAACCAGAGTGGAGTCTTACAGGTGTTTGCGAATTCTTTCCTAGCCTTCACCAGGACCATCTCTCCAACATCGGTTATTACGTGCAACATGCGTATATATAGTGGTTGTACAACGTTTTTTTGTTTATCTTGTGACGTGTAAAATGTCCTCTCAGAATTAGGTTATCTTCCTACAATCATCCTAATAATGGACAGCCTCTTCCGTGCAAATCGTAGCGAACTTTTGTCTTTCTCCTAAAGGAGAGAGTCACTCAGCGTCAAACAGATGCGCTTCGTCTGTTTCCCATTTAATTCTGCAAGTTCACAATGTACGTAATGTTTCACAAAAAAAAGAAGGAACGGAAAGTCGTGTAGTACTAGTGGAATTTCGCGCGGCGTCACGCCGCGGCCGTTGCATTGATATGTACACAAAATAAATCAAGGCAAGTGAAGGAGCTCTTCCCCATTACCTCATCGAGATGTTGAGATTTTGAGATTAAGATAACAGTCACCATCCTCAAAATCCACATTATTATCCTAATTAAGGTTCCAGACTTGTGCACTAATGGGTTTCTCATCATTGTCTGTACACCTAACATGATACAGTTGGTTTATCAAGTCACATGAATGGCTTAATTGCAACTATAACTTCCTTACTGGTCCAAACCATGAACCTAGAACTACCGAAATAACAACCACTTGTAAAATTCAGTGTAAAGTATATGTCGAACTGAACTCTAATTGGCATATGGCTACAGAAAAGTGGAAACCCAGGATGTCTAAGGATATAGAGACTGAGTAGAAGGCACGTGGCATCTCTAGAGAAGTATGCATCTGTTCATTACAATCAGCAAATTGTCACTTAAAATTGAGCAATAACAACCAGAGGAAAACTATTGTCTGCATAATTATTGTTCTATCTCATAGGAGTGTGCGATGTTCTTCCATGGTTCTCATTCTTTTGCATCTTATCGCATCTCATATCTACATAAGATGAAATGCAGGTCGAAATCAGAATTTCAGACACTCTTGGAATATAAAATTTTCGACCGATAACAAAAGCTAAGAATGGACATTTTTACCAACAGAATATTACATGAACTGTCTACTTTATTGTTCAACATATGACTGAAGATGGTATTGACAGTAATTCAGGTTACCCATGAAACTCCTATGCTTGACCGCGTGTAAGGTCAAGAACTCTAAAACATAGCAATCACCACTAATCCATACTGGGGACGTAAATGGCGATAGTTTTGGAAACTTCAAAAATTCTCACAACTAAGTGTACAACTTCACTAAGTGGTGTTTGAATTGAAGCTTTCAGTGAGAAATAAGATTTTAGTATCATCGAAACACTAATGAAGCTTTTAGTGAGAAATAAGATTTTAGTAACAAAAA
This sequence comes from Poa pratensis, assembly GCA_947311845.1. Classification (NCBI taxonomy): domain Eukaryota; kingdom Viridiplantae; phylum Streptophyta; class Magnoliopsida; order Poales; family Poaceae; genus Poa; species Poa pratensis. The sequence continues at coordinate 29,043,261 of CAMZMU010000072.1, forward strand.
ATGATCCATTCAGTTAGAAAACCATCGAATAAGAAATGTCATGATAAAAAGATCGCGTCACTGAAAATAAACCTCGGAACCCAATAATGCTGAAAGATTGCAAGTGAAGCAAAATAAAAGGAAAAATACCTTTTGTTGAACTGAACCCGGAGCACTGAAGATTGGGGCAACCTTCTCGAGGTCAAGGACGCAAGCGAGTGCTAAAAATAGCACTGGATCAGAATCCTTCACAATTTTACTAATAATTAGCAAACAGACAACTAAAAGGCTGGTGATTATCAATGGAAGCATAACGGAACTTTCTTGATTATATAAACTGATGCTACTATACCAATTAATAGTAACCTGGGAGTTGAGCACCTGTAGGAGTCTAAAAGATAAAAGTGAAGTGACCATGTTCTGATTTTATTTTCAGAGAAAATTGATGAAAAAAAGAGGCAATGATCCTCGTGAAATAACATCAGGTTAATGGTGGTGAAATAACTATAGTTGCTGAAAAGAGCATGACAAACGAACACAAAAAATTAAACCTCATGATTATAGAAGTACTAATACCGTTCTCAAACCTTGTTTTTGTGGGTATTAACACCAGTTAGCATTGATATTTATATTGTGCATCTTACTGTAGAGTAATTATTGTCAAACACAATACCAAATAATGGAGAGAATATTGTCCTTGTTTCCAAGTACAGTAATACGTTGCTTAATTCCTTAAATATCAGTTTATTGAAGCAACTATGATTCAGATACAACACTGAACACTGCTTTCATTGATTTAAACATCAGATGCTATCAGAACGTACATCTGAATATCACAATCAAGAATACATTATGCTAAAAGCTTACGTCTGAATAGCACAAAGGATTCTGACAGGAATTTTAATCATACTTTTGTCAGAACTAAGATATCCATTCAAAGGGTAAATTAATCATATGCACACCAACCTACAAAATAATGTGACCAAACTGGAATGTAAAGGAAAGTACAGAGACAATCTTACATGAATCAGTCTTCCCGTAAAACCAAAAAGGCTGCATATGCCAAGCAATATACTTGGTAAACAATGCACGATCGTCATATAGCCTGCATGTTAAAACATTCATGTTCAGATACGCATACTCACTCCAGGTTCATCTCAATAGGTTCTATACATATCACATGCAACAGAATGGAGCTTGCATGTCCAAGCTGATAAACTTAGATACTAAATACTGTTCAGCTTTAAAAGAAGATCAAAACGTCAGGCTGGAATATATACATGTATCGAACGAAGATTTTTGTCAAGTCCCATTGTTTTAGCCGAAATCAACCATAATGTCATGGTAAATAGTGAACAAAATGCAATGAAGCTACAATTGTAAGTTTACCGTCAAAGAAATGCAAATGCAACAAAGCTAGAAAAAATGCTATATACTCATGTTTTCTCAACTGGATTAAATGGCGTGAACAATCTGATTTTGTCTAACAATAGAAAAAATGCATACAAATATGATGCTTATTGTATGTATCTAAATTTAGTCTCAGTTATAGCTAAACCAAAGTAGGTAAACCAGCATGCATATATCTTAGTGTCACAATTTTGCAAGGTGTATACTGGCTTATAATGAAGTTGTTAACCTGGGTCAAAAAATACACAACATCCCTCATTTTTAAGGTGTACCTAAATAATGTGGATCGTTTTCCTCAACTGACCATGAACACTCACGAGAAAAAAGAATACAGGAAACATGTAGATCCATTAATGGAGCAGGAAGGGCAGGGAGGGAGGTCAATCTGAAACCAAATCAGAGAAAGAACCATCAGAAACTAATGTAGGACATTAAAGGTTTTTTTTGCTTTTTTATTTGCTGAAGTTCATTAAGCCTGACAGGAAGGAATCAATTGGATCAGCAGTGTAAAGAGGGAAATTTCTGTATGACAAACGTTGGGATGGAAAGATAACTGCCAATAGGTGGAAATGCCTTCGCATCCTAGTAAACCCATGAACACTTTAGGCACACCACAACCGATTTTTTTGAGACTTCATGGTCCCTGGAAATAATTATCCAGCAGAAAACCATTCAAAAAGTAATCCGGCAGAAAGAATCATAGAAACTATGTGAAAAAGGAGTCATCAGGCAAGTACCTAAATAACTATCTTCTAGCCCACAAAAACAAAAATACTCAACACAAAACAAAATAATAATTATATGACCCAAAATGCATTCGTTCAATTGTCACAGGTCTGCAGCTGTCCAAGCCAACAAAATAATATTGCTATTCCTGTTACAAAGAAATCGTCTACCGGAAAAAGTGAGGCATGTCTAAACAGAGCAGTCCGTAAATTGAGGACTCGTGCAGCACATTGTTGAAGTGAAGAGAAAGGAAATATTCTAAATGAGCAAATTAAAATGATCGCTGACCATATTAAAAAAATACAAAGTACCATGAGAAATGGGTAAAAACAACTGGGGTAATCCCATGTTTTAGCAAGCAGCAACACGCAGCTATCGATTCACCTATCAACATCTAAATAAAGATGCAAGCAAACTTATGAAAAATGACTGCATAGTGCATACACATGCTGGACGCTCCACTCTAAAGACGATGCAGAAAGGCCTCCCATCTGACGACACCTTTTGCATCCCTCGTCACTCCACACCTGAAATACATGGCACACACGAACAAAATGATTAATCTGTAGACACACTGGTTTGTTCTTATAGACATAACAACGAACAGTCGTTAGGCAGACACAAATCAACAGAATCTGAGTAACAAACCGAATTAACTCACCTAGAGAAGAACCACAGCAAAAGGGCTAGGCAAAAGGAGCAGCAGAAAATCTCCCTTTCGATTCAAGAATAGTAGATTCTTGGTCTGCCCGGGAGCCGACAGTCTCCATGTCGCCCCACCTGCGTCTGCTGCTGAGGGAGGTGAGACACCGAGCGGAGAAAGGGGGAGTGAGATGAATTAATAAAGAGTGGTCAAGGGAAGGAGGGAGCAAGTTGTGAGAGGACGTACCGCGTGCACCCGGCCGCCAAGCTAGTTGTCGGTGCCTCCAGCTCATTCTCGCTGGGATTCGGTTCCGGCGGATGTGGCGAGGAGAGGCTCGCCCGTCCGGTTGGAGGACGCCGTCGACGGGCTCGCGGA